>CM062532.1:42378947-42896132 GCA_031439595.1 Pterocarpus santalinus | reverse complement strand
CCTTGCAGAGAATAACTGGCAATTTGGCACTTCCATATGCAACAGCTAAAAAATTTATCCAAAGCTAAATGATTCATTTATTAAAAAAAAAAAAATGGTTACTTAATCTGAACTGCAATGCTTTCTTTTCTTTATTTGCTATTTGCCATTTGCCATTTGCCATTTGCCATTTCCCAGGTAAAAATACTACTGTGAAGAGAAGATACACAGTAATGTCAAAGGAGATCCTTGACAAGTACCCAGAGTTGGCCACAGAGGGCTCGCCCACCATAAAGCAAAAGCTTGAGATAGCAAATCCAGCAGTAGTTGAGATGGCTACCAAAGCCAGCCTTGCCTGCATCAAGGAATGGGGAAGGCCTGCTCAAGACATCACCCATATCGTCTATGTCTCTTCGAGCGAAATACGCTTGCCAGGTGGTGACCTTTATCTGGCAAATGAGCTTGGCTTGAGGAGTGATGTTGGTAGAGTAATGCTCTACTTTCTAGGCTGCTACGGTGGCGTTACCGGCCTAAGGGTTGCCAAGGACATAGCAGAGAACAATCCTGGTAGCAGGATTTTGCTGACCACCTCTGAGACCACCATACTTGGTTTCAGACCCCCCAATAAGGCCAGGCCATATGATCTTGTGGGGGCTGCACTTTTTGGTGATGGAGCTGCTGCTGTGATAATTGGAGCCAACCCTGTTGATCAAGAATCTCCCTTCATGGAGTTGAACTATGCTGTCCAAAAATTCTTGCCTGAGACACAAAATGTGATTGATGGGAGACTCTCTGAAGAGGGTATAAATTTTAAGCTTGGAAGAGACCTTCCTCAGAAGATTGAGGACAACATAGAGGAATTCTGCAGGAAGCTTATGGCTAAGAGCAATATCAAGGAGTTCAATGACTTGTTCTGGGCTGTTCATCCTGGTGGACCTGCGATTCTCAATAAGCTAGAGTCTACACTCAAATTAAGCAGTGAGAAGCTGGACTGTAGTAGAAAGGCACTAATGGACTATGGGAATGTTAGCAGCAACACTATATTTTATGTCATGGAATACATGAGGGAGTATCTGAAAGAAGATGGAAGAGAAGAGTGGGGCCTGGGATTGGCATTTGGTCCAGGCATTACTTTCGAAGGCATTCTCCTGCGCAGTCTGTAATCTTAAATAAGAATTTGTCTTCAGAGAGTAATAGGAAGATGTACTAAATGGTGTGTTCTTTTCTAGTGGTTTGAGGTCTTTTTAACAATAAAGTCTGATGTAGCAATTTGCTATATGGACATCAAGAGGAGGAAAAATTATTACACTGGCTTAAGTTCTTCATTCTTATTGCCTTCGTGTTGTTTTTTTATTTTTTATTTTTTATTTTCTTTCTTTTCTCTTTTTGCTTTTTCAAACTCAAGAGTACCGCTGCAAGTCTCCAACTCATTTCACATGCATAAGAAAGGGGTTAGTGAGTTCATAGACTCGTTAGTGGGCTTATAAGGAATTTTCAGCACATGACCCATCATTGGAAGGGGGCTTTCTTGAATTTTAGTTTTTTTTTTTAAATAAACAAATTTTCTAACCCAATTAGTAAAGAGAATTTTGGTGGGGAAAAAAGTTATAATCGGATGACTAGACCAGACTTTTATAATAATGACAATAAGTAAGCTAGTTTAGAGGGTGGCTTAAGCACAAGAAAGTTGTGTTAGGAAGGAGTATTTCTCTTGAAAAAATGGAAACAAGCTGAAAGTGACATAAGGACAACAGAAATGATAAATCCTCCTAAATAGTATACCTAAAAATCCTCCTATGCCCAAAATTGAGCTAAGTGCGTGAAGGATCCTCCCTCAATCTCTTGCAATCTCAAAGGTGTCCAGGATTTTTCGAACATGATCTCTCTATCATTGATTACAGGAAGAGGAATGTTATTTTGACATCCTCTTTATCAACATATACGGTGTCCACAGTATCTAAAGGTGGAAAATGACAAAACCCACTGTATAGAGAGCAAGCATATGGTAGACATGGTGCAAGCATCCATTCAGTAAAGAGGAATGTTATTTTGACATCCTCTTTATCAACATATACGGTGTCCACAGTATCTAAAGGTGGAAAATGACAAAACCCACTGCATAGAGAGCAAGCATATGGTAGACACGGTGCAAGCATCCATTCAGTAAAATTGAAAGTAAAAATGAAAATAAAAAAGAGGGAAAACTTGAAACCCACACCTCCTCCCTCCTCGCCCCTAAACCACTATCTCACTATTAACCCCATCTTCATCTCTCCCAATATCAAATAGAAGATAAACAAAAGATAGCAAATGAAAAGGGAAGGGAAGCAGAAGAAGATGGTGCAGCTCCACTCTTCATCAGCATTAGCACCAACAACACAACATTTCATTACTACTACCATGATTGAGCTATGCCCAGTCCCAAACCACAGTTTCACTCCAAATTCCGTTCCACTGAGGTGTAAATCTTCTTCTTCTTCTTGTTTTGTCTTCTCCTTCACCATCCCTTCTTTGCTTTCTGTCAAATGCACCCACGCCAACCTCTTTGACCCAAAGCCATTCGCCTCACCACCACGATGCCTACCACCAACACCACAACCCTCAAGTATCCTCTTTTCTCTCATACTTGTAATTCTTCTTACCATTTTTTCAGAAATAGTTTAAACAAAAATTATTGTCTTTAATGTGTTTTGATGTGGAACTTTACCGCCTGGGGTCTATGTGGGTCACTCGATTTACAAAGGGAAGGTCGCACTCACAGTGCCTCCCCTAGACCTCCAGAATTTGCACAATTGGATGTATGTTTCTCTTTTTCTTTTTTTTGTGTTCTATTATTAATAGACTGTTCAATTATGGAATTTTTTTTTTGTTATTGTGAATTTTGTAGTTTGGGGCTTTCAAAGTATCGAGGGAAGGTTATATCCTGCTTCAATTTGCTTCTGCTGTTGGCATGTGCATATATGATTGGAACAGCAAGCAGGTGACTCTCGCTTCTTTTGTGCCAATTTTGTGTGGAAAGACCCGAGTTTGGTGTATTAGTCTACAAACCTAATCTGAAATTAAGGAAGTTTTGATTAGTGGGTAGCTTTAACTCTTTTGTTCTCTCTATACTAGTAAAAAATGGCTTGGCATGTATGTAATTGTGCGTTAAAGAGTTAGTTCATAGGAGGCTACTTTGGTATGCTAGCAATATACTTTTTTGTTGGGTGGAACTTAAATTTTGATTACTTGGAATTTATGTTAGTTTAGTGGATAGTAATGTTGGTTGGTTTCTTATATGATAAGAACTCAATGGAGTAATTAAGCAAAAATTGAATGTTCCAGGAGAAAATCATGTGGTGCTCCGATGTGGCTTTTGCATAAGCCTAACTCGAGGGAGTTGAGGACAATCTAGCTATATAACTATCTAACTATACTTTTATTTGTGCAAGCCAAGTCTGTGTGGATATTTATGTTTATATATAGGATTAAATAGAGGAGCTTGTCTTTTATGTTTCTAAATGAGCTTGGATTAGCTAGGGTTAAGAGCTAAGTTAAGACATTGTTAGTTAGTTTGCATAATAAATTTAATAAATAGTCATTTCATTTATCCAAATATCCTACGGGTAACATGTAGCAACTGATATCATTGTTCATTATTATGCTTTTCAAAAGGCATTCTTAATTTTCTGCTTTCATCAGTAATTTCATACCTATTCTAGTTTTGTGGCTTATGTTGCCTTCATGGTTCCATATTGTTCCCTACCCAATTGAGTCAAATATTATCCCTTCCTTAATGAAAAATTAAGACATGATATAGTTGAAATTTATGGTTCAGTTGAACTTAAGGTGCTGGAAAAAAGAGAGATGTGTAAGTACAAAAGGAAAACGAAGGTAAAAGAAGGCAAACAGAAAAAAGAGAAATTAAAAAAAAAAGAGAAAAAAGAAATAGAAAAAAGAGGAAAAGGGCGAAAAGTAGAATGAAATGGTGGAAAAGAAAGAGAAGATGATTTTGAAAGTTAGCATGAAATGGTTGCCTTCTTGAAAGGACCCTCACTTTATCATCTCTCATTGCCTTGGGAATTTTCACTTTTTCACTGCAACAAAAATACTTTTTTGAATGAATTTTTTATTTGATATATATATTTTTTTTTAAATTTTGCATTGGTGCTATTTTATGCAAATTTTGATAAGCATGTAGAGGTGGTGTGGATAAGTCGTTTGCATGGGAAAGTTGAGAGTTTCTATGGAAGCTATGCATAGGGAAGGTGGGATGAATATTTGGATAGAATTGCTATTATGATATGTGATTAAGTAGTGTGCTTTTATGTTTATGTCCCTCCCATGAAGCATGCTCTGTCTCTAATTTGTTGTGTTCTTGTTGGAGTAGGAGGTGGCCTTCAAAGTTGATTACATTGTGCCGTCCATAGGTAAAGAGTTCGAAACCATTTTGCTCAGAGACAAAAATGTTGCAATGCTGGTTGTTTCTCAAGGATGGGCAAAGGTTGAATGAATGTTGTATGTGCTTCCATCAGGAAAACTCAAGGATGTGTTTTCGCTAGTGCTGAATTTTATTGTTGCGATCTTGTTCTTGCAGGTTAGATAGCAAGGGTCACAAAAAGGAGAAGTGAGTCCTTACCTACTAGAACTATGACAGTTCAAAGAATGAGCTAAACAAGAAGGTGTTGGTTGCTGGAGCATGGTAGTTTTGAGTTTTCCTGTTTATCATATAAGAAATTTTCTGAAATTTTGTAATTAAGGCTTGCTATTGATGCAACATTAAAAATTAGATTTCTGTTCCTGGATGTTCCTGCGACTAGGTCTACTTGAAAGCAACCTATAGTGTGTTAGGCATCTTTGCTGATGAAGCAAGTGTATCATAGTGTCATTATTCAAAGTTGACCTAATTATGTGTTGCATGCCACTTGTGTTTTGTTGAAATGACCCTAATTTTGGAATTCTGATACACAATGAGTAAGAAAGCTTTGCTCAAGGCAAGGTATCTATGGAAATTAAAAGACAAACTGAGAAATAAACTTTTATTTTTGACACAAAAAACTTGCAATAAGTGTTATTGAACATTTTTATTCTTTACCAGACTCATGCATACGGCAAACCCTTCACCACAAAAACCAAAAGCCACCAAAATATCACAGCAAAAAAAAAAACACCTACTGTAGCAAATAGAATTGCAAGAATTGCTAGTGTTTATTTCCATTCCTATTCCCATTGTCTAGAATTAAGGCTTCTTTTTTTTTTTTTGGTGTTAAAGAATTATTATAAGATTTTTTTAAAAAAACTAATACAGAAATGGAACCACAACTCAAAATCCTTAAAAGTTTTTTAAAAAAATTATCAAGTTACCAACACGGTCAAACTATTGTGTGCAAAAGGACTAAAAATTATCAACAAATAAACTCTTAGAAAACATGACAATTACACTCATTCATTTTAGTATTAATTGCAAATTTTACTTAATTGATCATTTTGAAGATTGGGTGTCAAAGAATTATTATAAATTTTTGCAAACACACAAATATAGCCACAACTTAGTCATTTAATATATATATATATATATATATATATATATATATATATATATATATATATATATGTTAGGAAATATATTTGCAATAGAAAACATGTTAAGAGGACTCCTTGGTACTACTAATTGATGAAATGAACCTAAGAAAACTGGTAACTTATCAAAAAATTAAAATTTTGGTTTCATTGGGCTTGTCGAATAGATTGGTGCAGCCAAACATATTAAGATTATACTCTCGGATATTAGATCACATGGGAAGAGAATTGTAAAGCCTTGGTAAGCACTACTCTGTCCTGCCCTTCATTGGTAACTTAGGTTAAAAAGCTAATAACTTCAGTTCAATAAGCTGGTAACTTTTTTAAGAAGCTGGTAACTTATCAGGAAATTTGGATTTTGATTTTATTGGCCTTGGAGAACAGATTGTTGCAACCAAACACATTATGATCATACCCTAAGATATTAGATCACATGGGGAGAGAATTGCAAGGCCCTAGTAAGCATTGCTCCATCCTGCCGTTGGTTGATAACTTAGGTCAAAAAGTTGGTAATTTCAGTTCAATAAGCTGGTAACTTTTTTAAAAAGCTGGTAACTTATCAGAAAATTTGGATTTTGGTTTTATTAGCCTTGGGGAATAGATTGGCGCAATCAAACATGTTAAGATCACACCTTAAAATATTAGATCACATGGGTAGATAATTGCAAGGCCCTGGTGAGCATGGGTCCGTCTTGCTCTTGGTTGGTAACTTGAGTCAAAAAACTGGTAACTTCAGTTCAATAAGCTAGTAGTTTTTTTAAAAAGTTGATAACTTATCAGGAAATTTGGATTTTGGTTATATTGGCTTTGGGGAATAGATTGGTGCAAC
The DNA here is from genome assembly GCA_031439595.1 of Pterocarpus santalinus. Taxonomy (NCBI): domain Eukaryota; kingdom Viridiplantae; phylum Streptophyta; class Magnoliopsida; order Fabales; family Fabaceae; genus Pterocarpus; species Pterocarpus santalinus. The sequence goes on along the minus strand of CM062532.1, from coordinate 42,889,765 downwards.
CAAACACGTTAAGATCACACTCTAGGATATTAGACCACATGGGGAGAGACTAGCAAAGCTTATGTTAGCACCTCTCATTCTTGCACATGGTTGGTAATTGGCCGTAAAAAGCTAGTAACTTCAGTTCAATAATCTAGTAACTTTATAAAAAGATGGTAACTTTTCAGGTACTTGCAGTTTTGTTTCTGTTGGGTTGCGGAATGGATTGATGCATCCAAACGACTTAACTTCTGAGATTATATAAATTTGTAGGGGTTATAGCTTCTTCGCTAAATTTCTGTAAGAATATAGGTTAAGAGATATCATTTGTACTATACATTTCATCAAGAAGCTAATAATGTAACACCCTACCAGTTTTATGTTATGCTTAAGTCATAGCATGAAACTAAATCAGTCGTTCTTAGTGTTGATACTTTATTTACCTTTCTTGTTTTTAATTTCTCTTTAAATCGTCTCTATCGACAAAATGACGTGCTGTTATATTAAAAACGAAACGAACAAGATATCACCAGGATAAGTATAGTACAATAATGTTACTGCATGCGTGTAAACATATGTATATATATATATATATATATATATATATATATATATATATATATCAGAAGCCATTGCTTCAGTTTATGTACAAAGTTTTAAAGTAGAACACATACGGGGCTGGTGTATCAGGAAGATCATAATACCCTCATCTGCCAAAATACCCTATGGTCCTCAAAGGACATTTTCGTAATCCTCTTGCTAACCTATAGTCAAACCCATGACCCAAAGTTACATCTTTGTCCAAAAGAGGGTCATCTTTGTACAACATCCTGCCGCCAAGCTACTCCGTCAGGTAGCCGTTAGCCATGCCAGGCTCGGCCGGAGTATAGTCTGCGCTAGGTCCCGAGGAAGAAGAGGGCGACGAGCCGGTGGCCTCGGAGGGGTCACTCTCAGAACTCAGCGGGACGTCGTGACAAGTCTGCGGTGGTGACTTCAGAAGCGGTCGTGGTGCTTTGCGTGCGGGGAGGAGGCGGGATGCGTGTGCACCATATGTAGAGGGATGGCAATATAAGGGGTAGCAGGATCGAAGAGGGGATGGTGTAAAGGAACATCAAAGTTCCTGTCGCTGAATAAGTACAAACGGAAGTTGCATGAACCAGCTATATACAAAGAGTCCAACTCCAGATCATGATGGAACGTAACACAGGAATCTCAATAAAAAGGGTGGCTGTGGAGTCCATCGCCAGTATCTGAGAATGATGCGGGAGACACAAAACGGGGTGAGAATTTCAAGAAAATTCTCAGTAGGGTTCGGTTATACTGGAACTGACATCACACACATTCTCAATTACCTCGGGTTTTACTTAATTATTAAAATATGTGTTCAAACTAAAAAGTCTATTTTCATGAGTTTAAAAACATGTCTGGTCCGAGGCAAGGTTCAATTTTACTTTAATCGGCATAAGAAACAAAATAGATTACTAATACTGATACATAGAATGATGAACGAAATCAATAAATAAATAGCAGTGAGCAATTATAACAGACAATTGTAAACATCTTGACATAATTGTTTAATATAATCATGCAGTCATGTGATCAACTGTAAGCATCTTGATGTAACTATTCCATGTATTCATGCATTCATGTAATTATGTAGACTCATTCTTGAACTTTCTTTCATAGACTCTTTCATTACTTTCTATCATTTTCCATCTCTCTTGGTCCCCTAGGAGTTCTTGGCCATTTTAGACTCCTGGGTAATAGTCTGCTTATCAGGATCGAGCTTGTTCCTATATAGGAATGCCGGGTTTACTTTCCCCGATCTTCCCACCGATCTATTCCCATTAACTTTCTATCCGGGGCTGGCCCAAGTAGTATGGAACTTGCATAATAACATACTTCTCTTCATAACTTTCATGGCTTTCTTAAGAATGCATATGCATTAGCATGTAATTCATAACTTGTACATGGGTTCTACCGAAATTTTGGCAGCATAACGGAATGTGTCCGCTTCCCTATGAATAGTGCCAGCCAATCAATACATCAATTTATCACAAGGAACACAAATTCACATTTATATTCCAACATAGAACTCAAATCCATATCAAATTCATTAAGGCGTAAATCACGCCTCAAAGATATTCAACCAACTCGGTTTTTGTAATTCATGCCACAATTTCATTTTAACTCATTTGGACCTCAGATTTGAGTATGTTCCAGTGTTGTGTGTCTATTTTCTAACCTCTTTGGTCCCATCTAATTTCGGTATCTATAACTCAAGATATCTAAACTTTATCTCGGCCTGCCCATTGGCTAGCCAGAATCAAGCAACTAAAAGTAGAAATTCACTAAACATCGAAAACTCACTCAAATCAGACGAAATTGGTCTCATGTTAAAGCTAACAGAACAAAGTTTCATTTGGAAAAAGTCCCACTCAATTTGGCTTAATGGAGCTTGAGTTACAAGCCCCGAATTTGGACCTTCCTACACTGCCCTGTTCTAGCCCGGTTTGGACATAGGGCGAATTGCGTGGAGTACTGACAGCAATTGGGAACTTATTAAATTCTGAAATTTTTATGAGATATTCTCCTATGTGTAAGCTTTCTAACAAAGTTGGTTTCACTCTTTTTCATGTAGTATAGGTCGAGTTCTACCCTAAATAACCTAATCTGCCCAGAGCTAGAGTCAAAACCCTAGGTCGAGATTCAAAAATTCATATCTCCCTCAATTCTGATCCAAAATCCTTATATGATATGTTTATGGAAAGCCCTAGATGTCTAGTTTCATCTAAAAATAATTTCATCGGATTTTACCGATTGTAGGTGGCGCTGTACGCTCCGCCATACGGGCTGCCGTAGACTCTCCACCAAGACAGCACCCTCATCCATTCATTTCTCTTAGTTTTCTTCTCCTAATTCTACTTCTAACTCAAAATCTTATATTAATCCAAGCATAATTATTTAATTCACACATCAAATAAGGTGAAAATAATTCAGCCCAGTCAGCCAAGTGCATGGATTTGATGCAAGAAATCAGAACCCCTACCTTTGATTTAAGTGTTTTGTGCTGAATTCTTGGAGTTTGGATGAACAAGGCTGGAACTTGGCTTGAGTTTTGGGTGTGTGAGCAAGAGGGAAAGAGAGCCGAAGTAGAAGAGGAAAGCAACGTGAATAAGGGTCTGAATCAAAGGAGGAGGGTGTGTTATATAGGCATGAGTGGGAGTTAACTTGGTAGGTTTTGATTGGCCTCTAAACATAAGGCCAAGTTTCAGCCAACCTTGCTCTCCACGTTGCCCTCTTTGTGTGGTAGAATCACTCTCCATGTCGCCTAAAGTGGGAGTAGTTTCCAGTATATTCTGGAAACGAAATCGGAACTCGTATGCTTTATAAAGTTGGACCTCGTGAACCTCCTGTATATGAAGTCGGAACTCAGAAAACATCCAGTTTAGTTGAAACTTGAAAGCAGAGCTTGGTGTGAAGCCAAGCACTTAAAGTCCGAACTCGTGAATTATAAAATTTCTATCCCGGAACTCGAAAGATATAGAAATGAGAGCTACTAATATTGGACTCGAGATCGGATCTCGTACATTTATGAATCATAATGTCGGAATTCGAAATATAGCCAGTTCATTTGAGCCTTAGAGACGAAGTCGGAAATCGAACAATTTGTTCTTTGATAGCTAAGGTCGGAAGTCGTAAATTGTGCTGAAGTCGAAGACGAACTCGTAAGTTGGAAGCATCAGTCACTTCATTTCAGCTCATTAAATCGGAAATCGGAATTCATACTGATGAGGTCAAAATTTATACACGCTTACACAAGGTCGGAAATCGTTAGCAACATGCATTAAGTCGTAAATCGTTGGCTGCATGCACAAGGTCGGAAATCAGAAGGAATCCCTTGTAAGCCTTGGAACTAAGTCGAAAGTCGAAGCTAATATTGAGATCGGAAGCTGAATCATAAGACAAACTCGGAAATCGTAAATCCTTGTCCGTCCAGCCTTGAAGATGAATCTGGAGGTTGTGAGTACTATGAACTCGGAAGTAGGAAGTCGTGGATGTTACAAATAACTCTTTTAAGTTTCTGGTAACTTTTCATGTATTGCAAAATCATGAAAGTATGTTGATTTATAAATAAACTTGCCTAACTGAACAAGATTTTGAGAACCTTTTTTTTAGGCTTTACAAGTCATTCCCCACATCGGGTTAAGGCTCCCCTTACCAATGTAACACAAAGGGGTGTGGTCTTAATTTATTTGGATGCACCAATCCATTTCACAGGGCCAATAGAACCAAAACAATAATTAACTGATAAATTACCAATTTTTTTGCAAAAGTTACTAGCTTATTGAATTGAAATTGCCAGCATTTTAGGTTCAGTTACTAATCAAGTACACGTCCTCACTTAGGATTTGCAAGTCACTCCTCACATGGGGTTGAGACTCCATTTAGCAGTATAACATAAAAGGGTGTGATGTTAAGTTGTTTGAATGCACCAATCCATTTCGCGACCCAATAGAAACAAAACTCTAAGCACTTGAAAAGTTACTAGCTTTTTGTGACTAGTTGCCAACTATGTGTAGGACCCATACTTGCTTACTTAGGCTTTGTAATCTACTCCCCATGTGGAGTTAAGGTTCCCCTCACCAATCTAGCACGAAGGGATGTGGTCTGGACTTGTTTGGATGCACTAATTCATTCCTTAAGGCCAATAGAACCAAAATAAGAATTAACTGATAAGTTACCAACTTTTTACTGAAATTACTAGCTTATTGAACTAAAATTATCAATTTTTTTTTGTGAAGTTACTAACCAAATGCAAGTCCTCACTTAGGCTTTGCAAATCAATCTCCACATGGACATGACACTTTCTTCACCAATCTGGCATGAAGGAGTGTAGTTTTAACTTGTTTGGATACATCAATCCATTCCGCAAGCCCTATAGAACCCAAACAATAATTTCCTAATAAGTTACCAACCTTTTCAAAAAGTTGTCACTAATTATTTCATTCCTTCCTTTTATTTTCCAATCCATTGCTATTAATTTCGAATCTGTTAATAAAATAATATCCAAACCAAGTGTAGGTATTGCATTTAAAAAAGATGGTTACAAAACATTGAAATCGGGTAAACAATATGACACATCTCTAACCAACAAGAAGGGAAACAAGATATTGATAACATGTATTAAATGAAGGAAAATTGAAATTTACACCTTCGATTGCTTTCGTAATAAAAGGTAATCAATTGTTAAGTGATATTTCACTATGTAAAAATTTGAAATGACATGCAAAATCACATTTTCTCTGTTGCCATCCAGAGAAATTGCTCGCCATTGACTAATCCTATAGGTCGATAACATGAATCCAATATTATATGACAGTAAGATAGGAAAGTTCTGCACAACTATGATACACTTTGACAAGATTTAATCAACCATAAATATTATCAAAGGATATGAGACATTTGTGTCGATATGACTATGCTACACTAAACATATATACAGCCACAAAATTTGACACATTTTAACAATATTTCATGATCCGAAAATCTCGCGCACTACACATACGGCACATCTCGAAGCCTTTCGATTTTGTTTAATGGTCTAGAGACTCATGAGAGTTGAACCATCAACTTCCATGCAAGGCTGCATCTTCCAATTGAATTTGTTTGAATGGCATAGCCATAAGTAATGCAATCCATAGCCAAAGCCTTGTTATAAATATCGTTGATATCCTCTAGACTATCCTACATCTTGTCCACACCATACAATTTCTACAAAGAGAGATTCCCATTAGCATATCAAACATGATGAAAATTTTGAAAGTAAAGACTAGGGGGAGGACCTGAAAAGTTCACCTGCTTATAAATTGAGGACTTTAGCTGCCTCATGTTTGACATCATCTTTGGCCTTAGAGCAGGCATTAGTCATATCCTTCCTATACTCCTCATATAATGCGTCCCACTTTTCCATACAACTCATGGATATTTCAATATCAAAACAAGGAAGTTTTCCATATAATAGTATATAAAGGCATGACTATCAAGTAATAAAGAATCGCATTAGTGATATTCAATAAACTATAAGCATACACAGGTAATGTAAAGTGTAATTAAAAAGAAATAACCTCAAAACTGACATATCTATATTATGTATATAGAAGAAACATGAAACAAAAGCAACATGAGAAATTTGAAGATAGCATGAAGAGAATCAGGAATTTCCATAATTGAAAGCTAAGGGAATATTGATATGAATAACACATTCACATTTGGTTAGTTAAAAAGTTGGCTTCAGATTACTGGTATGAATATCAAATCCAATTTGGTATTGTTAAAATAATGGCAATACGGAACCTGCATCAAAGAAATCATTGAAAAGATAATCTTAAAATATATGACAATCTTAAAATATATTAGCACAAAAAAATAGAAATCAAAATCAGTAGAAGCTTTAAAATGCTTTGTTCATAATTCATAACATTGAAAATAAGATCAAGTAAAAACACTACATTAGCACATTTACAATGGCATGCACTTTATAAAGATACATGTAACACATTTAAGAGACATAATCAGCAAAAAACATCGTAGTGTCATGCATTGCATAAAAGAAAGCTTGAACAACACTTGAGAGAAACATACAATCAAAACAAGCACAAGCAACAGCAATATAAGGCCATACTAAAAGAACACCAAATAATTAGTACAAAAATTAACAGTACAATTTAGAAATTAACACTTGAGAGCATCGCTGGTACAAATTTAGAAAGATCTTCAGCCTGAAGAAAAGGAAGTACTTCTAGCTGTTCCATCCAAGTCCAGGTTTGATCTTGTAGTATCAATGAGCAATAGTACATAGCTTGTTGATATGGTTGTTCATACTTGTGATTATGGTACTCCTTGGTTACCATTTCCTGATAAAAGGGTTCATAAAAAACGAAAATTAAATCTGACTAAGAGTAAATATGAAAATCAAGACATTTTTGTTTTGAAAAACGGCATGGACAAATTACAGATCGAATATTGCACACAACCTCTTATTGTTTTGTTGACATATTTTCCTATAACGATAGAGTTAAAGAAAACAACGGCCAACTTTTTATGTAAAAAGACATAGAAGAGAAGAAACTACCAAAGAATCGGTCATGCCTCATGATATACAATACAAGAAATCAATTCAACACGCAAAAGACACCAAAGAGCAAACTAAATGTCATATGAGAAGTGCCTCATACAGTACCTTGATAACTGAGAACCTGTCAGTTTTCACTCTGAATGCTACAATCTTTTTAACTATGGTTTCAAGTAAAATACTAAGCTTGTGATTATAACCAAGGACAGTCACCTAAAAGATATAATGGCATTTCTACGATGAGAATGGAAATAACACACCAACTCACACACAGGAACGAAGGCAAATAAATGACGAGCATAAATTATGATTGTGTATATCAAGTTCCTCACTTCTTCTGTTTTCTATTTTCATTTAACTCCCTCACAAATTTTATCATACAAAGCATGCAAACTAACAACAGCTAATTGAAGGATCAATTAAGATTTAGAAGATGAGAAGGTAGGCCAATAAAACTCAAGTTAACAATAATGTGTGGAAGAGTCCTTCCAAATTTTATGTCAACATTGTCCCTCGTCTATTAAACTATAAATTTAACCATGTTATTTCACTGTTAAATTTATGATAATCAGTATCCCACTTGTGAACCTTTAAATGATGTCAACTTTCTAAATTAGTCATAAAAAATTAAAAATGTAGATTTAAACACATGATATGCACTTATTTATATCTAGCATCTACTCACCATCTGTTTTCTTTACACTTCAAAATTCAAATAGACTACAAATAATATTGATTATAGACTAACAGATAGTGACCTTAAAGGGAAATTACAACCTTGAAAGTGAAATTATATTAGATACAATACCTGGAAACCACTAGCTATGTCACTTACACTATAATATAAACCAGCAACCTGAGCATAGTAAGCTGCGGACAGAGACATATTTTTGTCATTAACTTGTAATCACAACACAAATTTAGAAAATGGAGATACAGTAAGAACTTCTTCAACTTGTATTAAGCAAGAAACCAGACAAGTCAGTAAAACTAGCAACCTACTATATTCATTCAAGTAATCCATCAATATGCAGTTCCATACCATGGCTCCACCTTATCAGTATGCCCTTGAAAATTTTTTGACTCCCAAAAGATTCTGCATAACAGAGAATGAGTTTGCATAGCAATCGAAACAAAGTCACAGCCCCACAGATGTAAAAGCTCAAATAATCATAACAAATAGCAATAATAAAAATGAACATATATAGAACAAGAAGGATAACATTATATTGATGAATACAAGAAAAAAATAATGGGTTTTATTCAAAAACAAAAAAAAGAAGGTCAAACTAATAAGAAATAGCTCAATGCTTCATTCATGTAATTTTAGGCATAAGAAATAACAAATAGAATGACTAAACTTTTCAAATATGAATAGGGAAACAGGGACAAAAGATCATATATACATCTTAAAGGAAATATATACACATCCCATAAAAAAGGCAAGTGTCCCAATGTCCAAGCAATAGCAACTTGTGTTATATACCCAAACTGGCATGCAATGAATTCCAAAAATACTCCACCACTGTTATTGAATTTAAAATATCAAGTTCAAATGTTCCACATGACCATAGCGGAGAAGGCGTTCTCTCAAAGTCTAAAACAGGAAAAAAAAAGAAGAAGAATAAAGATAATAATTAAAACCATATCTTTTCAGCTTAGCAAGGATTAAACTTGCAATCTCCTCACTAGAGAAATACTTCGAGTGTTATTTGTGATCAAATGGTGCTACTCAAGCTAAAAGTAAAATTTTATTACACAGCGAATAAACCTGCGACACTTCATGGTATGGAATGTTGGGTGGTAAAGTATCAACAAGAGGATAAGATATGTGTTGTAGAGATTAGAATGTTGTGTTAGATAAGTGGTCATGTAAGAAAATATAAGATTAGGAATGAATATATCAAAGAGAAAATTGGAGTACCTACTAAGTAAAAGATGGAAGAATCACATTTAAGATGACTTGGACATGTATGCACAACACCAGTAGAAGCCTTAGTTAGGAGAATAGATTAGATGTAGCATAGTCAATTAATTCGAGGTAAAGGAAAACCAAGAAAAAACCTATATGGAAACAACTAAAAAGGATTTGGGTCTAAATGGTCTCTCTGAAGACTTTCTTGTTAATAGAATATGATGACGTCATTTGTCATGTGTAGCCGATGCCACCTAACTAGAAAAGACATTGCTTCGTCTTGTTGTTTTTGTTGTTATCACACAATGAAGTAAACTCTAATTTCCATATCCACATACTTAGTCTTCGAACAAATTCTGAAGCACTTAAATCAATTTCCCCAAAATAGCATCGGAATACGTTAAAGCAGGAAACGGACCGATATTCTACTTCTGAATGAAAATAATCTGTTACTAATAGTCAGTTAAGAGTCTTGGTTGCATTTCATAATTTCATATATTTTAAGTTCCCCATAGAGTTGGACAAATCTTATGCATCGTTGCTTTACAAGATGACACAAACAAGCAGACAAAAAAAGAAATATGTTAATAATAGCTAACCAAGATATCATATTGTAATTGCTCTTGAGGATGATATTCTAATTTTAAATGAAGGTGTAAATATAAATATCATTTTGGTTCCTACACTAGCATTACATTTTAGTTTTGGCCTTATAATATAATTTTTTTGGTATGGGTCACATGAAACTGGTTCAGATCATACAGACAAAGATGAAGAACTGAAAGAATCATGTATTTCACTAAGGTTCATGGGCAAATGTGACCAAGGAAGTCAAGAACATATAATGGTGATTGAAAGGTTATCAAGAGACCTCTCTTCTCTCCTTAAGAGAAATCTCACACCAAAAATAACTTGCCCTTTTCCCTCCTATTTATTCCCATCACTAACTACTTTCCTAACTAACTTCCAACTATTCTTAACTAATTTATTTACACATGTTACAAATGGGCTTCTGCCCATTTCTCCCTTTAACCTTCCTAGTATAGACCTTTTCAGTAGGAGGTTTCCTATCAGGTTTTGATCCTTCAAGGACCAAAACCAAAATAAGTTAAACTATAGGAATTAATCCTTTATGAAAAAAAAGGGACCAGTGCTTCATGAAAAATAACAATCGCATGAACTTAAACCTAAAATAGAAAAAAAAAAATATAAGGACTCAATTATAGAGACCAAAAACCAAATTAGTGATGCTGTAAGGATTAAAACCTTTAAAAAAAAAATTATATGAACCAAATACCAAAACCAATGAAAACTAGACCAACTGTCTCATTTAAACTTCTAAATAATGTAAGTACAGTAGAAAACTACACTTTTTTGGCATCCTTCTAATAAATTGCATAAAATAGTTCGAGCAATCTTTCTCTCGTAAAAATTTTATGTCTCCCATCAAGCCAAAGTCATAATAGATAATTGCTTCATCCACGTCAATATCAAGATTTCCAGGGTCTGGATCAGCATGAAAGAAACATGTTTTCAATTTCTTTATCACAAGCAAAATTTAATAAACTCAATATTTTCATCTAAACATATCATGAAGTAACAATTTCTTTTCCTTTTTATTGAAATATAGGAACAAAGGTAACTAAAATTGCATGACCCAAAGAAATGACATTATTCAACATCAGATATTAGATATGTTTGAGAGAAACAAGGCTATGGACCTGAATCAAGTATGCCTCGATAACATGTGATGAGATTCGTAACGGATCATAACCACATGAAGTTAACAGATCCACTTGATTTATTTTAATACCTGTTCCAAAAGTAAAATAAAAGTAAGAGCAATTAAGAAACTAAGTTCATAACAACATACGATAACTTGGGGAAAGAAAATTATTAGTCAACACTTGTAAAGGAAAAACAAAAATCAAGGAATCTGTACTAGTGAAGATGACAACCTACTACATACTCCAAGGTTACTTTTGATGCAGTATAATCCCAATAAACTAGCAACAAAGGTGAAAATGGAGGAGCTGTAGTTAAAATTAAAATTGGTGCTAGATATTGGCAATTTATAGAGGCTACATTCAACAAGTTTCTAATATATTAGGCAAGAGATCAGGAAGGTTAAGTGGGTAAATTAAGTTTCATGGAAGCTGAAACTCTCTGAATATTCAGTTGGACATAGTGTTGTAGCAAGAAACATACAGGTACTCAGACCCACTTTATGTTTCAAAAATCGCAGCAGAACCTATCAACGTTCTCTCCTTCATTTATATAATCAATTTCTTGATACAAAATAGAGGTACTCGCCCGTTTTTACATCACATTTTCCCAAGAAAATCGAAAATAAATCTTCTTTTTCATAAATACTCCCAAAAATTCCCCTGTTAGAGAAAAAAATAAAAAATCAAAATCCTTATATGACAAACACAAACTCATGCAACAACAAGAACACATTTCCACTCACTCCCCAAAAATTCTCCCAAATTTCCCCTCATACTCTAAATCATTACCCTTTCCCCAAAATTTCCCCCCAATTTTCCCTCCATCTCATAAACTACGACTTGAAACAACAACAACAACAACAACAACAAAGAATACAAACGAAGAACAAAGCAGAAAGAAGAAGAAAAAAAGGCGATGGGGGCATCGTTATCGAACCTTGGAACTAACGGTTCGACAATCGGCCCTGGCCTCAGTAATATACCTAAGGGCTGCGTGGTGTGTTCCTCCACCCCTCGCTGCCGGAGATCTGCAATCTCGCCTACCTCAATCACGCATTTCCCAGCACCACCTCCATTGATTCCATTTGGGAGTCAAAGCTCCCGCCCAACTACCAGGATCTACTTGATCATTGTGGTGGAAGCCCATTCGCAAGGGGGAGGGGAAGATAGGCTGGAAGAGTAGTGGAAAGGGGTGTGGGTTTTTTGTTTTGTTTTTGAATTTTCACTTGCCTTCTCTCTCCGTAAGCTGTCTCCGTATTTAGACTTGACATTTGTCATTTTGCTTGTTTTTATACAGTGGATACCGTATGTGTCGCCCAATCCGTGGGCCAAATAACATTTCTCTTACAAGAATGCTAAGAAAAATGATATTTTGATATATCATTTGTCAACATATACGGTGGACACCATACCTGAAGGAGGAAAATGACAAAAGAGGTGTAGAGTGGGCACACATATACGGTGATAGAAAAATGAGAATTAATAAAATTTCTCAAGTTAAACTTTTAGAAAAAGAAAGGGCAAAATCCCACCCGCGTCTCGTTCTCCCTTCCTACCCCTCTCACTCACTCTGAAACTCTCCTCTCAACCCATGGCTGCAGAAACCCTTGAAGATCACAAACCTCAATGCCAAGCTCTCAATGGAGATGCTGATGAACATGAAAATCAAGCAGCAAACCCCAAAGCAGAAAAAGAAGAAGAATGACAACCACAACAATGGAAAAATCGCCACCCCCAGAACACTGGAGCGAAGCTGCAGAGAACCTCGCAGCCGTTGGCGACACGGAAGTTTATCATGGATTAATAATCTTCGGACAATGGTATGTTTTCGGTATCTTGGATAATAATAATCTTTGCCACAATAGTTTATCATGGATTGAGAAAAAAAATATATCATACAACGGTTTTTCTTTTTTTTTTTTTTTTTCAGTGGCTTAATTTTAGATTTTAGAAATCGACACCGTTAGTTATATGATATTGGATATAGAACCTGTCACGAAGATGTATCCAAGAATTCATTTGTATATCTTGTCACATGAATCTCTAGCTATAACTCGTGGATTTTTGACTGGTTTCCCCTCTGGGACTCTGGAGCCTATTCTTTTATTTCTTTCTTTGCCGTTTTATTCTTTACTAGGGTAATTGTTCAAGGAATTTAGATCAGCACTGAAGAACAATTTAGATCAAATAGTTCAAAGAGTACACAAAGCACAGAACCAACATTGGGATACTAGCAATCAAAGAGTTCTACTAATAAACTTGTCATAGTCGCTTGAGATCCAATGCTTTCAAAAATTTAGCAACAGATAGTCAGCTATTGTTTCTTCACAAACCAATATCTCAAAAGCACCAGAAGTTCTTATGGGATTACTGGCCTCGTGAGCCATATCGGCACAAATTAAAAAATATATTTTTGAACTTTAGTTGATATCTGGCATATTTGTTAACTTGCCAGCATCTGCTGAAGTTTTTCTAGTTTATTGATGAATGCATGAACCAATAGTTATCAGGACCCGTCATGTGGGTTTCTGGATATTCATTGTTCATAATTGATAATAAAATTTATATTTGGTTATATTTTGTAGATCCATATATTAATGCATAAATGTCTATACTTTTAGATTGTTGTCCAAATTGTATACTATCTTATCTCTCTCGAAAGTTCTTCTGAAGGAATCATGTTTGTGATCTTCTTTTCCTCCACAGGCTATGGAGATATAACATGCAGTTACCATGAGGAAGATGATGTTCATAATGATATATGTTTCGTTTGACATGGTTCTTGGTGCATATTTGATTAGTAACATGACAGCTTTGATAGTCAAGGGATCAAAGACTGAAAAGTTTAGGGACAAGATGACAGATCTTATGAAATATATGAACAGAAATAGAATTGGACAGGATATCCGTGAACAAATAAAAGGCCACTTGCGCTTACAGTTTGAGAGTAGCTACACTGAGGCTGCTGTCATTTAGGGCATCCCTATCTCTATTCGTTCTAAGGTAATAATAAGATGAAGTAGAGGGTGTTGAACCTCATTTATGGTCATTTACAAAAATCACCACTGTAATTTTTCCTATTTGTTCTGATTTTCTACCAATATTATAGTCTCCTATCAGCTTATAAATGATTTTTGACGTTTCTTTACAATGTTTAGTAGCTATTTGTGATCTGGAACCATTTCCGTAGGTTTTGCTCATGAAGTTCCCTTAAATTTTTCTCTGTTTAGATTTTTGCTGTAACACTCATGATAACTGCATAACTATAAAGTATGGTTTAATCTAAACAGATTTATGAGAGATTTTAGGCCATCTTATGTTCACATTTTCCATGTTGATGCCTGGTTTTTACTTTTTCTGCTTCTGGTGGCAAGCCTTGGTGTTGAAGGAATATGAGCTTGAACATTCCCTTTTTCATTCTATTCTGCACATTTTCCGAGTATCAGATGCTTATATTTTGTCAAAAATAAAGTGATTACTATGACTCTGATAATAAAACAGCTAGTATACACTTCATGTCTTGAGAAGGACGTTTTTTAGTGTTTCCAACATTTTGGTCATGAATGATGTAATGGTCTGATTACTTTTTGCAGATATCCCAAACATTATATTTGCCATACATTGAAAAGGTTTCTCTTTTTAAGGGCTGCTTTTCAGAATTCATCAATCAGATCGTAAGTAATCTTTTTCCCATTTTGTAGGAAGTTAAATGAATGTCAATATGAAATGACTTCGATATTATCTGTATCTTTGGTGCACAAAGCTCTCTTTTCCATTTTGGACTTGATCTTTAATCTACTAATTACAACTAAAATTGGGGGCATCAACACCTTCTAGCACTTTTTCATTTGACAAGTAACTTTTTGCTATATAGATATTTTCATGCCATTGCACCTTCTAGTAAACTGGAAATGGTTTTAAATGCTTTATGTTTGTTTGTCCATTGCATTTATTGTTTCCTATGCAATTTATATTAAAAAGAATTTAATCCTTGAAGACTTGACAGGACAAAGAAGACTAATTGTCCTGTTTCTACATTTCTCTACCCATTTATTGAAATTGCCACTTTTACTTTTGAGGTTGAACTTTGTGTTGATTTAAAAAAAAGAAAATTGCTAGAATGGGCCTGTTCTACAGAATGAATGTGACTAGTGGTACCTTTGTCCACAAGTGGGATATTGAAGTGATAATAATTTCTGTTCCTTTGATCTTTCAGGTTATTAGGCTCCATGAGGAATATCTTCTTCCAGGGGAGGTTGTAATGGAACAAGGAAATGTTGTAGATCAACTATATTTTGTCTGTCATGGTGCCAAACTTCGTCCAAAGTTTCAAGTTGGCAAAGTACCGAGTGACACAAATGGAAGCTCTGATGCATTGGGTGAGCAAAATCGAGGCCCTTGAGTTAGTAGATCAAAACATCAGCTTGCTACCAAAACCTATACAACCAAGGCAGGAGATGGTAACGCACAAGGGAACATCATCATTTATACCGATCAATATAACACAGAGGATTTTCTTCTTGGCTATGAAAATGCAAAATTTTTTGTCATAGAATCATATAGTGAGGATGACGTGCACGAAAGCATTAAATATAATGTCTGGTCATCGACACCTCATGAAAACAAGAAGCTCGAGAATGCCTATGAAGAGGCTAGAAGAATAGCTGCAGGAAAATCTGGGGGCTGCCAATCTTTCTTTACTTTTCTGTGAGTTTCTAGTATGATGCTGATATGCTGTATGATTCTGCTTCTTCCTGATCTGCATATCTTGTTAAACTTTTGTGAAACTGCAAGTTAATCCCATTCTTTTGGTTATCCTGACTTTTTTTCACCTTAAATGTAGGTTAATGCAAGTGGTCAGTTTTGTGGGCTCGCTGAGATGGTAGGTCCAGTTGACTTCAATAAGGATATGGACTTTTGGCAGCAAGATAAATGGAGTAGGAGCTTCCCTGTAAAGTGGCATATCATGAAAGATGTGCCAAATGCAAGTTTTAGGCACATTATACTAGAGAACAATGAAAGCAAGCCAGTAACTAACAGCAGAGACACACAAGAGGTATAATACATTGTTTTGCTGTTCAGTAGTTCCTCTGTCAATGTAGAATTAAAAAGTGCACCCATAAACATTCAACATTAATGTTGAGTAAGATTTTACTGATGGCATATTCATAAATTCAATCCATCAATTCACAATGCCGGTTGATTTTTATTTATTTTTTTTCTCCTGCATAAATTGACATATGTCTGCCATAGTGTTATGTGTTTGTAGTTGTTTAGACTTTAAGTGCATGAACTTAGAACAACTCATTTGGGGAATTATTGCTATTTCTTGGTGAATTGGGTCTAGTTAGTTAGCACTATCTGGAGAAATTTTCTTAAAGTGTATGTATTTTATCTACAGAGCATTGCAAAGAATGTTATAACTTCTGATCAACACAAAAGATGAAGTGTAGATATCTATAACTTTTTTTTGCAGGTATGACTATTCTGGTTTTCAATTTTTAATCATAAATATATTTATTCCTTTCCCATTTTCTTTATTTTGCTGCTTCCACTCTCAGAGCCAAGTTATATCATTTTAATTATGTTTTACTTGATTCTTTACAAATCCAATCTTTGCAATCAATTGCTAGAAGCAGTTGTGTAATTGTTTTATACCTTTTTAGCCATGGACCAAAGTCATAGTGATTGTACTAGCGGGAAAGACATCTATTAGAGTTGCTTCTCATCCTTCTTGTTCTACTACTTCAACTCAATATTAAATGTCATCTCAAGCTACAATCAATTTATACCATTCCTCTTGATCACAAAATTTTAATTTTGACAGTTGTCTGAGCATATTCTCAAGAAATTTTTATGTGAAATTTGGAGAACCCATGTGTGAAATTATCTTGATCGAACCTAATTGCAGGTAATTGTCCAATGGGTTGGTTAGGTCACCTTATTTGTCTCCATCCCACACAAAAGCCTAAAATTCCCTACATGTCAGCTATTTTTCTATTGTGAGTATGATTTCCTTAGTTTTATGTGTTAGTGTCCACTTTGATTTTGCATTACTCATGTTGATTCCATCTTGTCTTTATAGGCATTTTCCCATCCTTTGATAAGATCGTTGTTCCTAAACAAGTAGTTATTGGTGATGATCCTTGTAAGTGTAACCAACTTGCCATTAGCAACAACAGCTAACATGCCCAACTTTCTCCGTAAAATACAATAGCCATTTTGACCATGACTTCCTCTATAACAAAAGTACCATGTACAAATGTAACAATCATCATGAGGATTCATGGGCTTAAGTTCTTTGAGAAGCCCTTGCAGTGTAGATACTTTTGGGTCAAATTCTCAAATTCAGTCGAAAGTCATAAACGTGTCAAACATGAAAAAAGATGTTGACTAAATTTGAAGGCTTGATTTGGCAAATGCAAGGAAGCTTTAGGACATGTGAGTAAAAGGTGGTCGAAATTGTAGGAACTGGGTCGAGGTCGAAATTGTAGGAACTTGGTCAAAGTCGAAGTCAATTGGGCAATGTGAAGTAGTGACAAAAAGAGTCCCAAGGTGATAGTTTGGCAAGCCATATAATTGAATCATAAGGTGATAGAAGTTGAGGAAATGCATGGCTGTCGAAGTAGTCTTTGTCGACGGATCATTGACGATTATTTCCTCTAGAAAAGCAAGTGCATGGAGTGGAGAACATGGGTAGTTATCAATATTTGAAGCACATGTAGATCAAGGCATGTCCAAAAGCGGTTGCTAATGTAACACTCTAGTAGTTTCAGCTTACGCTTAAGTCGCCTTTGAATTCTATTAGTTATTACCTTTTAGCTTTGTAGAATACTTAATTTCTTTGAAATTACTTTATTTAAAAATAATGGATAATTTTTTTTTTTTTAAACTTTTAAAAACATGAGCCTTGGTCGCGGAATAGTGAGCGTATACAATATGTTAAACGAAGGAAAAATGTTGAGATGATAAATTTAAACAATAGCACATCATATTGGAAATATAAATAATTGATAATAATCATAAACTTTAATAAATCTAATCCATTCGAACGACATCGGATAAGAAGGAAAACAAGGAAGTAAACATTAATATTGTAATAAGTATCCACAACTATTACAAATATAGATAAAACTATTCTCCCACTAAACTCGTCAATTATGCTCGCATTTTGGTGAGGTAAGTGGAGATTGTAGGAACATCCTGATGGTCAATAGGTATAGGAGCAGGAAGGACCTCAGTTGCATCTGTGAGACGACCCAAGTATAACATTGTGTAGAGCCACTATGGCATCTACGTCTAGAGACAACATGGAAAGTAGGGGTGAGAAATCAAAATTTCTTTGTAGGATTCTAACTCGACAACTATCATGTATTCGTTATTGTCCTAGCCATTTTAGGTTTATTATAAAAAGGTGTACATGCATTCAGTTCATTTAATTAAGTTCGAAAGTGTGATTAGCCGAAGTAGGTTCATTTTAAACATACATCTTTACTGCATTCGAAAATATAAAATGATAAAGCATATTCATTATATAATAGTGCATAAGTAATTAACAGGGCTAAAGTGAGAGTATATGCCTCTTAACTTTCTTACTCGACTTCCTTAAAGTCTTATTACTGAGTCCGCTCTTGTAGGCCTTATGTCTCTTAAAATGATAATGAGCTCATACTATAGCTATCGCCACCTTGGAGTTTCCCTTTTGGGGGAAAGTGAAATAGGAGTCATATTCCCCTATCGAAGGATTGTATCTCGAGCGTCACCTTCTCTTATTGAAGGATTGCGCCAAGCTCGGGGATCACCTTCCTTGATCAGCATGCGTCTGGCGACCGAAGAATTATATCCATTATCTGGTCTTTGGGGGGTCATCTTCCCTTGCCAGCTTGCATCTGAGGACATATAACTTAATTACTCTTTCTTGCTTAAAATGTAAATGTGCCATAAAATAAATAAAAGCATAAATCCTTCTAAATTCTAAATTTTGACAGAAATCCAATAGTAAGACAATTATACCGGAGTTTCCCCAAAATTTAGTCAAATAGACATAATCATTAACATCATAATTCATGGCAAATATACAAACTTCATAAACATTCATTCATAACATTTAAACACTATAAATCAAACTGGCATGTAACCCAAAGGTCACACATGTAAACTCGGCATTCTCATGAGCACCCACATATGAGAAATTTCATGAAATCGAAGAAGCCAAAAGCCATAGATTGACAAATTAGAGAAGCCAAAAATAGAAATAATTGAATCAAAGGGACATGCGAGAGAGAGAAAGAAAGATAGAGAAGAAGAAAGGGAAGATGTACGGTGGTGAGGGTGAAGGCGACGATGACAACGACAACGGTGACAGCGATGATAGTGACGAGTGCGTTTTGAAAGAAATGTAAATCACATTCTCCAAAGTGAGTATTAGGGGAGTTCACTGGATTTTGAGTAAGATTTTGAATATTAAATAAAAGTTTTTAAAACTAAAGAACCACCAAAATATCATAATATAACTGCCAGAAGGAAAACATCTTGTGGCAATTCCATCTTGTGGCAATTCATGGAATCGCCAGAAATTCATTGCCTACTGGCGAATATTAAAACAGCTAGGAAATAACCCCCACAAATTCACTTTTTTCTTTTTGTAGTATGTTCTCACTAGAAGACCTCTTACAATTCAATTAGCAACACAGTCATGTTTAGAAATTGAGACTTCAACACAAACAAGCTCGTGCCAGTCTAAGCGCCAGAACATACATCAACCTAGAATCCAATTAAGAATCCTAACCTCTTTAATTCCCAAAATTATACCTACATTCATTTACCAACATGAATACAAGCACTCTATAGCATGCAGCATGAATCATTACCATACATCCATATCACAAACTATAAAGTAGGGAAAACAAGATAATCATAGGTTCACAAACAACACAAGATATGTGGTTAACTTGGATTATTAGTGAGACCTCAATCAACAACCTCGCAATTCAACCTAGAGATCTCTAAGCATTCAACCAATATATAATTGCTTAGATAATTGGAACCTTAACTCTAATTAACCTATGTTGATTTTTAGCCCTAATTGGATTAGCTTAGGCTTGAATCCAAACCCAATTCTTGCCCCTTCAATAGATTAAACACATACTAATCAACCAAACAATATGCATTTAATCAACATCTCAATACCATTCAATGACAAGCCATAATCAAGAAGAATAAGAAAACATATATTGCATTGAAATTAAAGAACCAAGTCTCAAGAAATCAAACCATATTTTCCAATGAATCCTTGAGCTAGAGAAAACTCAGTCCTCCATGAGAAATTACAGCAAAACAGAAAACAAAGAAAATAGTGGCAAGTAGAGAAGGTGGGTGGAAGAGAGGAAGAAGAAGGAGAAGAGGAGGAGGAGAAGGAAAACTCTAAATTAGCCTAAAAACTTCTACGCCCTTCATTGGGCAAATGTTGGGTTTTATTTCCTTCATTTTTGTGCATGGCCTTTCCAAAAGTGGGCTCATGTGGCCCAAAATCCGAGATTGAAACCTTCTGCTAATTCGGTATTTCGTAGGTTGCACTAAAGCGCAATATAGCGTGCTATAACATGCCTATCTAGATAGAGTTCCCTTGCTTCACAAGTGCTGTGCTGTAGCACAGCCAGGTGCGCTACAGCGCAGCTACCAACACCAGAAAATTTTGCAAAACTTGAGTTCAAGCTTCCCTCCACTTCCATGCATCAAGTCCCTTCAAGAAAGTTCCCTACAAGTTAGAAACACCATTTATAAGGATCTAGAACTTACGGATTAATCAAAACATAAAATCATAATAAGAAGCATGTTTATGCAAGATTTTGTCATGAGAAATAACTATATGACAACCAATGAATCTTATGCAAATGACGTGCTATTAGGCACAAAAGAAGACCAAAACACTAAATATGAGGAATGGAAATAGTGTCCACAAGCAACTCATCACAAGGTGCCCCTATTCCTCGAAATGCCACACCTCTTTGTGTTGCTCAAAGAAAGAATCACCGAATGGACAGGACACTAGCTCCTCTTCATTCCAAAACACTAGAAGACTATTGTAGGATATAGCTAGTCATGCTCTCCTTGAGACTCATAATAACCATTCGCAATTTAAACATCAAAGAAATCCTTTAGGCAGATTGACCAGAAAAACCACCAAACACCATAAGAGTACACAACCCAAAATTTTGAGATTCAACACACCCAGTACCCATATCCCTAAAAACCGGGTGCCCAAAAAAGACTTGGTGAACCAAAGATAGAAACAGTATTTACCAACAAATTTCATTTTATGAATAAAAGAGAAAAAAAATTACCTATCCTTCAGTGCCCATTTACAAAATCAAATGTGAAAAAAGCCATGGCATAAAGCATGTACACTAGAAAGAGAACATTAAATATGAAAGAAAACATTGAATACAAAAAAACATGTAAAATGGCCTCAAAATCCATCAGCCCCACCTTAGATCCTTTTTATTGAAATCAAACTTGACCCATGGAGTAAGCCACAAAGCTCCACCACCACCATTTGTGGAAGAAGAATCTATGAAAGAGGTTCTCTATTAAAACCCATTTGCAGCAAAGAATATGCAACACTGGAGAAAGCTTCTCCACCATGACCGCAACCACCATTGCTCTCATCAACATTACTAGAATGGAAAAGAGAGACGAGGAAGCCACTAGCAAAGCAAAGCACTAGCAGGGAACTTGGAACTTAAACCGCTCTTATTCAAAGCATTTTTATGCCGTTGGCAGAAATAGAATCGATGGGAGAGAATAAAGACCTAAGTTTTTGACGAACACAAGGTATAGAGCTCGAATGGAACCCTTACTGACTTGCCAAAATTGCCTTCAAATTTCAAATAAAATTATAGTTAGCGAATAGAAAATGGATGAAAAAAAGAAGGAAGACAAAGAAAAGAGGGAAAATGAGGATTTTAGGAGAAGATAGAAGAAAGAGAGAGAGAGTCTCTAAAATAAAAGGAAAGACATTGGAATTGTACAAAGCAAGGGAGAGATTGATGAAAAAGAAAAGAAAGCAAGAAAGAGAAAATTTTTGACATTCCTAAAATGTCCATAATCTGATGGTATTAATCACATCTTTAATTAAAAAATAGGGACAATATGGTAACTTGCAAAAAAGAAAAAAAATCAAAACATAATTATAAAAAAATGGAGCAACCTAGGAAAAAAAAAAAAGCCTCTGCTTGAAAGTTAGATCTAGGGTGAGGGATAAAATCAGAAATCGAAAAGTTAAACCAAAATAAACGTGAAAGTGACACATATCTATTACTTTACATTTTGGGTGGCAAAAAGACTACAATAACCGTGTCTCCACCAAATGCAGTGCAATGAATAAAAGGGAAGCATTTAGGGCGAACTCCTGATGAATTATAGAAAGGAGATTAGTTGCAAATACTTTACAAAACTAATAATTTTTGTTATGTTATACACCAAATTATTTTCAGAGATCCTGAAACTAGAAAGGAAACAAATTTTCAAGAATTATGGCAAATGACACATTTGAATAACAATGGTAAATAGGTAGATCAGGCTTCTGAGAAAGTTGCAATAATGTGTTATTTAATTTTTAAATTATTTAATTATAAATTATACTTATTTTTTTATTTTTTAATTTGGATGTTGGTATGTATTTTCTCTACTAATATTATGATAAAGTACTTTGCTTTTCTATGCTGGTATGTGTACCTGGGTGAACATTGTGTTTTTGCCTTGATAATCTAATGCTATTGATTATGCCATTATTGGGAAGTGTATGTTTTATGGTTGGTGATATTATGGATGTGTTTTATGAATTGGTTATTCTTGTGAACTGTTGGCTATTAAAGCTTATAAGAAGTACTATGTACTGCACTAATCAATTTGCCGCTGAGTTATGGGAATCATAGTCTGAACTACAAGATGAATTTGTGCTATGATGATTATGGCCTGACCTTTATGTTTGTATGCAAATTCTACGATTATATCTTTAGGCTATTTAAGAATTATGCTGGGTGTATTTTGGTGGTATGCTAGATGGCCTTGGTCTGATGTATTGTACTTTTTATGTATTCTATTTTGTTTTGTGGGTTGAGACTCTTATATTTATCAAAAAAATTATGCTTCTGATTTTATTTTTATTTTCTTTACAGAAAAAAGTTCAAGAAGGTTCTTTAGAAATATTACAAGGCACAGTAAGGACTCTCTAATCAATATAGCTTTTCTATTAATTGTAGGAGAGCAATCTTTCTATATTCGTGGTCTGGGATCTGGAATTAGACCAGTGAAGGGAAAATCTAATACTCACTTACATAAAACAGTTGAAAAATGAACATGAAAAGCAAGAAAGTTTGGAAATTAAATTGAAGGAGGTTGAGACTCGGCTTCAAGAAGAGCGTAATAAGAGGGAAAAGATGGTGAGTCAATTTCAAGAAGAGTGTAAGATAAAGGAAGAAATAGGAAAACAGCTTGAAGAAAGGATGCAAAGACAACTTGAAGAAAATATGTCAGCTATACTTTGTAGAGTACAAACTTCCTCAATAAGTATGAATAGTAATGGTTAAATGTTTAAATGAAATTAATTAGTACTTTATACTCTAAATATAAAATTTAATTTTGTGTTGAAACATTGTAGGTGGGCAAGTGATGATGCTTTGCGAATTGTTGTTGCTTTATTTTGTGTTAGTTGCCATTGAAGATGAGCTTGTTGGGTGATTGGTTTTGTGATTTTTGAGTAGGTGGTATTGGTTCATACAGATGGTCGTTTCTTTGTTTGACACGTTTACCAATTGGCGGTGTCTATTTGTTTCTAATGGTGTTAACCGATGTGATTAGGATATTGAAAATATAGAATACGATATCTTCATACTATTATAATATGGGTATTTCCCTTGGTGTTTTTTTTTTTTTTTGGTTTGTGATGCAACTAGTTTTTTTTTTCCCTTTAAAACTTATTATTGTTTTGAGTTCTTGTGGTCAGATATAATCTTGGCTCCTTTTGTCATGACCCAACTTGGACATGACTCGTGCATAGAGAGTGTCGGTTCCATAGCAAGCCTAAACAGGATTCTTATAGAAAAACTATTGAAGTTAACCTTAAAATCTAGACATTCCTCAAATACACATAACCCTTGTTAATTGCATACATGTCCAAAATAACACTCACGACTTTCTCAAAACGCACCCAGAGTCAGGATAAACCATGTACACATATACATAGACATATACATATACATACATGTACCAATACCATTCTACTGAGTAATGTGCCAGAAGCAAAACCCTGCTTGTGAGCTATTGGAGCATGGCTAAAGATTACATACAAAAGAATATTCAAATAAATACAATTCTACCACATGAACAACCTTCAAAGCCCTCGTGGACACGTGTGACGCTCATTGAAAATTTTGTGCATCTAATTATTAGTTCCAATACCTTTTAGAAACTGTTCTATGATTGTAAATCGGAATGAGTTTCAAGATTTTGATAAATACCAAATCAGAGTTTAAGCTAATATTTTTGTACATGAACGATTGGTTCCTTTAAATGTTTTTTTCCGTGATAAAAGATCTTAAATGTGTGCATTAACTACTTGAGAAACATCAAAGCTTTATTTTTCATCGTTACTTTACTTTTATGCTTTGTGTACTTCTTGAGCTATGACGTAAGAAATAGAAAGACAAGTTCAAAAAGATGAAGCTACAATATCAGAAGGGAAAACGTGCCTTAAGAACAGACACTGTTCATTCAGAAAGATGATTCTATCCATAAGGGATATCTCCAGAAACATACTTCTCATGAAGTACTGTACCTTCAAAGCATCCTCTGCACGCTTCATAGACGTATTCAAAATAGTCAAAAAAAGGTTATTTAACAAGATGTAGAAGAAGCACTGACAAGTTTAAATAGTTGGTATACCAACAAATGGCTAGTTTTCCACTTCTGTGTAAGCTTTGAAGAATGGGAAAAAGGAAGACTATTTCTTCTTTGTCCAGTCATAAACCAGTAAATCAAAAGAATCACAAGGCTCAAGGCTTGCTTTGATCATATTTCAATTTCTATATAAGGCTGGAAGTTAAAGAAAGAGCAGTTAGACAGATTGAATATCTTTTGTGTAAAAATAGCTTCCTTATTTCATCCTCTCAATGTTTGTAATACCAGAAAGTTACTCATCATAACTTTACTCCAAAAGAAAATCTTCTCTTCTATTCCATATTAGATAACATTCTCTCTTTGAGAATTTAGAGAAGTCACACACATAGAACTTATTGTTTATTCTCTGTCAAGAGAGACAATGTGAGTGTTCAAACAAAAAACACATTGTTTATATAAATTGTATCTAGACCCAGTAGTGGTCAGTGTGAGCTTGGAGAGGCTATGAAAATATTACTTCTTTGTAAAGCTTAGAGAGGCTTGGGAAAAATCTACTTGCTTGTAAGAAGCTTGGAGAAGCTTGAACAAAGAATACTCGTAGTTTATAAAATCTCAACAAAGTGTTGGGACTGAAAGGAGGCAAGTGGTTTGGTCGAACCAGTATAAAAATTTCTTGTGTGATTTTTCTATCTCTTATCTTGTTATTTGATTTTATCATTAAGCTCTTTTTTGTTTAAACGTCATCTGAAATAAAACTTATTTCTATTCTCTATACAACTAAATAATTTTATAAACTAACAAATTGTTTTCGCAATCCAAGTCTTGAACCTGAGATAAATTGTTTTGTTGAAGTTTTTCAGATTATGAAGATTCTTGAAAGCACGATTCAACCCTATTTCTCGTGCTATCCTATCTAACACTAACTGGTTGGAGAAAACTAGTTGCAAATCCATACTTGATTCTCAAGCTTGGGGAGATAAAGAGTAAATCAAATAGACCTAATATATCTATAATGGGAACAAGACAAGCTCAAACATAAGTTTTTCACAAAACGCTTATTTGCGTAGTGCAATACCTTCGAAATAAGTCATAAGCAAGATACTTCAACATAAGTTTCAAATATCGGTTCCAAAGTAATCATGAATTGACTTTTAAAAGACAAGGGTAAAATCCTAATAAACCAATTCTCGACTAGGCGACCTTAGCAACCTGACCATAGTGTGACCATAATTAATGAGACTAGGTGGAGCCAACAATGCAACCCCAACATGTTTATAATCATACCATTAGCCAAACATGTTAGTTATCTCACATTACTTCGTGGCTAAGGGAAGGTGTCAGCTCACACAACCCCCTGGTTAACGGATGGCATCCAAGGTGCAACAATACTAACATCTATTGTCGCTAGCTATAATTTTTATAAAAAATTCCTCCAATAAAAACCATTTCTCAAAGTCTAAATATAGCTTCCAGTATTACCATCAAAATTTACAATATCAAGTCCACAATATTCTTCTCAATATGTCAAATTCTCATATAGCCATATTCCAGAAAATCACAATATCCTAATCATCATATGATCATCAAAGAACATATGTGCTAAACATAATAATTTCAATTCCATAAATAATCTTTAAAACATTATGAGTTTATTCACAAACCGTAGAATTCAATGTGCCATGAATTTCTAATAACATGAAACCATATCCTTTTCTTGAAAGCCATTCAAAGGATTAGAAAGCAATTTCTAAAATTGCTTGTCCCACTTTCATAATTAGATAACATAACTAATATAGTTACCTTTTAAGAACTTAAATAAAGTACTGAGTAAAAGAATACAATCAACCTTTAATAATCAACTTATCAAAACATATATTAGGCACATACTCAAGAAAATAAAGATATTAAAACAAGTTATAGATATACTATCACTTACAGTACTCAAGGCAAGAGATGAAATTTCCTCTATAGAGCCATGGAACCAATAGATTGTTCCTTTGGGAGATCTAACATCACAAATATTACAAATTACTCACCCAAAAACTAGAAAAACCAAGGATTAACATAATTTATCTCCATAGCAACAAAACCCCAAATCCATTAACTTAGGGTTCTAAACCCATCACAAAAATTATACTTAAATTTGAAGAGGATTTGGGTTAAAGGAGTTACATTCGTTGAATGGCATAGCACGAGAAGGGGGGTTGAATCGTGTTTTCGAGAATTTATAATATCTGAAAACTTTCGTCCAAAAGATCTATCTCAAGTTCAAACTTAGATTGTGGAAGCGATTGTGTTAGTTTACGAAATAATTTAGAATATGTAAAACCGAAATAAACTTTGTTTTAGATTGAGTTTAAACAGAGTTAAGCCTATGTGATTAATTCAAATAACAAGATTAGAGATAAAGATAATCACACCAGATATTTTTATACTGGATCATCTAAACCACTTGCCTACTTCTAGTCCCCAACTCTTTGTTGAGATTTTATATTTCGAGTATTCTTCGTCCAAGCTTCTTACAAGCGAGTGGTCTTTTTCAAGCCTCTCTAAGATTTTGACTGACCACTATTGGGTCCAAATACAAATGATGTGAATGATATGTATTGTTTGAACACTCACACTAATTTTCTTAATAGAGATTTGGACAATGAAGTACTGTGTATGAGACTTTTCTAAATTCTCAAAGAGAGAATATTATCTATTAAAAACTAGAAGAGAAGATTTACTTATATCCTAAAGTTACAATAAGTAACTTTTTGGTGCTTTAGAAACTTGAAAAGGATGAAGAAAAAAAGCTCTTTTTACATAGAAAATATTTAGACAATCTAACTATTCTTTCTTCGATTTTTAGCCTTATATAGACTTTGAAATATGACCTTTTGAAGCTTGCAAGCCTTGATCCTTGTGATCCTTTTGGTTTGCTGGTCTACGACTGGATATAGAAGAAAATAGCCTTCCTTTTTTCCCATTTTTCAAAATTTACACAAAAGTGAAAAAGCAGTCATTTGTTGGTTTGCCAACTATTCAGACTTGTCAGTGTCTTTTCCGCATCTTGTCAAATCACCTTTTTGACTCTTTGAATTTGTCTATTGAAGCATGCAGAGGAAGCTTTGAAGGTGTAACACTTCATGAGAAGTATGTCTAGAGATTTTTCCTTCTAGACAAATCATCTTTCTGAAAGAACAATATTTGCTCTTGAGGCACCGTTTTCCCTTCTGATGTTGCAATTTCATCGTTCTAAACTTTCTTTCTTGTTTCTTTCATGATAATATAAGAAGTATACAAAGTATATATTCCATATCAATTATATTCAATTTGAAGTAATAATGGATAACCCAACTTTGATGATTATCAAGCATTTAATGCACATTATTCACAAAGAAACACTTCTAGAAACAATTCATTCATATATATATATATATATATATATAGCAAGATTACCTTAAACTCTGATTTGGTATTCATCAAAACCTTAATTCTCATACTGGTTTACAACCACAGAACGGTTTCTGAAGGGTACTGGAGCAAACAATCTCCCCTTTTTTGATGATAGCAAATAAGAATTTAAGAAAAGTTCTTGTTAAAAAATAACGAGCGCGAATTGCTATTAAGAGAAAATAACTTTCTGAAGAGTGATGACACCCATACTATCAGAAAGATTGGATCCGTTTGTTTTTATTCTAAGTAAAAGTACATGGGATTCTTTATCATATAAAATTATCATTTAGGTAGAATGACATTTCTAATCATATCAGAGCAACAGTTTAGATAGTTCAAATCAAATTCAAATAATTAGAAAATATTACGTAACAAGAAATTATATTCATACATATTCCATAATCTTTTAGTAGAATAATCTCAAAGTACCTAAGCAACTTTCATATCAATTAGTTTGGAAATCAAAGCAGGTATTAGAGCAACTATTTGAGCATTTAATTCATCACATATTAGCTCATATAAAGGATCACACATAATATAGTTGCAGAAATGCAATTGATTAAGAGATATGAAAGCATAAGCAATAGAGAAATAAATATAGCTAAATATAAACTGTAACTGAACTGTAAACTAGTGACAAAGTGTTCAAACAGGAATAAAATAAAGAGATGTTTCAATAAATAACTGTTTCTAAGATGCAAAAAAAATGAATCAAATGAATCCTAAAACTAATGTATGCAAATTTTTTTTGTATGCTTGCATGCTTGCTCCCCCTTAGTGTATGCTCCCTCTCAGCTTAGACATTTTTGAAATATCTTCTCCTCCTTTGACATCAGCAAAAAAATGAGAATGTGGGATCATGGAAGAACCATCATTGATTGCCTTTGCCTTTCTGAATAGTCTTCAAAATTTATAACATGAGAGTTTCTAGCTTGGCCAATCTTCTCTCCATGTTACTTTGATTTGCCAAGATTGATGTTAATTTGACATGAGAGTGAACATGTTTTCTTGAAACTGTTCCAATTGAATTTGGATTGGATTAGGAGTTCCTTCTACTCTGGATGGAGATATTGAGAGAGAATGAGCAAATACTGAATCAGGAATGAGTGTAGAAGTAGGAAGGGATGCGTTTCTAGTACAATCTTTGTGTCTTCAGATGCAAGTTCAAGAATCAGGGTTTTGTCTGAACCTGATCTTTTTGGCAAATATTTTTGAGCATTCTGATAGTTAATTTCCATTGAGGTAGCAATCCTTCTAAAATTTTCAGATGAAGCACCTATTCCATCAGATTTGTCTCTCCGTTGCTGTAATCATTCCTCTTCTCTGAATCTGTGTTCTGCAGCTTCTCTTATTGCTATTTTTAAAATATAATGAGCTGAGTCTTTTGCAAGATCACTAGCAAAAATTTTCTTTTTCCCTTTTCTTTTGTAGTCGGAATATATATTTCTATCATGAGTTTCTTCATTAGCTTGCATATTTGCATGAGTCCGAGGAAAAGGTTCTCTGATTATAATTCCTTGTTCGAGAGGTCTTGAGACGCTTATTTTAGGTTTACCAAAGGAAGATTCTACTAAGTCCGTATTAGTTGCAGATATTGTATCTTTAACACTAGTAAGAACCAATTTTCTCTTCTTATTTGAGAACTTCCTTTTGAAAAAACGAGATAGATTTTTTTCTTGATTTGTCTATGCTTTTCTTTTTGTCTTTCTTTCTCTTTTTTGCCAAAGTGTAAAGAACATAGGAGTTGATCTTGAAGCATTAGAAATAAATAATGATTGTACATACAATAGTAAACACAGTGTCAGATTCAAGATTTGATCAGAAAGGAAGTGGAGGATAAAGAATATGAAGGTAGGTAAAAATTTTAAAGAAGACGGTTTTTTAATAAGAAGAAGGTAGGTAAAAATTTGAGTTGAAAAGATAAAGGGAAGTGGACAGTTGACACAATAGATAAGGATAATTTTTGTGGTGAGATAGATGATTGAAGTAAGTGAAAAGTTTCAAATGAAACCCTACCGTTTCAAGTTAAAGTAAGTCTTTTGGTTTTCCCGCACCTAGAGATCGTGGCAAAAGTGTAATCGTGGGGGCAACTAAAATGACGCACATCACAATAAAGTTTTATTTCTCTAGAAACCAGACATTGATGAGAACATCTTATCATCTTTCTATAGAGATATGTCAAATTGTGCCCAATTTGAAGATTTATTTCTTGAATAAATCAATCTGAAACTATTTTTCTCAAACTCATCTTCACTTTGTAATGAAGTAATCTTTCTGAAGTATATCTGATCTTAACTTGAATTTGACTTCAAACTTTCTCAACTAGGTAGATCACCAGCTCTGAATTTACTTTTTGAACCATTGCAACAAAATACTTTAAGTTAGTTCTTTGAATCCTTTCTTGAATGTGATCTTTCTAAGCCACGTATTTGAGTTGACAAACTTTCTCCAGAAAGCAAATCCAGTAGGATGTGGCAATCTCAGCGTTTACTTTTTGCTCAAGAGAGAAGGAGGTACCAGAAGCAATGAATATGAATGATTTAAAAACTAATCATGTTCAAAAGGTTCCTTATATAACAGAAATAATCTTCAGCTAAGGGTTTTGTGAAGATGTCAGCAATCTGACTTTCAGTGTAATAAATCTTAGCTCAATATCTCCTTTCTGAACATGATCTCTTATGAAATAATGTTTGATGTCAATGTGGTTTGATCTAGAATGCCGAATAAAATTCTTTGTGAGATTAATTGCACTAGTATTATCACATAGGATATGGATTTTAGTATACCTCAGATTGAAGTCTTCTAGTTGTTCTTGATCCATTGCACTTGAGTATCGCAATTTGCAAAGAACGATACTCGCCTCCTCTGTAGTTAAAAGAGCAATAGTATTTTGCTTCTTACTTGACCAAGTTATCAATGACTTTCCAAGAAAGCAACAGCAGCCACTAATACTTTTCCTTTTAACTCTATCTTCAGTGAAATCAGCATCACAATAACCTCTGTAAATAGTTTAAGAGACTTTATCACCATCTTCATCAGCTTCTAGAACTTGAGAAGGATGCATAGGGGTACTAATGCTCTTAGCCTTGTTTATGTCAAACTTTTTGAGCAGATCTTTGGCATATTTTTCTTGATGAATCAAAATTTCATCCTTCTGTTGCTTGATTTGGAGTCTAAGAAAGAATTTAAGTTCTTCCATCAAACTCATCTCACATTCTCCCTGTATAAGCTCAGAGAAATTCTTGCACAAATTTTGATTAGTTGTACCAAAAATGATATCATCAATATAAATTTGAATAATTAGAAAATCTTTTTTTGTCATGAAGAATAAATAAGGTAGTATCAACTTTTTCTCTTATAAAACCATTTTTATTAGAAATGAGCTGAGTCTATCATACCAAGCTATAAGAGATTGCTTTAAACCATATAAGGCTTTTGAACGCTTAAGGACATGGTGAGAAAAATTTTCATTTTCAAAACTAAGAGGTTGATTTACATAAACTTCCTTCGATATAAAACCATTTAAAAAAGCAAATTTGAAATAACATAAAACCTTTATATGAGGCATAAGCAAGTAGCATTCTGATTGCTTCCAATCCTACTACGGGGGTGAAGGTTCCAATCCTACTACTCCATTTTGCTAAGGAGTTCTAAGAGAAGAGATATTATGAGAAATGCCATTTTTATTGCAAAATTTTTCAAAAGAGTGATTTTCAAATTCTCCATCGTGATCTTATTTGATGGAAGTAATGCAAAAACCTTTTTCATTTTGAATTTTTTTTTTTTAAAAAAATTTGAAGGCCTCACAAGTTTCATCCTTATAGATCAGAAATATTACCCATGTGAATCTAGAAAAATCGTCTACAATGATTAAACCATATTTCTTACCACCAAGACTAGCCGTTCTAGTTGGTCTAAAAAGATCAAGATATAAAAGTTCAAGTAGTCTGGTAATAGAAACTATATTTTTACTATGAAAAAAACTTTTAGTCTGTTTTCCTCTAAGACAGAACTCACAAGAAGAGTCATTTTCAAAATTGATTTTAGGAAAACCTTTTACTAGCTTTTTTCGAGAAATTTCAGAAATTAGTTTAAATTTCAGAAATCAATTTCATATGAGTATGACCAAATTTTCTGTGCCCTAGTCACTTTTCGTCCACAAAGGAAGCTAAGCATTTTACACTTTGATCAAGAAGATCATCTAGATATAATACATATGTACTATCGTGCCCTCTAGCAGGAAGAATGATTTTATCAGTAGTGGAATCTTTAATTATACACTATGAAGGTTCAAATACAACTTTGAAGTCTTGGTCACAAAATTGACTGATGCTCAGAAGGTTGTGATTTAGTCCTTCTACTAACATAACATCAGATATTAGGTTGGAATTGTTCTTAACAACATTACCTATGCCAATGACTTTGGATTTGATTCCGTCAGCAAATTTAACTATTCCACTATCCTTGGGTATGAGGTTTTTTAACTAGGATTTATTTCTAATTATGTGTCTGGAGTATCCACTGTCCAGACACCACTTCTTCTCCTTTTGATGTGTTGATTTAAGACACACCTGCATCAAAAGAAATTTTAACTTTAGGTATCCATATCTTCTTGGGTCTTTTTGTATTAGTAGAGTTTTTGGATTTTTTTACTTTCTATTTGGCTTTCTTTTTAGAAAAGCATCTTTCAGAAGAGTGTTCCTTTTTGAAATAATATATGCATGTAGGAATATGATGTGAGGAATCTTTGGATGATTTTTTGTCATCTTCCTTCTCAAAGCTTAGACCAGTTTTGTCAAGATAAGGATTTGGCCACTAAGTATCAAATCCAGATTTTTAGAGCCATTAACCATTTTCTCAAGATCTGATTTGAGAAGTTTTATAATTTTTTGAAGCTCAAAAACATCAGAAGATGACTTAGAGCGAGTTTCAGAAACTTCAATTTTTAAGGCTGTTACATCCTTCTGAAGAAGGATATTTTCAGTTTGCAATCTTTCTTTTTCATGTCCAACCTTCTCCTTTTCATTCTTGAGTTTTTTGAATTCCAAAAATAATTTTTGAAAATCCTTTTTCAGAGAAGCATAATGAGAAGCAAAAAATTTGGAATCATCCAAGAGTTCATCATAAGCTTTTTTGAAAATTTTCAAAAGTAAGTTCAGG
Source organism: Pterocarpus santalinus (assembly GCA_031439595.1). Classification (NCBI taxonomy): domain Eukaryota; kingdom Viridiplantae; phylum Streptophyta; class Magnoliopsida; order Fabales; family Fabaceae; genus Pterocarpus; species Pterocarpus santalinus. The sequence goes on along the minus strand of CM062532.1, from coordinate 42,856,509 downwards.
TTCAGAATCATATACCTCAGTTTCTTCATCAGAAATAATGTCAGCCATGAAGTAGGGATTTGATACAATTTCTTTTTCACTCTGTGATTCTACAATATCTTGATCTTTGTTTAGATCCTCCCAAATATCCATCATTGCTTTCTTCTTTGTGATCTTCTTTTTCGAGGCTTTCTTCAGTCTTGGACATTTAGATCTAACATGTCCGGGTTCTTTGTCTTTCTTGGGAGCAAGGTTCTTCCTTTTCCTTTTTATCCATGCTCTTGAAATCTTCCTTGCTAAGTAAGCAATTTCATCATTATCAATATCAGAAGAAAAATCCTTTTCTTCTTCTTCAGATTCTTCTGAGACTTTCAAGGCTTTAGGAGATTGAGTCTTTCTCTAAGTGGACTTCAGAGCAATAGGTTTTCCTTTGTTGATAGCCTCATCGGCAACTTCATTTAGCTCAATCTCATGAGTTTTTAATGACCCAATGAGAGCATATAAGCTAAGTACGTTTAAGTCCTTCGCTTCTTGAATAGCCGTGACTTATGGATTCCAAGCCTTTGAAAGACTTCTCAGAATTCTTTTCACCATTTCTGCATTGGTGTACTTTTTGCCTAAGTGATATGAGCCAAGGAGGGGTTACAAGCTTACAAGACAAAGCCAAGGAGGAAGAGGCATTGAAGGGAATTGGAGGACCTATGACAAGGTCCAAGACTAAGAGAATAAAGCAAGCTTTGGAAGGCCTAATAATGGAGCTCAAGGAAAAGGAGGATCAATCCATAATGGAGGCAACAACTGAATGGATCACATTCCTTCAACTTGAAAGTGAAATTGAGCCAACATGAAGACATAATTGTGAAGGCCCAAATCTGCATGATCAAAGATGCATTCATGGGCTACAAGTGTCCAATTTAGTAGGTTAAGAATCTTGGACCTTAATGAAAAATAAATAAGTCCAGTTTTTATTATTTTCTTGATATTTTCGTATGTATTTTTGGGGGATTTTTCTGAAGTGGCTTTTTGATGTCTTTTGTGGGTTTTTAATGTCTTTTGAGAGTTACTAAGTTATTATTAGGATTAGTGGACTCTTATGGCTGCACTAGTGGAAAATAAATGTCACATGTATGAATGCATGATAGTGGTGCAGAATTAGTGCTTAGTGGGTCTTAGTGGATATTAAATACTTAGTGGGAAGTGTAGTAGAGGTCCAATGTATCAGTTCTCCACTAAGCTTATAAATAGGAGAACTCTTGTAATGCTAAAGGATCTTGAATTTGAATGAAATCTGAGTTTTCTCTATTGTGAGAGCTTCCCTTGAGTTCTTGGGCAAAGAATTAAATCTAATCTTATCAAGGCAACTTGTGGCGATCAAAACCTTTATGACTTATCACTCACCTTCTCATCTTTCTTGAGTGTGGCATCAATATCCTTCCCTAAAATTGAATTTCAAAGCGATCCATTTTCAAGTTTTGTATCACTAAGACCTTTAGCTGATTTATCATATGCATGAATCTGGTCGTCATTTCATCAATATTCTCATGCTCTAACATTTTGAACATTTCATATTAATGAACCAACATGTTGATCTTGGTTTCTTTGCCCTAGTCCATTCCTTCATGCAACACTTGAAGTCTGTCCCATATTTCCTTAGCTGAGTCGCAAGATATGATTTTGTCATATTCACTTTTGCTCAAGGCACATGTGAGAAGATACTTTGCCTTGGCATTCATTTGGATCTTGGTTTTATGTTGATCAGTCCATTCATTTCTAGGGATGATTCTGACTATAACAGATGGAGGTTGTTTTAGATCAACAACTACTTGAGGTGCTGGTTGCTCAACCATGGGTATATAGTCACCATTTTCTATAATCTCCAACATGTTCAGACTAGTGAACTCTATGAAAAGTCTTATTCTATCCTTCCAATAACAATAATCTTTACCACTGAAGTACAAAGGACGATTTATTGAGTGACCTTCTGCAATGTGATTTATCTATTGAGCCATCTGATAGGATCCTTAATCTCTGCAACTGTTAGGAAGCTCAACCCTAGAGTTAGGCTCTGACACCAATTGTTGGATGGGATAGCACGAGAAAAGGGGGTTGAATCATGCTTTTGAGAATTTATAATATCTGAAAACTTTCGTCAAAAAGATCTATCTCAAGTTCAAACTTGGATTGCAGAAACGATTGTGTTAGTTTACGAAATAGTTTAGTAATATATAAAACAAAAATAAACTTTGTTTCAGATTGAGTTTAAACAAAGTTGAACCTATGTGATTAATTAAAATAATAAGATTAGATATAGAGATAATCACACCAGAGATTTTAATACTGGTTCAGCTAAACCACTTGCCTACTTCTGGTCCCCAATTTTTTGTTGAGATTTTATATCTCGAGTATTCTTTGTCCAAACTTCTCCAAACTTCTTACAAACAAGTAGTCTTTGTCAAGCCTCTCTAAGCTTTACAAATGAGTAGTATTTTCCTAACTTCTCTAAGCATTTTACTAACCGCTTCTAGGTCCAAATACAAATAATGTGAATGATATGTATTGTTTGAACACTCACACTAACTTTCTCAACAGAGATTTGGATAATGAAGTACTATGCATGAGAATTCTCTAAAATCTCAAAAAGAGAATATTATCTATTATGGACCAGAAGAGAAGACTTACTTATATCCTAAAGTTACGATAAGTAACTTTCTGGTGCTTTAGAAACTTGAGAAGGATGAAAAAAGGAAGCTCTTTTTACATAGAAAATATTTAAACTGTAACATCCCCATATAACGTCATAGGAAATGAGAAAAACGTCTTTGGACAAACTTTTATTATTCACAACCTTGCCCTGAACTTTTTAAAAACTAACATTTAAGTCCCTATATTAACGGGATTAGTAGAATAAGGTTTTATACAAAGCAGAATCGCATGGCAAAAATGTAGGCACCTAAATCTCGGCTGATTGAGCCATGGAACTATCCATATATGAAATAACGTGGGATGCCCCTAGACTTGCTCAATATTACAAAAATGCCATTAGCCATAGAAAACAGAAAATAGAAGGTATCCAAATTTGCAAAATGTTTAAGTTATACCGTTAATCGATTTATTCAATTTTATTGAGTTTGTAAAGTTAATTAAAAGTTAATTAGAGGTTAACTAGGAGTTGATTAAAAGTTAATTAAAGAGATTAGGATTAAGAAGAATTAAAAGAGAAACATATAAAACCTCACAAAATTCTTCAAAAACCGTTTTACTGATTTAAAGAAAATCAGTAGAATTTCGGTATTTTAAATTGTCGGAACCGAATCCATAGAAATTGTACTGGGAGAACCCTAGGATGGATGGCCAAGATTTAGCCACATTAGCCATGTATGTGGCACCACAAAATTTGTCCAAAAGTGGGTAGCTCTAGCAAATTGAAGAAGGAGTAGGAATCCACTAATCATGCAATAACTTGCTTCAAAAGTCTTGAGATAATTCTTTCCTTCTCCCTTGGTAATTTTGGCCACCATAAGGAGCTGACCACTCTCCATTTCCCTTCCATACACACTCATCTCCACTCCATCTTCAACCTCTCTTCAAGTCTCATCAAGAGTTTCTTCAATCTAGGACATCAAATCAACAAGATTTCAACAAGAAAAGGTATGAATCCAACTTTTCTTCTTGTTTTATTGATTTGGGCTGTGTGGGGATCTTGTTTTCCTCATGATATTCTTGTGATTTGGAGTGACGATGATGGTTTATAATTGAACTTGCATGTGTGTTATGAGTGGAATTGGAATTAGTATGAAAGAACTTGAAGAAAGAAGAAAACTCAAGAAACTGTTAGAGTTTTTCCTCGGAAGTCCGTACGGCGGAGTGTATGGCTCCGCCTACAGATGTTTAAATTTCATGAACCTATTTTTATATAAAACTAGACATTTAAGGCTTTCCATACATATATAATATAAGGTCATTGGATCAGTATAGAGGTAGTTATGAATTTTTGAAATTTGACCTAAAAATTAGGACCTTCATTCGAGTAGTGAGTTGAGAAGGGTGTAACTCACCCTACATAACTCCAAATTAAGTAAATCCAATGTTGTTTGAAAGCTAACATATGAGGGAACATACCATAAAAATTTCATATTTAGATTCGTTGCCATCCATTCCCAGTACATCAATGAATTTACCTTAAGTTCAACCTGAGCTGGAATAGGATAGTCCAGTAGGGTCAAGTTTCAGAGCTTATACCTCGAGTTATACTTACTTAAATGATATGCAACCTATTTCATTTGAAAACTTACTCTGTTAGCTTTACATTGATAAAAATTTTTCATGATTTCACCCAGATTTTTATTTTTGGTGAAGTTTCTTTGATAAGGGTGCAATTCTGGCTAGAGACATATATGAATTATAGGCCGAGTTTAGTTAAAATTGGAACTCGGAACTTAGCAGACAGAAAGCTAGATTGGAAATACTTAAGGTTGAGCTCGAAACTTAGCAGACAAAGAGCTAGATTGGGAATATTTAAGGTTAAATCCGGAATATGGTGAAATAGAGAACTAGATCGGGTAAGGTTAATGTCGGAACTCGAAACATAGGAAACACATTTATGAAAGTCTTGGAAAGCCAATTGTAGCTTAATGTTGGAAATCAAAAGTTGGTACCAGAATATGGAACCTTATACCCACATCTCGGAAGTCGGAAAATAGATGCTTTAAACTCTTATGCACGTAATTCCAAAGCTTGGTCTAGAATCAAAGATCGATTCTAAACATAATCTCGGAATGTCGGGAAATAGACATTCATGATCCCGGAAGTCGGGAATCAAGACGTTTATAACCCAAGAAGTTAGGGATCAAGACATTGACCCTATGTGCATAACTTTACATATTCTCGGAACTCGGAAGTCGGTACTACACTCGAACTCGGGAACGACATTAGAAGTTAAAAACTTGCAAGATTGATTTAGACTTACAGAGTTTAAAACTTGCACCTATTGATATTGCTATGTTCTTGGTATGATTATAATGTTCTATATTGAGGTTGCTATTTGATTAAAGTTTCTTGGTTACTGGCCCTATTCATGGAGAAGTGGACATGATCTATTATGCTGCCAAATTTTTCGGCAGAAGTCTATGAAATCATGAATGTTTATTTTACGAGAGATTATGATATGATCATGAATTAGTCTTATGAAAACATGCATATTTGCATATGAATACAGAAAGAATGTATGAGACCCCTTCACTTGGAGACAGTTAATTGGGTCCTTCCTTATGAAGGTAGTTAAAAGATGTGATGATGAATCCATATTTTTAAGGAACGTGACATGGCAATCACACTCTGATGGAGTATAACATGGCGATCATACTCTGGAATGTAGTATGAAGATACTATGATGAAAGATATGATGATGAGCCCATATTCCTAAGAAGTGTGACATGGCAATCGCGCTTTGATAGGGTATCACATGGTGATCATACTCTGGAATGTGGTATAATGATCCCACACCCTAAGGAATGTGACATGGCGATCACATCCCAATGGAGTATGACACGACAATCATACTCTGGGACGTGGCAGAAGACCATATTTCTAAGGAGTGTGACATGGCAATTATACCCCGATGGAGTATGATATGGCGATCGTACTATGGAATATGTGTAACAAGTAAAGGAAGACAAAGAAAGAAAAGAAAGTTTTGTGCATCTGCATAAATGCAAGTACCAGTAAAGGCATGTGCAGATGTTATGTGTCTAGTATATTAGTGTTATTATATCTTAATATGTTGCAGTTAATATTCCTAGATTGAAGTATGATTTTATTTGATATTGCTCTCCCAAAATGACTAGTGTATGAATAAAATGGACTCTGCTTCGAACAATATATTTTCGAACAATAAAATTAAATAGTTTATATAATATGTCCACATTTTTCATAATAAATCGAAGCAGATGGAGATAATAACGATAACACGATATAACATTTCTTAGTGTATCCTACTGAGAATTTAAAATTCTCATTCTTGTTTCTGTGTTATCTTCGGATAATTCGAGATGATTCAATAACGGCTGAAGTTGCTGTCAGATAAGGTCCGCTCAGGTAACAGTAACAACTCTAGAGTGTGGTACTATGACTTAAGCATAGTACTGTATAGAGGAGGACGTTACATAAACAGTCTAACTATTTTTTCTTCGATTTCCAACCTTATATAGACTTTGAAATATGATCGTTTGAAGCTTGTAGGCCTTGATCCTTTTGGTCCGCTGGTTTACTATTCGATAGAGAAGAAAATAGTCTTCCTTTTTCCCATTCTTCAAAACTTACACAGAAGTGGAAAAGCAGTCGTTTGTTGGTTTGCCAACTATTCAGACTTGTCAGTGCCTCTTCTGCATCTTGTCAAATCATCTTTTTGACTTTTTGAATTTGTCTATTGAAGCTTGTAGAGGAAGCTTTGAAGGTGTAACATTTCATGAGAAGTATGTTTCTAGATATTTTCCCTTCTGAGCAAAGTAATCTTTTTGAATGAATAGTATTTGCTCTTGAGGCACCGTTTTCCTTTTTGATATTGCAGTTTCGTTCTTTTAAACCTTCTTTCTTATTTCTTTCATGATAATTTGAGAAGTATACAAAGTATATATTTCATATCAATTATATTCAATTTAAAGTACCAATGGATAACCAAACTTTGATGAATCTCAAGTATATAATGCACATGATTCACAAAGAAACACTTCTAGATACAATTCATTCATATATATAGCAAAATTAGCTTAAACTCTTATTTGGTATTCATCAAAACCTTAATTCTCATTCTGGTTTACAACCACAGAATGGTTTCTGAAGGGCATTGGAGCTAACAACCTTTGGAGCTAAGAGAAAAGGAAAAACAAAGTGCTTGAGGTCTCTAGCCAACACCACCACCATCACTACCAAACTCTATGCTCATCATCAATGGAGGTTTTTAGAGGAAGAAAAGATGATGGTGGGGAAAAATGAAGTGAGGTTTTGACGAAAAAATGAAGAAGAAGGATATGGAGGGAAAGGGAGGAGAAGGTGGTCAATTATGAAGGAGAGGAGAGAGAGTTAGTGCAGTGTCCTAATTTAGCTATGATTGTAAATAACACTATTAAAGATTATTACTATCAATGTTAGATATGAAAAGAGAGGATAGAATAAAAATATACTAGAATAGAATAGACAAAAAAATAAAAGGTGAAAATTTGCATAAGAAAAATAATAAAGTTAATATATTTACTATATAAATTTTACATCATATAACTTAATATGTTGTGCGCTTAAAAATTCAAAATCTAGTTTGTTGGTGGGTTGATGGATAAAAATTTAATGACATAGCTAGGTAAATAAGAATGAATATAAGCCACTTATCTTACTTAACCACTTTAATCGTCAACTAAGCATAAAATCCAATATAAAATAATACAAAAATACCTCATTTTCTCCTCCTTCAGCCGCAATCCTTTCTCTCACTTTCTCCTTCGATTTTTCTTCCTTACTCATCCGTTCTTGCATCCTTTTACATTCCTCAGAAGCTACATCCTTCCTAACCACCCTCACCCTCATAAAACATAAGATCAAGACCAAAAACTCTTCTCGTAGCCTAATATAATTTTCAACTAAAGCAAAGTGTAAGAGGAGTGATCATATTTTGAGTGGATTGAAGGTGATTAGAGCTTCAAGAAAATCAAGCTAGAAGGTTACAAACACTAGAAGTGAGATAGAAAATTCTAAGACTTGATTTGCCTTTGTATGTGTGTTCAAGAGCACTTTGCAGTTAAGGTTCATTTTCTTGATGTGAAGATTTGAATTAGGAATTGATGATATTTATTCGTGTGTTTCCATGCTTTAAAGTGCTTGGAGTTAGTTGTTGATAAATAGTTATTATTGTGACTAAAGAAGGCTACAAGTAGAATTAGTGTATAGTGTACATTTGGGCAATCAGTGGTTTGACCCCCATATCTGAGGCTAAGAAACTCAAAATGAATTGAGCCTAATTTTATATGAAATTTAACTTAGAGAGAAGTTTATCCATATAAGATATAAGTTCATAAGAGTTAAGGAGAGAAAGTTAGGATTTTTAAAATTGACTATGTCTTGCCGAGAACACCATTGAACAGCTTAGGTTTAAAACTTAATATCTCAAGTTATATAAATTATTTTTGAGTTAAACTAATTTTTTTAGAAAGCTAAGAAATGGCAGAATAATTTATAAAATATCATAGTCAGATTTCCCTTGTAGACATCCCATTAATTATATGAAGTGACTATTGCCTTATTAGTACAAAAAACAGGATAGCTATGTTGCGAGATCTATGACTGGTGTTTGGCTTGGAATTTTTCAGTAAGATTTCTTTTGCTTGAAAGAGGGTTCATCAAAGTATAAGTCCATAAAATTTCAAGGCAAAACAATAAAAAATGAAATTTTGCTGATTTTCCTAATTTCGGTGCCTGAATTTGTCCTATAATAGGGCAATTAGTAGAAAAATATGCACACTTTGATTTATAGAAATTCAATTTAAATAGGACCAAAGGAATTTTAAATTGGAGTAAGAGGGGATATTTTTTGTAAAATTTGAACCCAATATTATTTAAATTGGAATTTTGGAAGATCTTCTAATTTCTAGGCAAATTCTAAGGCTTATGTGGTCTATGCTTTTAATTGAACTATCACTAGGACATTTTTGCCTTTTCTTATTCTTCCATTTGAAACTTGAATTTTAAGAGTTATATGTACATATAATATGACTATGTTCTCTCAATAATGAAGTGCATGCATGATACTGTAGTCGTATACAATTCCTATTCGATCAAGATGAGATAAAACTAGTGTTGTGCATGGGCCGAAGAGATTGAATCAAATTAAGTCGAAGAGAGTGATGCGGCTGCTCCGGCAAGTATACCGAGTCGTACAAGTAATAAAGCGATGAAAAGGGTATTGTTCCCACGAGGATAGATCAAGTACCGAGTAATCTAAGGGATAACTATTTGGATAGAATAAATTCACAGATGCAAAAAATTGAAATAAAAACTAAATAAAATAAATAAGAAAAATACGATGTAGGCAGATGCTAATGATGTGGACAAATGCAATGGAATGGGTGCTAGGGCTAATTAATTTCACCTATTGCATATGCATTTACTATGAATTTTCTTTAATCTGTTCCTATCCTAATTGACTCACGGTCGGTTCCCCTTAATTTATTCCTAACCTTTCTCGAGGTCAAGCAATACTCTTTATCCTAAACCGATTGCCTAATCTCTTAGTACAAACTAATCTAGGTAAAGATTGAAGCTCTATGGGTTCCTATATTGACGCATGAATCGCGTTTGTCTATCTCTAGTTTTCGCTCAGCCCATGGTATTTTTGTTAAAAGGCTTTATTCACAAACTGTCTGTCGAGTTATTGTAAATCCCCAAATCAATCAACTGGTGATTAAGTAATCAAAGGCATTAAGCACAAACAAAAACACTAAGCAATTGAGATAGAAACAATGATTAACATGAATTCATAAGTAAAATAACAAAAAGCATCCATTAATGCCCTAGCAAAAGAAAATTAGTTCATGAATAAAGAAAAAAACAACGGAAGAGTATAGTGATGAGAAAACAGAAGAACAAAAAGCCATCAAGAATGTAAGCTAGAAACAAGATATTCGGAAGAATGTGGATCTCTCCATATTACAGTTGAGCACTGGAATCCTTGAATCCTAATCTTCAATCTCACTGGAAGAAGTCTTCTATCTCGGGAAGGGTGTAGGAGTGTCTGGGGATCTTTTTTCTGACCTTACGTGTTGCATTTTATAGTCTACAGATCCCTTTTCTCAAATATTGGCCCAAACTAGCAAATTGCTATAGACGAGGTCGCGTTATAGCGCAAATAAAATACCCAGAGCCAAACGGCGTCGCGCTATAGCACAAGGCAGCGCGCTATAGAGCGCTTGCCTAGCAGTGTTAACATTTTTTATGCACTTCCAAGCTCTATAACAGTCAGAATAGTTGGAATTTGGCCTCAAAGATAGAAATAGCGATTGTAGATCTTTGAGTAAGCTTTCCAATGTAATAAGAATCACCTCAATCGGAGTTCTGTAGCCCAAGATACAAGTAAAAGAGTGATGAAAAGTCAAACTTGATAGCATCATGGACAAGATGAAGCTTCAATCTTGTTTCGCTTTTTTCTCCTAGAAGGCTTGAGAGCTGGAAAAAGTGTCCAACATCAAAGTTGAACATCTTCCCTTCTTTCCAAAGAATCTTGAGTCATCATAATCTGATTTCTAAAGAGCTAGATATTGAATTTTCAATGCTAAAAGGTCTTGATTTTATGTAAGATAAACTCTCTCATGACTCTAAATTCTAACTTGAGTGCTTCTACCTAATAACAAGTTGACCAAAAACATAAATAAGTATCTAAAAACATGATAAAATGATAATCATACTAAAAAGAAACCTAAATCAAAATAACTAGCTAAAAATAACTAAAACATTAAATAAATTTAAATAACTAAGGCCTAAATCTAAATAAAATAAAATAGAAAAAATTCACTACAAGGAGTTATCACAATCCCTAACTTAAGAACTTGCTTGTCCCCAAGCAAGACTCAAAAATAGAAAAACAAGATACTCGAACAAAAACACTTAAAATAAAAGGACTTATTAGACAAAATGGTCAAGATAGAATTTGTTGCATATAGAATTCCCCATCACTGCTCCATAACTTAACTCAAAAGTTACCAAGGATCCAAATCTAAATATCAAAACCATCTAACTGCATAATCATATTGTCAAAAGAATGGATCAAGTGTATGTGAGTGTGTGTAAGAGAAAAGCAACGAAGATTTGACACACCCTATACTTATACAATATTTAAGAAAAGACAAAAATATCATAATATTCACAATCCTCTCTTTCTATTTTTACATGAATGTCACTTAGCTAAAGATCAAAAAGGCTTTTTCTTATCTTGTAACAGTAGGCCAAGATGGTCGGTAGATGGAATAGTCATTTAGGTTCAATTAATTCCCTCAATTTAAGAAACCCTCAGCCCTAACTCATTCTCCTTGGGGTGCCCCCAACTTAGTTGCTTAGCAACCATCATGTTTTTCTTCTTGAACCTTGGCATTTACGCTCCTTGTATTGCCATCCTTTTCTCTTTTTCTTTCTTTACTTTTCATTCTTCCTTCATTCTTTCACTCTTTTCCTCTTCTTCTTTTTCCCTTTGTTTTTTTTTTTTTTTTTACATATTCTCCCACTTCACTTTTGAATTTAGAAAGCATGAGGTTGTGGTACTGGAGGTAGTACCCTATTTAAATGAGTTTAAAAGCTAAGACTTAAAAGTAAATCATAGGATCAAAGAGGGAGAAGAATGAAGGGCATTAAGTTCATAATGCAGTTCAATCCAAGAATAGATTTTAAAGCTCAAATGGGGTGACTAAGGATCAATGATAGAGGGTGGGCAATAAGGCTCAATTGTGGCTATCAAACATGGCCTAAATCATTTCTATGGCTAAGATTCACTCAAATATATTTCAAAAGAGATTCACATGAATAAGAATGCATGTCTAAACCTAAATAAAGTATAAAAGCATAAAGATCACCTATCTTAAGATCTTAACTCTTATCCAAGTACAAGAAAATGATCATTCTCAATTCAATAATGAAAGCACAAAAAGATTATCAAGACTCAAATTAGGATCCAAAGTTACTTAAAAGTTAACAAATAGAGTAGTCTTTATATCATTGACATAGGCATTACATCCAATTGACTAACAAAAGACATTGAAAAGGACTAAAAACTGAAAATCTTTTTTTTTTAAAGATAATAACAATAAAAGAAAGAAAAAGAAAGAAAAAACTAACAACTTAATAACTAAACTGAAAAAAAAAAAGAAACAGGAACAAATAAGAAAGTGCACAATGGACTTTGCCCACCCTTAGCTTAAAATTATGCATTGTCCCCAGTGCATGAAAATAAAACCAAAAAGGAAATGAAAGGAAAGTTGCTCCCCAATACGTGTATCTCTATTTTTCATGTGTTGCAGAATTCGAGCTTTTGTTGCTGCATGCCAGTTATGGCTTCTTCCTCCATGTATGCTCTTACTAATTACTCCAATAAACTTGCAACATAAAATAAACCAAATTGAAATAAATTAAAATCATTCAAAACAAAAAATCTACTTAAATTAAAAGAACAACTAAAAGACTCCAATTAAAAAAAAAATTAAAAGAAATCAAAGAAAGGCTAAAAAAAATTAGGTTGTCTCCCAATAAGCACTTTGGTTTAATGTTCCTAAGTTGGACATAGTTCTATCACTCATGATGGCTTCTTCCTCTCCTTCTTTGGTGATTTGTCACCACGGGAGCAGCTCTTCTTCCCAAGGATCAATAGGATAGAATTAGGCTTGAATGACAAGTGGAGAGTTTCTAGTGGCTTATCAGGTGGCTTAAGATCATCATCTCCCAGCCTTTTCTTTTTCTTCCTTGATTTGTTCTTCATCATTTGGGGCTGCCAAGGAGGTGTGGCATGTGATGTGGGGACTGAAGTACTCAAGTTAGCTTCAATTACATCCACTTTATAGCATCAAGTTGTCTTTGTGTAGAGTCCATTGCTTGGAAGATTGTAAACTTCACTTTATTGTTCTGAAATCTCAAAGTTAGCTCCCTCTCTTCTACATCTATCAAGGCTCTGCTAGTGACCAAGAACGGATGCCCAAGAATTAGAGGAAGATTGACATCCTCTTCCATATTAAGAATTAAAAAATCAGTGATAATGAAGAAATGGTCCACCTTCACCAAAACATTCTCAATAATACCATAGGAAAGTTTGACAAATCTATCAGTTAGCTACAGAGATACCCTTGTAAGTTTCCCTTCAGTAATGCCTAATTTATACATGAGTGACAAAGGTATTAGATTAATACTTGCTCCAAGATCATAGAGTGCCTTGTCAATCCCAAAATCACCAATGGTGCATGGAATAGTAAAGCTTCCAGGTTCCTTTAATTTAGGTGGCAATTTCCTCTGAATAATTGCTGAACATTCCTCAATGAGTGGTATAGTCTCATCAACATCCAATTGCCTTTTCTTAGATAGTAGCTCCTTCATGAATTTGGCATAGTTCGCCATTCGTTCCAATGCCTCAACAAATGGAATATTGATGTGGAACTTCTTAAGAACTTCAAGAACCTCAAGGAATTGCTACCCTTCTGATTCCTTCTTTTGTTGCTTCATCCTCTAAAGATAAGGAATTGAAAGGTCATAAGCAGGAGGTGCCACATAGCCTTTCTCCTCAGGTGGTGCCATATTAGAATCTTTAGCGGCTATTCTTCTACCCTTGCTTCTTCCTTTTTAGGTTCAGCCAATTCTTTACCACTTCTCAGTATGATTGCATTCACATGCTCCCTTGGATTTTCAATGGTATTGCTAGGTAAGGAACCTAGTGGCCTCCCAGCTAACTGCCTGGAAATTTGCCCCACTTGAAGCTTTAGGTTTTTGATTGAAGCATCATGAGCTCTAAATTGAGCCTCCATTCTCTCTACAAAAGCTTCAGTCTTCTCCACAAAAGACATATGGCTTCTCATGAACTACTCAAGCATGTCTTCCAAGTTGGGCTACTGTTGCCCAGGAACATAGGTGTTAGAGTAGAAATTGTGCTTCTAGGCATTCATTTAGTTAACCTGCTCATTAGAAGAAGGATTTGTAGTGCACTCTCCATTTAGATGGTTCCCATGGCAAAAATCACAATGCATGACATGTGTTGGTGAAGTGGTGCTGAGCAAGCTTAGTTGCTACTAAATGGCTGCGTTTTGGACAAAAAGGGCTTGCATCTGGGCTAAAAGGGCAGTGGTAGTGTTAACTTCCAGAATTCCCCTCTTCTGGGTTCTCTTATTAGGCCTCTAGTAATTGTTGCTAGCCAATACTTCAAATAGCTCCCAAGACTGCTCAGGTGTCTTATTGTTCAGAGAACCACGAATTGCTGCATCAACCATAATCTGTGTGGACATCAAGAGACCATTGTAGAATGTCTAGATTTACATCCAGAATGGGATGCCGTGATATGAACACTTAACGAATAATTCCTTGTATCTCTCCCAGGACTCAGAATGATTCTCCATCCACTTGGGTAAAGGACGTGATGTCACTCCTCATCTTGGCAGACTTGGCAAGAGGAAAATACTTCTCTAGAAATTTTCTAGCCACCATCTCCCCAGTAGTGAGTGTTCCCTAAGGCGGAGACTTCAACCAGGCTTTAGCCTTGTCTCTCAATAAAAAGTGAAACAATCTTAGTGGAATAGCATCATCAATGGCACCATTAATTTTTATGGTGACACAAATCTCTAGAAAATTGTTGAGATGCTCATTAGGGTCTTCACTAGGCAGTCCGACAAATTGGCAATTCTATTGTAAGAACTAAATGAGTGACGTCTTCAACTCAAAGTTGTTTGCTTGGACAGGCGGCCTCACAATGCTAGATGATGAACACTTTGAAGAGTGGGTACCAATTAATCTTTAATGTCTCTATCATTTTGCTCATTTTCATCAACCATGGTAATTTCAGAGACTCTTTCAACTGTTCTCCATTCTCTTCTGAGTTGTCACAAAAAACACTCAATCTCTAGGTCAAAGAATAAATCTCTTGTGGATTGACTCTTCACATAAACTACAAAATAAAACACAAGAACAAGTGAAAGTAGGAATAAAATAAATAACGAAAGAAAAAGAAATAAAAGGAAAAATAAAAGGAAAAATAAAAAATAAAAAATAAAAAAATAAACAAGACAAAAATAAAATAAAATAAAATAAAATAAAAAATTCAATCTAGTATCCTATCAACTAAGAATGATATGGATACTATCCCCACCAACGGCGTTGCGGTTCCAGCAAGTATACCGAGTCATACAAATAATAAAGTGATGAAAAAAATATCGTTGCCACGAGGATTGATCAAGTAACAAATAGTCTAAGGGACGACTATTTGGATGGAATGAATTCACGGATGCAGAAATTTGAAATAAAAATTAAATAAAATAAGTAAGAAAAATACGATGTAGACAGATACTAATGATGTGGACAAATGCAATGGAATGGGTGCTAAGGCTAGTTAATTTCACCTATTACATTTGCATTTACTATGAATTTCTCTTAATCTGTTCCCATCCTAATTGACTCTCGGTCAATTTTCCTTAATTTATTCCTAATTTCTCTCGAGGTCAAGCAATACTCTTTATTCCAAATTGATTGTCCAATCTCTTAGTACAAACTAATCTAGGTAAAGGTTGAAGCTCTATGGGTTCCTATATTGACCGCATGAATTGTATTTGTCTGTCTCTAGTTTTTGCTCAGGTCACAATGTTTTTGTTAAGAGGTTTTATTCACAAACCCTCTCTCGAGTTATTGTAAATCCCCAAATCAATCAATTAGTGATCAAACAATCAAAGGCATTAAGTACAAACAAGAACACTAAACAATTGAGATAGAAACAACCATTAAAATTAATTTATAAATAAAATTGTCAAACAAAAAGCATCCATTGACGCCCTAACAACAGAAAATTTGTTCATGACTAAAGAAAAAAACAACGGAAGAGTATAGAGATGAGGAAATAAAAGAATAAAAAGCCATCAAGAATGCAAGTTAGAAACAAGATATTTGGAAGAATGTGGATTTCTCCATGTTGCAGTTGAGCTCTAGAATCTTTGAATTCTTGCCTTCAATCTCTCTGAAAGAAGTATTCTATCTTGGAAAAGGTATAGGAGTGTTTGGGGATCTTTTTTCTGACCTTACGTGTTACCTTTTATTGTAACGCCTTACCAGACAAAGTACTATACTTAAGTCATAATAAATTATCTGATAAGTGATTACGTGTAATACTGGTTAAGTTTTATTTTCTGTATTAATATTAGTTACTCGCATAAAAATACTCAATCGCGTAACACAATTTTTTGCGTGACGGCGGGATAAATGTTAGTTAATCAGTAATACTGTAAATAATGTAATATTACTAAAAATACAATAAAGACAGAATTACTGCAAAAGGCATCATGAATATATACATAGACATCTAATTTTAAAGTTTGTCAAAATGATACAGGGTAACAAAATGAGGCCGCTAATACAAAATAAAACGATCAGTTTCTATGAACAGCACCTCAGGTGGTCCCCATGGGACATTTCATGTACATCTCCTAACATCTACCCATCCACCTATGACCCAGACTGCCAAAAGAGGATCATTATGTACATCTAACCCTACTACAACATGCACGCTATCTAAACAGAATCTGAATAAAGGAACCCGTTTGCCATGGCGGTGTCTACTGGAGGGTGACCGACACTCGGAGCAGAAGATGATAAAGAAGAACTCACCGCCTCGGACGGATCCTCCTCCGAGATCGAGGCTGACGACATCGGCTGTAGTGGTGAAGCAGGAAGGGCCATGGGAACTGGAGCTGCTAGTGCTGCTGGTGCTGCTGCTAGTGGAAATGGATGGGCCATGTGGAGGGGTATGGCAATGTAGGGGACAGCAGAATCAAAGAGAGGATGCATAAGCGGGACGGCGAAGTCCCTTTGGAAAGAAAAGTAGAGGCGAAATTGACATCGGCCGGAGATATATACAGAATCCAAGAACGGGTCAAGGTGTATATGTAGCTCAGGAAACTCGATGAATAGCACCCTGATCGCTGTGTGCTCCATGGTCTGAGAATGACGCGGAACATATAATAAGGTGAGAAATGAATATTTCTCAGTAGGAATTTCTAGCTTCTAGACGTCTATCATCACTATCATTCCCAGTTATTTCGGTCGTGCAATATTTTTCAAATAGCACGGTAAAACGATAATATTCAAATTAAATACTTGTTTGTAAAGCATACACTGAAACAAATTCAATTTTAATTAACAGATACACTAATGTACTCAACAGTAATCATGGTGGAACAATGACATATTAAGAATAATAAATAGGGATCTGGAACAAGCAATAAATATGGGATACTTGTTCAAATTAATTAAGTTAAGTGATTGTTTCCTTTCCTTGAGATAGTGCACTTAGTGATTCCTAGGTTCATGGTATACTCAGAGGCCCTAATCATACATCTGTTCCCAAGGAGTTCGAGATCCCTCTAATCCTTGGATCATGGCAATGCATAACTACATCATGAACCCAACAACACTATGTTCACTAAATACCAAGGGTGATTTTTCACTTAACTATGTTGCAAAGTTTCAAACTTTCATTAGTAACATATCAAATTTTTACCTTAAACATTATTAAGGTTATCATTCTTATAAAGTAGTCATAAAGTTTTATTCTTTATAAAAGTAAGTGTCTCTAAAATTAAGCTCTTGTCTTAAAATTAGGTCCTTATATAATAATGATACAAATTACTAGTTTTTTAACTAAAAAGTCTTATTTTTTATGAAAGTTGACTCATTTAATTATTTTAAGACTATCAAGATCTCAATTTTATGACTTAAAATTGTCTCTACATTAAAAAGGTTCCTACTTGGTCAACTAATAATATGAAACATTAACTTCAAGGTTAAAAAGTCTTGATCTTCATAAAAGTTAATACCCTTTTAGCATTGTTTTGGTTCAAAATCTAAACTTTATAAATTAAATGTTACAAAACAGCACTTTTATGACTTAAAGGTCTCATTCTTGATTAAAATTTGAAATTTTATGAAAGGTCTTTTCCAATTATTAACTCATCATAAGAAAAGGAAGAACTTTAAACAAGATACCGTCAAGAACACTCCATAATAAGAACATGTTTTTCCAAAAGTAGAAATATCAAGAACACTTGAAGAACATCAAGAACATATTTTTCTAAAAGTAGAAACTTAAGAACACTTGAAGAACATCCAGAACACATTTTGCCAAAAGTAGAAACATCAAGAACATTTGAAGAACAACAAGAAGATATTTTGCCAAAAATGGAAGCGTTTGCTCTTGAAGAACTTGAAGGATTTTCTCAAGTTTTCATTTAGAGATTTTGGTCATGAAAGAACTAAGCTCCAAGCTTTTTTGAGCAAGCAAAATGAAAAAGATGAAGATCACTACCTCTTCTTGAAGATGGCGCAAAAACAAAAGAAGAAGAAGAAGATGGTGATGGTTGCTCTTGATGATGATGGTGGCGATTTTGCAAGAAGGAAGGAGAAGCTCTTGAGATCTTATGAAAATGGAGGTTGTAGTGTTTTGATCTTGTCTCCAAAGACCAAAAGATGTGATCTTTGAAGGGCTTAGTGAGGAAGGTTTGGTTATGGAGGTGAAGAATGATGAAGAAGATGAAGAAGAAGAAGAGAAAATATAGAGAAAGGTTGGAGAGTTTGAGAACTTCAGAGAGAGAATGAGAAGTTGAAAATGAAGTGAATGTGTGTGTGTGTGTGCATGAAGTGGCCGTGAGTTTCAAGTGGGTGGTGGAGATATTTTTATGTTATTTTCTGTTAATTAAGGTTTAGGGGGACAAAATGGATGATGGGGGAACAAAGCATGTACTAACTCTTTTGTCTAATACTTTATGCTTTAATGACATCACTTTTTTCTTTGTTGTCTAGTTGACTAAATTTGAATTTAATCGTGTGATTAAGTGCTCATACAACTTATTTAAGATAATTAAGCAAGGATTAGTGATTAACACACAAGAACACAATTAACAAAAATTAATTTTGCGATTAGGCTTAATTAACCTTAATTAAACTCGATTAAGCTAATTAAGGGTGATTAGAGTTTAATTAAGCTGTAAAGGCTCTAACTTGCTCCATTAGAGATTATCTAATCTCGATTAAGCATTCTTTCGACTTTTCTCATCGGTGTTAACCCCTAAACTCTTCGTTAACCCCTTAATTAAGCCTTAGTCTCATAATCTCTTATTAAGTGCCTAATTACTCGAGGTTACTAAGGTAATTTAGCATGACATGAAATTGAGGATATTATATGGATGCCATCAGCTCCATCTGAAGATGACATGGATACGTAGGAATAAGAAATACATGATTTCTCAGTAGGATTGCAACTAGACAAACATTGTGTCATCGTCGTCGTCCCAACCACTTTGGGTTTAATTATAAAAATAGTGGATAGATATAAGTTCAATTTTAATGATTTTGAAAACTTAAACCCCAAAGTGGGTTGCTTTTAAACTTAACATCATAACTACATCATCATAACTCAACATACATACTAAAGCATAGAATAAACATTCATAATGCAAATGGATAATATAAATACATGCACGACATGCATCATCATAGACTTAATCATGGTTATACTTGACTTTACTTTCATTTTTAGCACGTGCTTAACATTCTTTTTACATTTCCTGTGAAATAGACTGCTTTTGGACATGAGCTCATTCCATGACCATCGTCATGCAGTACTAAACTAAATCAGACTAAGCTGATATTGGTTACCTCTAAGTTGGAGGGTCCTTCATGTCACCCTTGCCTCCCTCATAGAGGTTCCTTGAGTCTTGTGGATCGCTATCTCTCACTTCCCGGAAGTGATCGAGGGGTCATGTCCTATTCTTTCGTTTCTTATTAGTATACTTTACATGCATAGTTCTTCTTTGACTAGGTACATGCAATGATATGACTAATGTAACATCCCCCACTAATGTATAATAAAAACTTTGAATTATTTCTCTTAGGCAGTGTGGGAATTTTTCAAGCAGTGGTATACCCTGACAATCCTTACAGTCAAAAATATAGAGTAGCATAACACTGCCATTAAAAATATGGCATTGCCATATGCTAAAAATTAGTAAATGACAAAAGTGTCTCTGTCAACTTTTGTTAATTGCAATCTTGCCCAAAAGTTTTAGAAATTATACTTTAATCCCCAGTGGATATTTCCACAATAACCGTAAAATTTTTTATAAAATGACCTTTATGTCCTCACATTTATAGAATTAACAGAATAGGGTTTTAAATGGAACAAAATCAAGTCGGGAAACCGTAGAAGTTTAAATATTTGTCGATTCGGCCATGGAGGCAACTTAGCGTGAAATAATGTGGGGTGCCCCTGGACTTGCTCAAAATTACGGAAATGCCATTAGCTACGGAAAACAAAAAAAATAAAAATAAAAAAGTTCTAAATTTGTAAAATGTTTAATTTACACTAATAATCAATTTATTTGATTTTATTGACTAAGTAAGGTTAATTAGGAAGTAATTAGAGGATAATTAGGAGTTACTTAGGTGTTAATTAAAGAGATTAGACTTGAGATGATTAGAATAGAGATATAGAAAATCTCACAAATTTACTTAGTAATGTTTTACCGATTTAATTAAAGAGATTAGACTTGAGATGATTAGAATAGAGATATAGAAAATCTTACAAATTTACTTAGTAATGTTTTTCCGATTTAAGGAAAATCGGTAAAGATTCGGTATTTTAAATTGTCAAAGCTAAATCAATGGAATTGTATACCCAAAACCTTATGTTTAGTGGCTAAAAATTTAGCCACACACCCATCTAGAAGTGGCGCAGGCAACCACAAATTTTCATGCCTTGCTGGCTCATTTGTGAGCCAAATGAAGCATCAACTAATAAGAAACTAATTCCCCAGCCACCCTCATTTACTAACATCAGATTTTTCCCCTTGGCTTCCTTCATTTTTGTGCCCTCCACCAGCTGCTACCTCCTTCCATTTCTTCTTCTTCTTCTTCCTTTCTTTCCTTGCCTCCATGACCAAGAGCTTCAAGCTCAAGATTGGATGCTTTCTTGACCTCAAATCCCCTTACTCCTATTATGAAAATTAATCCCATCCTTTCCTCTACAAAACCCTTTAACAATTTCATGACTTAGCATCAAGTGGTGTCCCTCCACCACCATTTATGGCGCTACCATGAGAGGGGAAGAAGGTTAGGATGTTGCTCTTGCCTTCCTTGCATCCATGCTTTCAAGGATTTTGAGATAGGTAGCTCAAATCTTTAGTTATTTGATGTATCATGTGACTATGTGGCTGCTGTGTTACTCTCATACCATGCTTGTATGATGGTGTTTGGATGTTTTTCTAGTGATTTGAGATGAGGAAACTTAGTTTAAGTTAAGGAATTTATCACAAACTCAAAAAGGAGCTAAGTAGAATCTATTTTTGTGAGAAAACCCTGCAGTATCTATATCGGCGGAGTGTATGGCTCTGCGTACAGCCATTTAAAATCGATGAGACTATTTTTAAATGAAACTATACATTCAGGGCTTTCCATACATATATAATATAAGGTCATCGGATCAGTATAGAGATAGTTATGAATTTTTGAAGTTTGACCTAGAAATTAGGACTTTCATCCGAGCAGTGTGAGTTGGGAGGGGCATAACTCACCCTACACAATGTCAATTTGAGTGAAACCAATGTTGTTTGAAAGCTAACATATGAGGGAACATCCCATAAAAATTTTAGAGTCAGATTTTTTGCCAACGATCCCCAATATATCAATGAATTCACCTTAAGTTCAATTCGAATTAGAGCAGGGTAGTTCAATAAGGTCAAGTTTCGAGGCTTATATCTCGAGTTATACTCATTCAAATGATATGCAACTTGTTTCATTGAAATCTTGCTTTGTTAGCTTTACATTGATGTAAAATTTGCATGATTTCACCTAGATTTCTATTTTCGGTGAATTTTCTCTTATAAGAGTGCGATTCTAGCTAGAGATAGGCCAGTCTGGAATAAAACACAAATAACTTGAGTTAATATCGAAACTCGGAACTTGGCAAACAATGAGCTAGATTAGGTATAGTTAATGTTGAACTCGGAACTTAGTGAATAGAAAACTAGACAGGTAAAAATGATGTCAGAATATGAAACATAGGGAACAATCATAAAAGTCTTGGAAGACCAATTAGGGATTAACGTCGGAAATCGGAATCGCATAGCACATAAAACACTTTGAAATTGCAAATCAAGGACAAAAATATAAAGCCTAAAATATTTAAACCCGGAAGTCGAGGATTTTCAACATAAACTCAGAAGTCAGTACCAAATTATGAAATCTTATACCTAAATCCCGGAAGTCGGGAATCGGAACATTAACCTTATATACATAACCCCAGAAGTTGGAACTTATATAATCTTGGAACTCGGGATCAATGTAATATCAGAAGTCAGTCCAAAGCTCAAACTCAGGAACATTAATAAAAGTTTAAAACTTGCAAGATAGATTAAGACTTAAAATTTTAAAATTTACACCTAACCACCTAAGCTTTGCTCATAAAAACTTTGTTGTGTGTGACAACTAATGGAAATATAATGTTCTATATTAGGTTTGTTGTTTGATTAAAATTTTCTGGTTGTCTGGCACTATTCACAGGGAAGAGGAGTTGATCCCTCTTACTGCCGAAAATTCAGTAAAGCCTATGCATGAGTTATGGGATGCATATACATACATGAGCATTTTTCAAGAGATTCACCAAAGTTATGTTATGATAAAGTTTCATGATACTTGGGCCAGCCCCGGATTTAAGTTAAGGGGAATAGATCAGTGGGGAGGTCGGAGAAAGTAAACCCGGCATTCCTGTATAGGAACGAGCTCGATCCTGAGAAGTAGACTATTACCCAGGAGTCCAAATGGCCAAGAACTCCCATGAGACCAAGTAATGGAAAAGTTTATGAAGATCAAGTTGCAAGTTAAAGAAAGATACGAATTAAGTCAAGTGCACTTCCATATAGTCAAGTATAAGCATCCTTATATGCATCTTCAATTATCTCGTTAAGTCATAATGTTATGATGATTCTTGCTAAAGCATATTATACTATTCATATTTCTATGTCTGTCATATGATATGGCAAGTGGTTGTTAAAATATAACCCGCTTTAAGAAAGATGTTTTCAACTTAAAATTGAACCACTGGTTGTATATATGTGCTCACATTTTTTTTATAAGCAACCAAAGCAGCTGGAATGTTTATGATGACACTGTATGGTTTGAGTTAACCTACTGAAAATCATAGGTTCTCACTGCTTACTTGTATGTTTTTCTTTTCAGTAAACATTGCAGCACCCAAGTTGGAAAGCAACTGTGAGGTGGAACACTGGGACATTTACTGAGAAAGATTTGGAAGCAAACTAAATCAAGAGACTACTGAAGCTAGTTGATGACTAGTGGAAGCAAGTTCTATATGATATGTTAGTCACAAATTTCTTTTAAATTGTAATTATTTTATTCTCTATGTATCAGAGACAACGAAATTTATGAACTATATTTCAGTAATAAAGTATACAATTGAAGGGCCATGTATTATATTTTCCGCATTTTAAAGATTCTCTTAGTACAGTGACAACCTCTTAATATAACTCCGTGACTCGAGCATGACTTATATAATAGAGGGTGTTACAACTAAGTCCAAAATTTTGATGGAAATCCGGCAGCATAACGGCTAAACTGGAGCTTCCCCAAATTGCCAATCATCAACTTTCAACCAACAGTTCATCATATCTATATCATATCATCAAACTCATCATTCAATCATGAGACAAAGCTCAATCAAACTCATCATTCATCATGCTGCATGACATCACACATTCATACCCTAAAAGGGTTTATAGTTACGTTATTCTTTATGAAGAATATTATGAATCATCACATGATTTCTCATGGTTACTCATGAAAGAATCACATAGTTAAAATATGTGTATCTTTTAATTACTTAGTTCTCATATAAAATTATTCTTTACTTAAATACATGTCTTATGGGATACTTGTTCAAATTAATTAAGTTAAGTGATTGTTTCCTTTCCTTAAGATAGTGCACTTAGTGATTCCTAGATTCATGGTATGCTTAGAAGCTCTAATCATACTTCTGTTTTCGAGGAATTCGAGATCCCTCTAATCCTTGGGTCATGACAATACATAACCATATCATGAACCCAACAACACCATGTTCACTAAACACCAAAGATGATTTTTAACTTAACCAAATTACAAAGTTTCAAGCTTTTATCAACCTAACAAGATCTTGTATTAAATATTATAAAAGTTATCATTCTTATAAATTAGTCATAAAGGTTTATTCTTTATGAAAGTAAGTGCCTCTAAAATTAAGCTCTTGTCTTAAAAATTAGATTTTTATGTAATAATAATATAAGTTACTAGCTTTTCAACTAAAAGGTATTGTTCTTTGTGAAAGTTGACTCATTTAATTATTCTAAGACCATCAAGGTCTCAACTTTATGACTTGAAGTTGTCTCTACATTAAAAAGGTTCCTATTTTGTCAACTAGTGATATGGAACATTAACTTTAAGGTTAAAAAGTCTTGATCTTTATAAAAGTTAACACCTTTTTGCATTGTTTTGGTTCAAGATCTAAACTTATGAATTAAAGGTTACAAAACAATACTTTTATAACTTAAAGGTCTCATTCTTGATTAAAGTTTGAAACTTTATGAAAGGTCTTTTCTTTAAGGTTTGATTTCTAAGACATCAGTGACAAGATATCATTTCTCTAACTCAAAAAGGCTTATTATACCAAAAAGCTTAGACTTTTACATGTATTCTTGTCTTCAAAACAAAACAAAAGAAGACCTTATGATGGCACTAAAACTTACACCACTTTTTGTATATCAAGAAGCAAACTTTTTAAAGTTTAAAGCTTTTAGAATGTTCATAGTCTCATCAAATCATGAAAAACGTAAAAAGATAAGGATTTTCTATCATAAACTCATCATAAGCAAAGGAAGAACTTTAAACAAGATACCATCAAGAACACTCCATAGTAAGAACATATTTTTCTAAAAGTAGAAACATCAAGAACACTTGAAGAACATCAAGAACATATTTTTCTAAAAGTAGAAACTTAAGAATACTTAAAGAACATCAAGAACATATTTTGCCAAAAAGGGAAACTTTTGCTCTTGAAGAGCATGAAGGATTTTCTCAAGTTTTCACTTACAGATCTTGGTCATGAAAGAACCAAGCTTCCAAGCTTTCTTGAGCAAATAAAATGAAAAAGATGAAGATCACTACCTTTCTTGGAAATGGCGCAAAACTAGAGAAGAAGATGATGATGATGATGATGAAGGCAGTTTTGCAAGAAGGAAGGAGAAGCTCTTGAGATCTTATGAAAATAGAGGTTGTAATGTTTTGATCTTGTCTTCAAAGATCAAAAGATGTGATCTTTGAAGGGCTTAGTGTAACATCCCGATTTCCGAGTTCCGGCTTCGTCATTAGGATTGATCAATCCCAAATTCCGACTTCATCTTCGGATTTCAATAAAATGATTATTTCCGAGTTACGAGTTCATTCTTGCCCAATTTTCGACTTCACGTAAACGATTTCCGACATTATGCTCGAGTACATGATATCCGAGTTCCGACATTAGGTGATTCAAAACGGACATGAAATGCGACTTACGAGTTTTAGCTGAATTGGATTCCGAGTTCATTACCAAGGTCTTTTATCTCTTTCCCGAGTTCCGATATCGAGTTGAAGTGCCATATCCTATAAATTACGAATTCCGACTTAATCCGAATCGGTATGTACGAATCACGACTTCCGATTTTAACCTTCAAGTCCGAACACATGAACATAATTCCATGAGATCCGACTTCGTGCCTCAATGGAAGTATATCCGGTTTCCGATGTCACCAACCATACAGTATATAAGTTCCAACTTCCGAGTTTAAGTATTTGGGTTTGTAAATGTGACTCGAATCCACGAGTTCCGACCTTAGTGTTGAGCTCAATTGGAGTGGACACGAGTTCGGACCCTTGAGCAAATCTTCAGTCACACGAGTTCTGATTTTACATCCAGCATTGGCATTCCCGAGTTCAAATAGGAAGTTCGGAGATTATGTGATTGTGAGCTTTCGACTTACGGCCTCCGACCTTGATTCAAGATTTCCCCAAAGTCACAAACAAGCTGGTACGAGTTCCGACATTAGGCTTCAGCTCCCAGCTCAAGTAAAAACGACAAGAGTTCCGACCTTAAGTATAATAAGGATGAGTTCCGACTTGAAATAGAGTAAATGCGAGTTCCGATTTCAAACAGTATGGCGGTAAGTTACACTGATAGAGAGACGTAGCTAAATTCTATCCACAAGAAAGTTCAGCCAATCAAAGCCCTCCAAGTTAACTACCACTCATGCCTATATAACACCTTCTTCTCTGCTCATTCAGCCCCATTTCTACGCCACTTTCTCCCTGGTTCAGCTCTCTTCTCTCTTCTCCAACTCCATTACTCCTTCAAGCTTAGTAAGGCTCTAATACTCCAAGTTTCAGCACCTAACTCAAATCATACTCCAAAGAGGTAGGATTCTACTTTTATTCTTGAATTATTTGCCCTATGGCTGCATGAACTTGTATTCTTCTTCATGTATTTGATGAGTTAATAGATATATTATGATGGATAATGATTTAGTTAACGTGAAATATTGAGTTGGGATTAAGATTAGAAGTAGAAAACTAAGAGAAGTACATGGATGAGGGTGCTGTCTTGGTGGAGAGTCCACGACAGTCTGTATGGCGGAGCGTACGGCGCCGCCTACAATTGGTCAAATTCAATGAAACCATTTTTAGATGAAAGTAGACATCCAGGGCTTTCCATAGATATATCATATAAGGTTATTGGATTAGTATTGAGGGAGATACGAATTTTTGAAGTTTGACCTAGGGTTCAGAACTTTCATCCGAGCAGGGTGACATGAGGAGGGTATAACTCACCCTATACAACTCCAAATCGAGTGAAACTAATTTTGTTAGAAAGTTTACACACAGAGGAACACCCCAATATAAGATTCCGAGTTTGTTATGGTCCCAATTGTTCCTAGTGATTCAAGGAAGTTGTCCTATGTCCAATCTAGGCCAAAATAGAGTAGTTCAAAAAGGTAGACTTTCAAGACTTATAACTCGAGGTATACTTAAGCAAATGGAGTGAAACTTGTGGCAAATGAAAGGTTGTCCTGTTAGCTTCAATATGAGACCAATTTCGCATGATTTGAGCTTAGTTTCGATTTCTAGTGGATTTATACTTCCAGGAGTGTAACTCGGGCTAGTGACTGAACGAGTTGAGGTAAGATTTAAATATCTTGAGTTATATGGATCAAAATGATATGGGACCAAAGAGGTTAGAAAGTAGACATATAGAGCTATGATATATCCAAATTTCAGATCTAAATGAGTTGAATAGAAATAAAAGTGGATCATATGAAATTCGGGCAGAACCGAATAGAAGGTAGCAGAATGGCCAAAGTGATAGTTTCACAAAGTGACCCAATTGAAGATTTCACAAGTATTATGGAAACATATAAAGTTTGAGTTGAGGATGGCCAGTTTGATATTGATATATATGTGTTAAGTTGATTGTGTTGTTATGACTGAGTTGCCCGTGAGAGCTGGCACTATTCATGGGGAAACGGACCTGATCCGTTATGCTGCCGAATTTACGGCAAGAGTCTAGGGGACCATGAGTGTCTAAATTACAAGGAATTTATGATATGAAATATATGAGAATAAATCAAGAAGCAGTAGGATGTGAGATATATGAGAAATACTGATGTAGCATATGTACGAGTACATTTAACATGACTATGCTTGACGACACAGGAGAATGAAAAGATATAAGTATATTAAGTGTGAACATAAAGATATGAATTCCCTTGTGGGTGAGTCGGTGTGACAATGGTCACGAGTTGAGCTGACAAGCTCACTCCAAGGCCAGGCTACCCAAGAGGCGATAAAGGTTAAAGAGTAAAGGCTTAAAGTCTAAAGATTTAAGAATATGCCCCACTCACATCAGGCATGGCATTGACCTAGCTAGTGTGAGACTATGGGGAGTAGGACTTACATGAGGCATGGCATGACCCAGCTAGTGTAAGTACCGAATGAAGATCCTATATTCCTAAGGAACGTGACATGGCGATCACGCTCTGATGGGGTATGACATGGCGATCATACTCTAGAATATAGCACGAAGATCCCATATTCCTAAGGGACGTGACATGGCGATCACGCTCCGACGGGGTATGACATGGCGATCATACTCTGGAATGTGGCATGTAAAGATATAATGTTGAGTCTATATTCCTAAGGAACGTGACATGGCGATCACGCTCTGATGGGATATGACATGGCGATCATACTCTGGAATATAGCATGAGGATCCCATATTCCTAAGGGACGTGACATGGCGATCACGCTCCGACGGGGTATGACATGGCGATCATACTCTGGAATGTGGCATGTAAAGATATAATGATGAGTCTATATTCCTAAGGAACATGACATGGCGATCATGCTCTGATGGGGTATGACATGGCGATCATACTCTGGAATATAGCATGAGGATCCCATCTTCCTAAGGAACGTGACATGGCGATCACGCTCTGATGGGGTATGACATGGCGATCATACTCTGGAATGTGGTATGATGCTGCACTTGAGGACGGCGATACGTAACGCTCAAGTGTAGACAGATCCAAGCACCCTAGGGACGGCGATACGGCTAGGTGTGCCAAGTAAAAGACTAAAGACTAAAGATTTTATGGTAAAAAGGAAGATGAAGAAAGAAAAGCAAGTTTCATGTATAGGCATGAATTTAAGTACGAGTAATTTTATGTGCAGATATTATATTCCCAGCATATTAATGTTATCTGTGTTTTAATATGCGACAGTTATTATTCATGGTGTTATAATTGAATGAATTTTATGGGTTCTCCCAAATGCTAAGTGTATAATTAAAATGAACTTTGCTTCGGACAAGACGTTTTTCGAAATTGTAAAATTAAACAGTTTGTGCTGCATGTTCATCTTTTTCAAAATAAACCGAAGCAAACTGGAGACGACCATGATGACACTATGTATGAAAATTAGAGAATCCTACTGAGAATTTTATAATTCTCACTCCTACTTCCATGTTGTCTCCAGATGATTGTAGAAGTTTAGAAGGCAGTGAAGTTCTTTGTCGGAAGAGGTCCACTCAGTAACGATACTTGACTCAGGGTGTGATACTATGACTTAAGCATAGTATTGTGCTTGGGAGGGTGTTATACTTAGTGAGGAAGGTTTGGTTATAGAGGTCGAGAATGATGAAGAAGATGAAGAAGAAGAAGAGGAAATGTAGAGAGAAGTTGAAGAGTTTGAGAACTTTAAAGAGAGAATGAGAAGTTGAAAATGAAGTGAATGTGTATGTGTGTGCATGAAGTGGGCGTGAGTTTCAAGTGGGTGGGGGGAGATATTTTTGTGTTATTTTGTGTTAATTAAGGTTTACGGGAACAAAATGGATGATGGGGCAACAAAGCATGTACTAACTTTTACATAAAACACTCTTGTCTAATGCTTTATGCTTTAATGACATCACTTTTTACTTTATTGTCTAGTTGACTAAATTTGAATTTAATCATATGATTAAGTGCTCATACAACTTAATTAAGATGATTAAGCAAGGATTAATGATTAACACACAAGAACACAATTAACAAAAATTAATCTTGCGATTAAGCTTAATTAACCTTAATTAAACTCGATTAAGCTAATTAAGGGCGATTGGAGTTTAATTAAGCTATCAAGGCTTTGACTTGCTCCATTAGAGATTATCTAATCTCGATTAAGCATACTTTTGGCTTTTCTCATCCGAGTTAACCCCTAAACTCTTCGTTAACCCCTTAATTAAGCCTTAATCTCATAATCTCTCATTAAGTGCCAAATTACTCAGGATTACTGAGGTAATTTAGCACAACATAAAATTGAGAATGTTATATTACCGCCTTGAAATTCACTCAAATGGTAATGCATGCCACGATAAGGAGCAACGAAATTAGGAGTATTTGCAAATCCTGCATCAATAACAAAATATCTTCCAAAAATAAAATGCTTGTTAGATACAAAACATGTTACAATATAATAAAATTTATTAGCTAAATTATTTTATTACCTTCAGGAACATGCAATTTATTTTGTCTTTCAAGTGCAGCATTTAAGATAAGTGAATCTGCAGCAGAACCTTCCTAACCAGCTAGAACATATTGAAATTGCATGTCAAAAGAACAAGCAGCAAGAACATTTTGTCATATAAATCCTTTTCTATTACAAAATGCTCCTTGATCCTCAATTTTAACCATTGCTGGAATGTATGTCTCATTTATTACCCCAACACAATCCTAATATAAATTTTTCATTATGATTAGAAAATAATTATAAAACATAAAAAATTGAAAGAAAAAGATATTACCTTGAAATATGGACAGAACCTTGGATTGTATAGTTTCTCCTTTGGGGTACTTGAAGTAACAAGAATGAAAAATTAGATGAGAGTGCAACAATTGCATTTAGGACATTGTTAAAGTGATGACTAATAGTTTCTCCAGATTGTTGAAATCTTTCTTGAATTACTCAATTACGGTCATTATGCCTAACAGTAAGTAGAAACATTGCCACTTGTTCCTCAACCTTGACATGTCTTGTAGAATGTAATAATCCTTCATCACTTAAAATATGACATAATTTTAAAAACACATTCTTATCCATGTGAAGATTGTAACACCCTACTAATTTTATGTTATGCTTAAGTCATAGCATGAAACTAGTAAGGTCGTGTTACCGTGTTGATACTTTATTTACCTTTCTTGTTTTTAATTTCTCTTTAAATCGTCTCTATTGACTAAAGCAGCATCTTGTTATATTAAAAACGAAACGCACCGAATAGAATATCATCAAGATAAGTATGGTACAATAATTTTACAATAAGTATGGTAAACATATATATATATATATATATATATATATATATATATATATATATATATATATCAGAAGCCACTGCTTCAGTTTATGTACAAAGTTTCAAAGTAGAACACATACATGGGCTGGTGTATCAAAAGACCATACTACCCTCATCTATCAATCTATCCTATGGTCCTCAAAGGACATTTCGTAATCTACTACTACCTCTACAATCAAACCCATGACCCAAAGCTACATGCTGTCCAAAAGAGGGTCATACTGTACAACATCCCCTGCCGCTAAGCTACTCCGTCAGGTAGCCGTTAGCCATGCCAGGCTCGGCCGGAGTATAGTCCGCGCTAGGTCCCGAGGAGGAAGAGGGCGACGAGCCTGTGGCCTCGGAGGGGTCACTCTCGGAACTCGGCGGGACGTCGAGGTACTGCGGTGGTGACTCAGAGCAGAGTCGGCGGTCTTTGCGGGTGCAAGAGGTGCAGCATGTGGGTGCGCCATATGTAGAGGGATGGCAATATAAGGGGTAGCAGGGTCGAAGAGGGGATGGTGTAAAGGAACATCAAAGTTCCTGTCGCTGAAGAGGTACAGACGAAAGTTGCACGAACCGGCTATGTACAAAGAGTCCAACTCCAGGTCATGGTGGAACTGAAGTGCAGGGATCTCAATAAAAAGGGTGGCTGTGGAGTCCATCGCCTGAATCTGAGAATGATGCGGGATACACAAGACGGGGTGAGAATTTCAAGGAAATTCTCAGTAAGGTTCGGTTATACTGGGACTGACATCACATACATTCTCAGTTACCTCGGGTTTTACTTAATTATTAAAATATGTGTTCAAACTAAAAAGTCCATTTTCATGAGTTTAAAAACAGGTCTGGTCCGAGGTAAGGTTCAATTTTACTTTAATTGGCATAAGAAACGAAATAGATTACTAATACTAATGCATAGAATGATAAATGAAATAAATCAATGAATAGCAGTGAGCAATTGTAACAGACAATTGTAAACATCTTGAGGTAACTACTCCATGTATTTATGCATTCATGTAATCATGTAGACTCATTCTTGAACTTTCTTTCATAAAAATCTTTCATTACTTTCCATCATTTTCCATCTCTCTTGGTCCCCTGGGAGTTCTTGGCCATTTTAGACTCCTGGGTAATAGTCTGCTTATCAGGATCGAGCTCGTTCCTATGCAGGAATGCCGGGTTCACTTTCCCCGATCTTCCCACCGATCTATTCCCATTAACTTTCTATCCGGGGCTGGCCCAAGTAGTATGGAACTTGCATAATAACATACTTCTTTTCATAACTTTCATGACTTTCTTGAGGATGTATATGCATTCATATGTAATTAATAACTTATACATGGGTTCTACCGAAACTTCGGCAGCATAACGGAACGTGTCCGCTTCCCCATGAATAGTGCCAGCCAATCAATACATCAATGTATCACAAGAAGCACAA
Organism: Pterocarpus santalinus; assembly: GCA_031439595.1. Classification (NCBI taxonomy): domain Eukaryota; kingdom Viridiplantae; phylum Streptophyta; class Magnoliopsida; order Fabales; family Fabaceae; genus Pterocarpus; species Pterocarpus santalinus. Next base: position 42,824,392 of record CM062532.1, on the reverse strand, counting down.
ATTCACATTTATATTCCAACATAGAACTCAAATCCATATCAATTTCATTAAAACTGAAATTCTGCCTCAGCTTATTCAACCAACCCGGTTTTTGTAACTCATACCACAATTTCATTTTAACTCATTTGGACCTCAAAATTGAGTATGTTACAGTGTTGTGTGTCTATTTTCTAACCTCTTTGGTCCCATCTAATTTCGGTCTCTATAACTCAAGATATCTAAACTTTATCTCGGCCTGCCCATTGGCTAGCCAGAATCAGGCAACTAAAATGGATTACCTAGGAGCATTGTGAGTGACTGGGACACTAAGTTCTTAAGTCACTTTTGGAGGACACTATGGGGTAAGATTGGTACTAAATTGTTATTCTCAACTACTTGTCACCCCCAAACTGATGGGCAAACTGAGGTAGTTAATAGGACTCTTTCTGCTCTCCTTAGGGCTGTTATAAAGAAGAATATTAAGTCATGGGAAGAGTGTTTGCCTCATGTAGAGTTTGCATATAATAGGGCTATCCATAGCACTACTAATTGTTCTCCTTTTGAAATAGTGTATGGATTTAACCCCTTGACTCCTCTTGATTTACTGCCTATGCCTAACATTTCTGTTTTTAAGCATAAAGATGCACAGGCTAAGGCTGACTTTGTAAAGAAGCTACATGAGCAAGTAAAAGCCCAAATTGAGAAGAAAATGGAGAGTTATGCAAAGCAAGCCAACAAGGGCAGAAAGAAGGTTGCATTTGAACCCGGTGATTGGGTTTGGGTACACATGAGAAAGGAGAGGTTTCCATCTCAAAGGAAATCCAAACTCCAACCTAGGGGTGATGGACCCTTCCAAGTCTTGGAGAGAATAAATGACAATGCCTACAAGATCGACTTACCTGGTGAGTATGGGATAAGTGCTACTTTTAATGTTGCTGACTTGTCCTTATTTGATGTAGGTGATGAGGAGCTAAATTCGAGGACGAATTCTCTTGAAGAAGGAGGGGATGATGTGATCAAGAAAGATAAAGTAGACTCAAGAAAGCAAAGGCGAGGAGGAGATCCTTTGGAAGGACTTGGTGGACCAATGACTAGATCCAAATCCAAGAGAGCTGAGGAAGCTTTGGGCCAAATGATTTCAAGTTTATTTGAGGCAAAGCCCATTCAAGAAGAAAACGACTCAAGACTAGTCCATTGCGTTCATGTAGCTGAACAAGCTTAGTTATACCTTTGGGCTTGTTAATTTTAAGTTAGTAATAATGTAATTGGGCTTATAATTTCATATAGCCCATTACTTGTTTTTAGCTATTTAGCCTTTTACTCAGTTTTAATAAGTTTAGATTTTTAATCTTGGGCTAAGTGTTTCAGCCCATTTGCTACACTTTAGCTTAGTTTATAAACCTTGTAAACACATTCTGAACGAGATTTTTGGCAAATTGAAATCAGAATACTTTTAGTAAAAGTGTCTCTTTGGTTCTTGCTTGGAACCCTAGGTCTTATCAAGAGTTTCCAATTGCTCTTGTGGCGATCACCCTTGGCTTATCAATCATCATTGATTGTGGCGCCCTCCAACCTATTTCCATTCCTTGTCTCTTCCATCTTTTTGTGATTTCTATTTCTCCTTGATTGAATTACAACTATCATACACCAGAATTAGGGTTCATGGATAATGGATCATAACAATAACAAACTCGGAATTTCTTTGGATATGGTTCTCCTATGTGTAAGCTTTCCAACAAAGTTAGTTTCACTCATTTTCATGTAGTATAGGTCGAGTTCTACCCTAAATAACCTAATCTGCCCAGAGCCAGAGTCAAAACCCTAGGTCGAGATTCAAAAATTCGTATCTCCCTCAATTCTGATCCAAAACCCTTATATGATATGTCTATGGAAAGCCCTAGATGTCTAGTTTCATCTAAAAATAGTTTCATCGGATTTGACCGATCGTAGGCGGCGCCGTACGCTCCGCCATATGGTCTGCCGTGGACTCTCCACTAAGACAGCACCTCCATCCATTTAATCCTCTTAGTTTTCTTCTTCTAATTCTACTTCTAACTCAAAATCTTCTATTAATCCAAGCATAATTATTCAATTCACACATCAATTAAGGTGACACTAATTCAGCCCAGCCAGCCAAGTGCATGGATTTGATGCAAGAAATTAAAAACCCCTACCTTTGATTTAAGTGTTTTGGTGCTGAGTTCTTGAAGGTTGGATGAACAAGGCTGGAACTTTGCTTGAGTTTTGGATGTGTGAGTAAGAGAGAAAGAGAGCTGAAGGAGAAGAGGAATGCAACGTGAATAATGGTCTGAATTAAAGGAGGATGGTGTGTTATATAGGCATGAGTGGGAGTTAACTTGGAAGGTTGTGATTGGTTGCCCTCTTTGTGTGGTAGAATCACTCTCCACGTCGCCTAAGTGGTAGTAGTTTCTAGCATATTCTGGAAACGAAATCGGAACTCGTACGCTCTATAAAGTCGGAACTCGTGAACCTCCTGTATATGAAGTCGAACTTCGAAACGTCCAGTCTAATTGAAACTTGAAAGTAGAGCCTGGTGTGAAGCCAAGCACTTAAGGTCGAAACTCGGGAATCATTAACTTTCTATCCCGGAACTCGAAAAAATATAGGAGTGAGAGCTACTAATATTGGATTCAAGATCGGATCTCGTACCATTTGTGAATCATAACGTCGGAATTCGGAATATAGCCAGTTCATTTGAGCCTTAGAGACGAAGTCGGAAATCGAACATTTTACTCTTGGATCGATAAGATCGGAAGTCGTAAAGTGTCTTTGAAGTCAGCAATTAAGTAAGTTGGAAGCATCAGTCACCTCATTTCAGCTCACGAAATCGGAAGTCGGAATTCATACCGAGGAGGTCAAAATTTATCCACGCTTACAAGGTCGGAAAACGTAAGCTCCATTCATTAAATCGGAGAGCGTAAGCTGCATGCATGATGTCGGAAATCGGAAGAAGTCCCTTGTAAGCCTTGAAACGAAGTCGGAAGTCGTAGCTAAAATGGTGGTCGGGAGCGGAATGTAAGGCAACTCGGAAATCGGAAATATCAACAATAGAGGGGATCGGAATTCGGAAATCGCGGATGTTACAAAGATTTTCCCTACATCGTCTAGAATGCCCGTTCAAAATCTCATTGACATAATCACACCCCCTAAGACTTGAATCATGACAAGGCATTTTTAGAACAAAATTATTATAATAATAAGTAGCTACAATAGAGAGAACATTTGCAGCAACAATTATAATAAATTCTTCATCTTCATCATGTGTACCTGAAATCAAATAATACTAGTAATAATAATAATAATCAATCAATCACTATGAAAAAAAAAATCCATTAATAAAAAAATGTTCCACCATTTGGACATATGTCAAGCATTATTCTAAAATGTCTATAATAAACACAAAAGAATGGTCCAATAAATAACTAAAATCCTAGAATTGATTAAGCATTTGAACGTAGCTTCCTTGTCAACCATGCCTTCCGCTTATCAACATCTAATACCACAAGTATCTTTGCCTTTTGTCCATCTTCTAAAAGATCACATGCCTCCATATAAAGATCTTCTTCTAAGTTTGGAATAGCATTAAGAGCATCAATTACATTGATAGGCTTCTCTACATGGTTAGCTTATTCTTTTTTGTGTTCAATGAACAAGTTAACAGCTGCAGCCATTTATAATAAAGCATCAATTATGCCATCACCTGTACTTTTTTTAACCTTTTTACCTTTTTACCTTTAGAAGACATAGAACCTATTTCCTTTTCCTTGTGCTTAACTTTTATATTTGGTGTTTCTGTCTCATCTCCAGAAAGAGACTCGACATCTTCAAATTTTTCATTTTCAACACTGGAACTCAAATCTATTCTTTTTGGATCATGAAAATTATTTTCACTTATCATATCCTCATTTTCTTTTTTTCTGGATGTTCCTGCATAATTTATATATAGATGTGCTTATTAAAAAATAAAACTCTAAATATTTTAAATGAAATATATAATAAAAACTTATATTATACCTTGAGATAATCATCCCAAACTTTATCTGAAGTAGCGACCATTTGTCAGTTAGCATCCCAACCAAGTCCACTTTGGTCCAAAAGAGTCTTCATATCCATATAAACTACCCTTAGTTTCTTGTTTATATTTTTCAAAACCTCTTTATCTATTTGTAGTCCGTACTCCTTATTAAATGATACAGTCATTTGATTCCAAGCAAGTTTAGAAAATGTTTTCTTTGTCTTTTGTCCTTTACGTGCTTTATCTAATAGCATGTCAATGAAAAATCGTTCCATTGAAGGTGTTCAAGTAGTTCTTGTATTATTAGGTAATGGCTTAGTCAAACCTTCATCTATAAATAATAATACACAATCAATATTCATACAAGCATATAAAATTATAGCACAAACCAACTAACAAGAAGCTTGAAACTTATTTTCATATACATCAATAAAAGAAAATCACATATTATCAAGCCATATATTAGCTTCCATGAGTCCTGCTTTTATTTGGCTAATATATAGCTTCCATGTTATATGTGTAGAGAGACGTAATAGTTGCGTCTGAATGCATGTTCAATAAAAATAAATAAATCGCCGGATTGACATGAAAGTTGCGAAAGTAAAAAAATAAAAAGACGTAATATTTGCATCTGAAGGCATGAAAGTTCTGCCCATTATTGACATGGATATGTTCCTATAAAGACTAGAAAAACGTTGAATTGAATAAGACATGTGAATGGGGTTTCTTGAACAAAAATCGTAGAACAGCAAAAATCGTAAAACAATGGAGTTTCTACTAACTTGAAACAAGATTCATGTCTTCATTCATCTTAGTAGGTGATGGAGATAATCTGGGAAAGAATTTCTGGCATCAATAGAGAAAATAGGATTGGTGAGAGGATAACAAGGAAGAGAGAAAATTGGGATAGAATTTTAGAATTGGTTTTGGGCTTAAATTAGTTCAGAAAAGAACCAATTTTAAAATATTTCTTGGGTTACCAAGCACTATGTATTTGAAACCTGGCCCCATTATACCTAGTTAGCCGATTTTTCCACTTTGACAAACACTCCCTTAGAGAAGTTAGCATTGGGGTTTTGTGGAGAAAACAAACCCCACGTTGCTTCATTTCAAGCCTAGTTACGCACCTGTACATAAGAGAATTGGCTGGCAAAAAGAGGGTTCATGTGGAAGCTAATAAATGTGAGACATAGGAAAGACAATCAGAAAGAAGTGAATTCATCAAAGTCATAAGAACAATAAGTGTAATCGGTGCATGTGCAACTGGCTAAATCCTAGCAATTCAATGTGCCTTTATAAAGAAAGGGTGGGAAGCCAAGTCTTTCATATAGAAGCACTGTTACACAATAGAAATGAGTGATGTTTTGGTGGAGTAAAACACGAAGAGCAAGTTTTCATGAGTGAAGGATATTAGAAAAGTGAAAGTCACAAGCAAAAGCGAGGAAGTAACACACCGAGGATGAGTTCTGTAGTGACGGAAAATAAAGAGGGAAGGAAGAACAAAATGGGAATATAATATTTTCATTCTTGCAAGACTTCTAAGGTAGAGAATAAGAGTTAGCTTTTGCAAGCTTTAAGAAGCCATGTGTCATCCAAAGTTTTGATGTTTCATCCTCTCAATTCTTCCTTATTATCTTAATATTCCTTGCTCTTAATCTCACTATTAGGTTGTTCTAATAGTGTTTCTTTTGTGTTTCCTATTCTTCTTATTATGAATTTCGAATATCAAGTCCTGAAGGTATGAGGATTGGGCCTTTGCCTTTTAGCTCTAATTTTCTAATCAAATACTGAAGTCATCATCTACGTATGATTCACTTCTTGTTTCATCTTAATTTGAGATTAATTTCTTAGTCAATACTCTTTACTTGCCGGACGTTGTTCTCCTTAAGCTTCTTTTGTCTTATCATCCCTTTTTCTAATACTATATGCAGTCTGTAAATTATTTATCCTTCTTGGATTATTTTCTTTTACTCGAGAAGTATTATGTTCTTGAAATTGTTCCTCTTTACTTGCTTTCCTTATTACTTTCTATCCTTGTGGGTCATTGTCATTCAATTGTTTGAGTTGCGATTATATGTTTGAAGTAAGTCTTCTCTGTTTACTTATAAATTCATATGTTTTATAAATGTATCAAGTGTTTTAGACTCAAGACCAAAAGGAGATGGTCGCTAAAGCTTGAACCATAGGGTTCATGAGTAGACATAGCTCTAGACTAGCTAGCGGAGAAATCCCAGCCTAGAAGAGAATTCTAGGAAATAACAAAGATGAGAAAAGGGTTCAAAGGAACCAAGAAAGAGGTAGCTTCCCCTTGATATTTTAAGCATATTTTTTTCTTAAAGATGATTTCTAGAATATTTCTAAGCTTTCTCATTGAATTTCATATTCATGCAAAGCTCTCGTTCTAGGCTTTCTACTCCATTTTCTATTAAGAACCTATGTTCTTACTCTTTTAAATTATTCTTTCTTTTACAGATTAAGGAAAGGAGGTAATGTTATGACATGCGACTACACTGCATGGAAATATATAAAAATCAATTATGCAAAATAGGGACTTAGCACCCAACAAGAGGTGTTGGTAGGTGTTCACTACTAAAAACAACCAAATTTCCGATGGAATTACTAATAGAAAAGTCAGTGATATCCGTCGGTGACATTTTTACCAACAAAAAAAATTTGTCGGAGATTAGTGCATCGAAAAATAAAATAAAATCCAATATTACCAATGGATATTCGTATTCATCAGTAATAATGATTATTATCGATGGAATATGTCGTTGGAAATAAAAATAAAAATGTCAAAGAGTCAAGGAGGCATTTAAACTGACAAATTACTGATAATTACTAACATAAAATTAGTTGATAATTTAAAATTATTTTGTATATTACCGATGAAAAATTCGTTGGTATATTTAAAAATAATATTTTAATATATTTATTTACTGATTGAAAATTAGTCTCAAAATTTGAAAAATAATAATATTTATTCTAATTATTACAGTAAGCTAAAATTTTTTTTGGCTGTTTTAATTTATTAAAAGTTGAAATTAGTATTTAAATATTTCAAGTTATTGTTTTAATTATCCATAAATTCATATAATTAAAATTATAATAAAATATAGAATATATAAACTTTCAAATTAATTAAAAACTATCAATAACAAAGAAATAAAATAAAACTATCAATTTACAATTCTAAATATATAAAAAAAACCCTAAAAGCTACAAATATTGATCAGCATCAATATCCAAAATGTTCTCAAAGTCATCGGGTGTGCAGTCATGCGGAGAAGGCGGAGGCGATGAAAGTGGAGGCGGAGGTGGTAAAGGTTGTGCATCGAACAACGGACCATCACTCCGCATCTGCTCGAAATAGGAGTACATCATTGTCATCCTCTACTCCATTGGCTGCAGTTGCTGGTTGCACTGCTCCTTTTCCTTTGTGTGCTACTCTTGGAGCTATACATACCTCCTATCATTCTCCTCGAGCTGCCTTTGCACTGATTCGCTCAATGTATGCACTGGATCGCGAATGTCCTCTACGTCAGCACTAGCAAGCTCACCTCCTAACACAAAGGCTGGAGAATAAGACCTACTATATGTCATCCCCATACCATAAATTCGGCCCTCGCAATGGCTGCTAATCGTCTGCACCCATATGTCACCGTCACTAATAGGTGGGCCAACAGGAGTGCTTTTGTCCCCCTATTGTGACTGCTGCAACCGGGCGTAGTCACTGGGTGAACTCATACTACAATTAGAATAAACAAAATAAATTAAATTAGATTTAAATAATAGAAATTAGAATAAATTAAAAGTATTGGAAACTAAAATTACAAGTATTTACATATATGGTCTTTAACCAAGTATCAACCCATTGGGACTTATCCTACTTTCGAGTGTGGGTCTCCTGGAACAGCTCCTCTTAAGTTGATGGCCTGTTCATCATCTTTTCCTATATTTCAAACAATTTTAACGTGATAACATAATATTTAATACAAAAATTAAATAACTAAATAAGTGTAAAGGATAATATTTATCATCCTCAGTTGCGTGCCCTCAACGGTGGTGGAGCCTCCAATGTGTAGCAAGCCATCTTGGGCTGATACTCTGCTCGCCCAGGCCTTCACCTACTCACCTTGTACTTGGGCAAGTCCCAATATGCCTTGAGTGCCTAGAGGATGTCCTTAGTGAACCAATGGATGTGAGCATCATTCTTACAAATGCTGTGAAATATATCATGGAGCCATTTGCCAGCCTTAGTCTTCCATACTTTGTAGATCGAGGCCTCTTAGCATGGATCAATAGTGAAGAAGTGCTACACACAAGTAACACAATAGTCAGCTCCTTTATAATAAATAAGCATGCATAAGAATTAAAAACAAAATTCATAATAAAAAAATAGCTATTTTACTCTTCACTTTCTCCGCCACATCTAACATGCAGCCTTAATCGCCTTGAAAAATCTCTTATATGGGTAGCGGAAATTCTCCTAGAACACCTCAATAATCTTGTGCAAGCCCAAAGCTAGTGGAATCTAATTGTGTTAGAAACAATAGACTAAGTTAGGTATCAATTAATTAAATTTTGTATCACAATTAAAAATTCGTAATAAATTTAAATTTGAAAATACCTAACAGGATTCACCATCATATCTGAGGTCCACGCGCTAGTTCATGGAGCCTTGTAAGGGGGCGAACAATGAGGCTTGGGCACCCTACGAATCAGGTTGGCTAGGGATAAGAGAAGGAGTGGAAGTAGGTATGGGTGAAGTGCGATCCTCATCTCCTATAGGTGGGGGTGGAGATGGAGTAGGCTAAGGAGGGAGTGAAGGCTGAGATCCTAGTTCTATATACCTAGGGTTAGGTATCATAACAAACTCCTGGCCATGTGGAGGACGACCAAGAGGGATGGATACAGTAGTAAGGGTAGGAGTGGTGGACGTCGGGATAGTAGAGATGGTGGGTGGAGCCTTGGTGCGAAATGTAACATCCCCAAATAACGTTATAGGAAATAATGAAAATGTCCTTGGGCAAATTTTTATTATTTATAATTTTGTCCCTGAACTTTAAAAAAATGACCTTTAGGTTCTTATATATTATTTACAGCCTTACCCCTGAACATTTTAGAAAATGATATTTAGGTCCCTATATCAACAGGATTAGTAAAATAAGGTTTTAAACGAAGTAGAATCACACAGCAAAAACGTAGAAACCTAAATCTCGGCCGATTGAGTCACGGAGGTATCCATATGTGAAATGACATGGGATGCCCCTAGACTTATCCATAATTACGAAAATACCATTAGCCATTAACAACAAAAACCAGAAAGGCCCTCAAGTTGCAAAACGTTTAATTTACACTGTTAATCGATTTATTCGATTTTATTGAATCCTTAAGATTAATTAGAAATTAATTAAAGGTTGATTAAGAGTTAATTAGATGTTAGATTGAGAGATTAGAATTAGAAATAATTAGAATAGAAACCTATAAAACTTCACAAATTTCTTCAAAACCGTTTTACCGATTTGAAGAAAATCGGTAAGATTACAGTATTTTAAACTGTCAGAACTGAACCAATAGAATTTCAACTCATTAACCCTACTTTAAGTGGCTAAGAACTCAGCCACTTAACCCTTAAAAGTGGCGCAAACAAGGCCACAAGAAAGCAGGAGGCTTGGCTGAATTTCAGCCATATGTGCTCAACTAATCACAACCTTTCTCCATGCCTTTATATACACGCTTCCTGTCCTTCCTTCAACCATTTCTGCGCCTCCTCTCCTCTGCTCCAGCTCTCTCCTTCTCTTCTTCAATCACCCAACTCCATCAAACTATCAAGTTCAACCAAGTTTTGTTCATCCAAGTTCCAAAATCAAGTCAAATCACAACATAACAAGAGGTAGGGGTTTAATTATTGTCTTGATTCTCTGAACTTGGGTGGCTGGTGGTGGTTTGTTCTCTTAGTTTTTGATGTATTTATTAAGTGATTATGATCATATATGGCTGGTTATTGGCTATTTTTTTGGTTAAAACCGAATTGGAAGCAAGAAAGAATGAAAATAGGAATAGCTGAAGGGCTGGAGAACCAAAAACCCTCGGCAGTCCATACGGCGGAGTGTACGGCTCCGTCTACCGCCTATTAAATTCAATGAAACAATTTTTCTATGAAACTAGACATCTAGAGCTTTCCATACATATATCATATAAGGCTTTTGGATTAGTATTGAGAGAGTTATGAATTTTTGAATTTCGACCTAGGTTTTTGACTTTGATTCTAGGTAGACTGAGTTGTTCAGGGTAGAACTCGCCTTATACTACTTGGAATTGAATGAAACCACCTTTGTTAGAAAGCTTACACATAGGATAATGACCCATAAAAATTTCAGAATTAGATAAGGTCCTGTTTGCTCCCAGTGATCCAAGAAAGTTGCCCTATGTCCAAACTGGGCCAGAACAGGGCAGTTCAGGAGGGCCAGATTTCGGGGCCTATAACTCGAGCCCTACTAGATCAAATGGAATGGAAATTTTTGCAAATGAAATATTGTCCTATTAGCTTTAATATAAGACCAATTTTGTATGATTTGGTTCAATTTTCTATTTTTAGTGAATTTTTACTTTTAAGTGTGTGATTCTGGCCAGCCACAGGGCAGGCCGAGATAAAACTTAAATAACTTGAGTTATACAAATCAAAATTAGATAGGACTAAAGAGGTTAGAAAATAGACACATAACACTTTAACATATCCAAAATTGAGGCCCAAATGAGTTAAAATAAATTTAAGGCTTAATTTCTAAACCAGGCAGAATCAAAGAGAAGTGACAGAAAACTAATTCAAGACCAAGGTTATGAAACTTTATTTGATTGTTGGAGCATCTATACCTTGCATTGATTTTTTCTATATGAATGACTGTTTGGTGGGCTGGCACTATTCACGGGAAAGCGGACACGTTCTGTTATGCTGCCGAAATTCCAGCAGAAATATGTGCATTATATGAACGTGATAACATTTATGTGTTATGTTCATAAGAGTCATATATGTAAGAATGATTTAAGTATGACATAAAGTATATTAATGAAATTATGATAGTTTCTGTTATGAATATTCATGATATGAATATGAAATTCTATACGCAAGGATATATGAAAGTAAATGATGAAGCATATGCAAGCATCCCACTCACATGAGGCATGGCGTCGACCCAGCTAGTATAGGTACCAAAAAGGATATGATGAAGGTCCCATATTCCTAAGGATCTTGACATGGTGATCACGCTCTTATGGGGTATGACATGGCGATCATACTCTGGAATGTGGCATGATGATTTCACACCCTAAGGAATATGATATGGCGATCACATCCCGATGGAGTATGACATGGCGATCATACTCTGGGATGTGGCAGGATCGACCTATCGCTAAGGAGTGTGACATGGCGATCGTACTCTGGGATATGTGTAACAAGTAAAGAAAGATTAAGGAAAATATGTGTATTCTGCATAAAATCCGAATATAAGTAAAGGTGTGTATAGATTTTATGTTTTTAGTATATCAGTGTTATTATAAGTTAACATGTTCCAGTTATTATTCATATCATAATTCATAAATTGATCTTGTATTGGCTTGCCTAAATTACAAGTGTATGAATAAAATGAACTTTGCTTCGGAAAGTATGTTTTCGAACTGTGAAATTAAACATCTTGTATAATATGTTCACATTTTTCATAATAAACCGCAGCAACTGGAGATGACAACGATGACATTATGTATGACAGTGACAAAACCCTACTAAGAATTCATACTTCTCACTCCTATATTTATTTCCATGTTATCTCTAGATAGTTCAGAAGTTCCAAAGAAAGCCCTTCGAGGCGAAGTCGACTAGTAAGATTGAAGGTGGCCGAAGGTTGCGGCCAGACAAGGTCCAATTAAGTGACAGTAACAACTCCTAGAGGAGGTATTATGATTTAAGCATAGTACCGTACTTGGGAGGGTGTTACACGGAAAGTAGATTATGTTTCCTTGATCTACTTCTGCCTCATCCAGAACCTGATCCTCATCTTGCCATAGATGACGTGTACAATATTTGTGTAAATCAATAAACATATGCAACATATATAATATTTATATAAATATAAATGCAAAGAATTAAACTATAACACCAAAATAGATATGCACAAAATTGAAAATGTAAAAGGTATATTAACTAAATAAAGACGTAACACACTTAGCATCTCATTAATTTGAAAGTTGAGGACTATGGTCATCATTCTCGGTTTCAATATCGTTGTCAAATTGCTCTTCCTCATCCCTATCATCATCCTTAGTGTTGTCCTTCCTCTTATTAGACTAACTCAATAAATATTGTTTCAAGAGTTTAATTATGTCAACTTCCCTTGAGGCGAAACATAGATTGGACGGGATGTCAATATCAATAGCAACCCTGGAAGGACTTCGTTCATTGGTTTCATAAGCTTGCTCAAATACCTCATCAACCTCTACTCGACGCCTTGGTTTGCATTTTATTTCCACATTCTAGTAAGATTTGTATCTTCTAGGATATGGTAGGTAATAAACTTGTCTTGCATTTTGGGCAATGATAAATAGATCAAATTTTCCATATCTTTTAGTATGGTTAATTTCAATTAATTTGTAGTGATTATGCCTACATGTTCCCCTAGGATGTGTTGGATCATACCATTTACAGGCAAATAGCACAATCCTTTTAAGTGGTTTACTAAGGTACTTCAACTCAAGTATTTCATCAACCACTCCATGTAAGTCACTTTCTCTATCTCCACTATCTCCCTTAATGCAAACCCAAATGTTGTCAGCTTTCTTCCCTCTTCCCTATTCAATTGTTTGAAATTTGTAACCATTAACATGATATATTGGCCAACTTGTAGCTCTAGTTTTCAGACCCTGAGCTAAATTGTACAAGTGAGGATTGGTTATACCATTCCTTTGATCATGCACCTAAGTATAAATATTGGAATATCATTCACATAACAATATAAACAAAAACATGAACAGTAAAATAGATTCACTATGTGACATACAAATGATTTGAACTATTCGAGAAATTGTTCAAGAGATTGTTGACCACATTATTGTTCAAAATAGATGTAAATATTGAATAGAGTACAAGAGAAGACACATTATCATAATTTATCATTATACAGGATTTGGGGAATTAGATAACAAATAATACAAGAAAATAGTTTATAGTTACCTTTTGAATGACTCTACTTCATCACAATTTAGCAAGATATGTAAATGTCAAAACTTCCATTCACTCCCAACCAACTATCGATCTTTGCATTATTCAACAGTACGACCAGGTTGGTTTAATACTGACAAGGTTGGTTCGATTGACTTTTCACCACCATCATCATTCTGACCAACTTTGATTCTCCTAGATTGGACATCCGACTCAAAGTAATAGGAGCAAAAGTTAGATGTCTCCTTCGAAATGTATGTCTGGCATATTAATCCCTCTACTTTAGTTCTATTCTTTACCATTTTTTTAACCCTTTTATTTCCTGCTCAAATGTGTACAACGACCTATATTAAACTAGCGCATATACCTGTATTTCATATGCCAAGTGTGCAAGCAGATGCTCCATAGAGTTAACAAAACAGAAGGAAATATTCTCTCTAACTTACAAAGAATAATAAAAATGTTTTTCTCTATCATCAAGAGATCATCGATCCTAAGAGTGGATAAACACAAATTTCTAAAACACTCACTCAACTCAGTTAATGGACTCCAAACATCATCAGGCAGTTCTCTTAATGCAATAGGTAGCAAACACTCTATAAATACATGACAGTCATGACTTTTCATACCAAAAAACTTCCCTTATGCAATATTCACACACCAACCTAAGTTTAAAGCATAACCATCAGCCATTCTTAACTCTTGCACTCATTTACACATATCTTGTCTCTACACAAAAGTCAACGTATAACTAGCCTTAGGCTTAGACCAACAACCATCTTTTAAGGGTTGTAAATTTAACTTAGGACGTCTACAATGCTCCTCTAAATCCATCATTGCTTTCTCATTGTCTTTAATTTTGTCACCATTCATCACAAAATGGATAATATTATCAAATACATTCTTTTCAACATGCACCACATCTAAACAGTGATGAACTAAGTGATCCTTCCAACAGGGTAGTTTCCTGAATATACTTTATTTGATCTAGTTGTGTTCTACCCCATATCCTAGCAATCTAATGGATTTCCCAACTTCTATAATCTTCAAAAGTCACATAACCCTATCCAAAATTTGTTGACCAGTAAGTCTAACAGGAGCCTCCTCACTTTCTATGGTGTTCTTTCTAAATTCATACCTATTATGCCTATGAGTATGGTCCATTTCTAAAAACTTTCTGTGATAGTCAATCCAAGAATTCTTTCCACCATACTTTAAAATTAATGCTTTTATATCCTCTATACAAATCAAACACGCCAATTTTCCCTGCATCATCCATCCGAACAACATTCCGTAAGCTGGATAATTATTAATGGTCCACATCAATACTACCCTTAACATAAAATTTTTCTTAGTTTAGATGTCATATGTTGAAACACCATCACACCATAGCTTATTCAACTCATTAATTAAAGGTTAGAGATAGACATCAATCTTAGCCTTGAGATTATCGGGAGTAGGGATTATACAAGTTAAGAACAAGTAAGGATCTTTCATGCACATTTCAAGCAGAAGATAATAAGGAGTAACAACCATAGGCCAACAAGAATATGGTTTACTAAATTGATTGTTAGGAGTAAAACCATCAGCACATAGCCTTAACCTAATATTGCGAGGATCAAATGCAAAGTTGGGATAGGTTTGATTAAAATGTTGCCAAGCTTCATCATAAAAAGGATTTGTCATTACACCATCACTCCTTTAGTTCTCAAAGTGCCACCTTATGTAAGGTGTTGAACTTGTTGATGCATACAATTTTTTAAGTTTAGGGATTAAGGGCAGATAGTGTATTCTTTATATGGAACATCCTTATACATCACACTTCCCCTCTCTTTGGTTTAAACCTAGGCTCTCCACAGAATTTATAATGAGTCAGGGTGGCATCATATTTGTAATAAAGCATACACCCATTCAAACAGCAATCAATCTTCATTTTACTCAACCCAAGCTTGGAAACTAATCTTTTGGCTTGGTAAAAAGTCATTTAGAATAGTTTCTAGATGTAGACTAACCTCACTCATTAATAAAGCCCACTGATCAAAATAACTTTGACTTTGGTTCACCTTTGCTTATTACTCAATATTCTTATCGCCAAATATAACTAGGAATGCATACACCCTTCCCATAAAGGCTTATTCACTACCTTTAACAGGCTATAAAATCTCACATCATCCAGATTAGGAACCTCTTCGGAAGGTTCTAAATACATTGCAAAGTCATGGCCAACAGGATCGAAAAGCATTCCCTGAAAATGACTATAGTTATCCTTCCAAGTCACATTACCTCCTTCTTCGTTAACTGCATAGGCTCTAGTCAAACTACTTCCAACATAACCCACACCAAATTGATACTCTGGTGGAAGGACTTCCCCATGTGCAGTTCAAAACTAGTAATTAGGCTTAAATCCATCCTTGCACAGGTGATAAGTAATAGACTCAATGTCTAAAAATCTCCTATATTTACATTCATGACAAAGACACCCAATTGTCCCTTTACGTGTAAACTGCTTTGTTTGAACACAAGCCATTACAAATTCTTCAACCCCTCATAAAATTTATGTTTAATCCTGCCCCAACCCAGGTGCAATCTATCATACATCTATGCTCGATTTGGACCAAACATTTTATCTCAACAATATCACACACCTACAGACCAATACAATCACACATCAATCAAAAAATTGGACGGAGTCTCCTTGTAAATTAGGAGTCCCCACTAATTATTTATACAATAAATTTTTAGTCTATATTAATATTTTAATATTTTAGTTCGCACTAACAATATTTATTTAATTGAAGTAGTATTACAAGTGTTCAATATTTATGGATATAAGGTTATTCTTGATCATGAAATCCTTGGTCAAGGTACTTGGACTTAAATAGAAAAAAGTTTCTATTTCATGTCCCATTGATCGAAGAATAGAAACCTAGACAGTCCATATGGTCTTAGCTATAAGGTTTGACATTATCCATGACCTTAGCGAGATCGGGATACTATAATGAAAGGATTTGAGTGCATGGTAAATATGATTGTTGGTTCATTAGAATATTCTAATGATATATTGGTCATGGCATGCTGCGCTAGGTGTTACCCATGTTTTATGAGTCAAGGGTATTTTGGAAATTTTACTTTAGGTATGGAAATGAGTTTTTGATAATATCAAAAGGTTGATTTTATAATCTCATTGCCAATTAGAGATGAACCTAGTTAGTCACACACAATAAGACATGTATCCACCAAGAATGAATTAATTCTAAGACAGTTAATTAGAATTTAATTATCGGGTTAGACTTGCAATTCGATTGTAAGGTTGCTAGCACATCCCAAAGTCAAGTCCAGGGTAAAGGTGGATCCCCATAAGGAAAGTTTCTATATATGGAAAGTCCACATTTTAGAAACTTATGTCAAGGGCATTTTGGTCTTTTCAATTTTGGGATAATGTAAGACATGAGATTACTTATATATTAATATATATTAATTTTTTATGAATATAAAAAATTATATTGGCCTATCTAAAATAAGAATTAATTGAGAATTAATTCTATTTTAAAGAAGATTTTGTTTATTATGGGAATCATTTAGGAATTGATTATGGCATAAATTGTTAGCCTATATTTTGCACTTTTCAAAATTGTAACCCTAGAGAAAAAGAAAAAAGAAGGCCACAATTAATTAAAATAAATAGAGAGAGGAGGCTAAGGGTTATATATGTAAGATAGAAACCTTTTGAGTGTACAACACCTCTCTCTTTTAGTTGAAAAGCCTTTGACACCACCACCCACTCCACAGTCATTTAAGGTTCTTATTTTTCAAAAGGGCAACGAGGAATGGATCTTAGATTGAGAATAGGAGTTTCTTGGTAGATTGTGTTTTTGTAGACGAGCTATAGTTCATGTAGTTGTGTGACTTCTTGTTCGTGAGATGAATATCAAATTTCTACAAGACATCACTTCAAAAGGTAAACGTCCTTTACAATCTTTTATAGTTTTAGGTATTTGCGTTGTCTAAATAACACAAGATGATACCAAACTCATAAAATATGATTTCATGAGTGTTTATCGATCCTATATGAATATGTTCATGTGATGAAAAAATTGTTTATTCATTCTGCTGCATTTATCTATAGCTTTCTAACAGTTGCATCATGCTCGTACCTAATACCGAAGATGAACCATAGAGCAGCGACCATGGCAAATTGCATCATCATTGAAGTTGGTTTCTAAAGAAGTGATAATTTTCTTTTCAGATCTCAAGATTTTTTTTTTTTTTTTTGCCCTTTAGCTTTGGAGACATTATAGAGTCTTCTTTTTGAAGTTTCTTTTTAAACTAAATTTATGTATAACATTATTTACATATTGTGATGATTTAATATTTTTTTTAAAAAATAACTCGATAACTCGACCTGAACTAACCCAAATTTAATTGAGCTAATTTGGTTCAGGTTAAGCAAATAAAATTTCAATAACCAACCCAACCTAACACATAAAAATTTAATTAATTTAGACTCTATTTTTTTTTTTTTCCTTAACCCAGCCCATAATCACCCCTAACCAGCCAAATAACCATTGAGGCAAATCGGGCAACAACCAGTAGGGTTTGGTTATAACACCTTCTATTCTATAATCCATGCTCGAGCCATGGAGTTATATTGAAAGGTTGTTACTGTGCTATGGAGACTTATAACTTGATAAAAATATAATATATAACCCTAACAACATCATATTTTATTACTGAATAAGGATTTACAATTTCTAGTATTTGAAAAATACATTTACAATTTAAAATACAATGCTATACAAGGCATAAATTATGCCGAGAGTATATCTCGCTCTGCATCCTTCATTTTATACTTGAGTTAGAGTTCTTGGCGCTTGACTCAATAATCCACACTCTGCAGTTCATAAGAGGCCTGAAGCTCTGGTACCAATTGAAGCCTATTCTTTAAACTAGAATATTTATGGGGGAACACAAATAGGTAGTGAGAATCTAAGATTCTCAGTGATACACTCAATCTACTAAGCATACAAGTGTCATTATAAGTAATCTAGCCTCTTCGATTTATTATGAAAAGGTGGACAAACATGCGAAGTTCAATTTTAAGTTTGAAAACATATTTCTCTATACTGATTACTTTTAACAATCACTTGGCACTTTCTGGAACAAGCGCAAGAGCAGTATAACGGAATGTGTCCGCTTCCCATGAATAGTCCCAGTACTCAGAACACCAATTTTTCAGAGAAATCATAACACTTTATTCATATTTCACACATCAAATTCATGGCACAATCATTGCAATTAAAACATGGTTATTGTCTCAACACTTGCATTCAACCCGATTTTTGTAAATCAGGCCACAATTTCATTTTAACTCATCTGGATCTAAATTTTGGATATGTTAGAGTGTTATGCGTCAATTTTCTAACTCCTTTCGTCCCATCTAATTTTGATTAATATAGCTCAATCTATTTAAATTTTATCTCGGCTTGCCCTGTAGCTGGCTAGAATTGCACACTTAAAAGTAAAAATCCACTAAAAATTGAAAACTAGTTCAAATCATACAAAATTGGTATCATATTAAAGCTAACAAGACAAGATTTCATTTACAATAAGTTCCATTTCATTTGCTTTAGTAGAGCTTGAGTTATAACCCCTGAAATTTGACCTTCCTGAATTACCCTATTTTGGCCCAGTTTGGACATAGGGAAACTTCTTCGAACCACTGGGAGTAAACAGGACCATATTTAATGTTGAAAATTTTATGGGATATTTTTCTATGTGTAAGATTTCTAAAAAAGTTGGTTTCATTCAATTCTACATTGTATAGAGCAAGTTTTGCCCTAAATAACCTAGTCTGCCCAGAATCAAACTCAAAAACCTAGGTCAAATTTCCAAAATTCATATCTCTCTCAATACTAATCTAATAACCTTATATGATATATCTATGGAAAGCCCTAAATGTCTACTTTCATTTAAAAATAGTTTCATCAATTTTAAACGGCTGTAGGCAGATCTGTATACTCTGTCATATGGATTGCTGAGGGATTTTGGTCTTCCAACCTCTGACATCTTCCTTCTTTCATCCTTCCTCACTTCTTAATCGATTTTAACATCAAAAATAGCCAAAAAATTAGCCAAAGATCATCATATTCATTCAATCATCATATCAAGAAATGAGCAAATAAAACCACAATCAGCCACCCACAACCAGAATATCAAAAACAAAGTTGAACCTCTACCTTTTTGTGTGTGATTTTGGCTAGATTTTGGAGTTTGAATTAATGGAACCTTATCAAGCTTGAAGGTTTGATGGAGTTGGTTGAGAGGAAAAGAGGAAAAGAAAGCTAAAGCAAGGAGAGAAGGGGCGCAAGTCAGCTGAACGAAAAAAAGGAGGAATATGTTAATGAGGCTTGACAAGGTAGTTGGTTTCCAAGGTTTTGATTGGCTGAAATTTTTATGGCCAATTTTGTAGCCAAGTCTTCCTCTTCTTGTGGCCTTTGTGGTGCCACCAAGGAGGAGTAAGTGGCTGAGTATTCAGCCACTTAATGTAGGGTTATTTGATGTAAAATCCTATTGGTTCGGTTCCGACAGTTTAAAATACCGTAATTTTACCGATTTTCTTTAAATTGATAAACTGATTTTAAGAAAATTTCTATGAAACCTTCTATGCTTATAATTCAATTTCCTTATATCTAAAATTAATTGATTGTTAATTAATTGATCCAAAATAAATATTTAGTCGAATTTTAATTAATCTCAATCATTTGATAAAAATCGAACAACTAGACAAAAAACGATAAAAATTTTGGTGGATATTACATTACCACCTTCCTTAAAAAAATTTTGTCCTCCAAATTTAGTACTTGGGAATAGTTCAAGATACTCTTTGTTTATGTTTGATTCTAATTCCCAAGTGTAGTCTTCAGCATCTTCTTTTACCCATGCTACCTTTACTAACTGCACAGTTTTGTTTCGAAGTTGCCTGCTGCTTCTGTCTATGATCCGTGCCGGTGATACGTTGAAAGTTAGGTCCTCTTTCAACTATATTGACTCAGGTTCTAGGAAGTGTGTAGGGTCAGACTGATACCTTATGAGTTGAGAAACATGGAAAACATCGTGAAAGTTTGACAAATGTGGAGGTAAAGCGATTCGATATGCAATTAATCCGATTCGCTTCAAGATTTGGAAGGGACCGATAAAGCGGGGACTTAGCTTCTTGACCTTAATGGCTCTGTCTATCCCTATTATGGGTGTAACCTTCAGAAATATATGGTCTCCTTCTTGAAATTCCAGAGGTTTTCTCCTGGTATCCGCGTAACTCTTCTGATGGCTTTGAGTGGCAAGCATCTTACTTCGAATTTTCTTGATCTGCTTAGTGGTCTGTTCAACTAAATTAGGCCCCAATAGAGTTGATTCTCCTGTTTCATACCAACACAGTGGAGATTGGCACTTCCGTCCATGCAATGCTTCGTAAGGAGCCATGCCGATGGTAGCATGATAGCTATTATTGTATGCAAATTCGGCTAACGGTAAGTATCGATCCCAATTTCCACGTTGCTCCATTATATAGGCTCGTAGCATATATTCTAAGGTTTGAATTGTCCTCTCTGTTTGACCATACGTTTGCAGGTGATATGCAGTGCTTAGGCAAAACTTAGTACCGATTGCTTTCTGTAAGGCTCCCCAGAACTGTGAAGTGAATCTTGGGTCCCGATCAGAGATAATGGTTAAAGGGGTCTCATATAGCCTGATAATTTCTTAGACATACAATTGTGCCAATTTTTCCAATGGATAATTTGCTCAAATAGATAAAAAGTGAGCAGATTTGGTTAACTTATCCACGATAACCCATATGGCATCATATCCTGTTGGAGTTCTTGGTAATCCTGTTACAAAATCCATGGAGATACTCTCCCACTTCCACTCAGGGATTTCCAAGGGTTGTAGCATCCCGGAGGATTTCTGATGTTCCGCTTTCACCTTCTGATAGACCAAGCACTTGCTCACAAAACTTGCCACGTCTGACTTCATGCCTGGCCACCAAAACATTTTCTTGAGGTCTTGATACATTTTAGCAATACCGGGATGTACGATAAATTCACCTTTATGTGCTTCCTCCAAGATTCTCCTTCAAAGACCATTTCCTTCGGGTACGCACACTCTATCATGATACCGCCATATGCCTTCTTTATTTTAAGCAAAACCCATTAATTTCCCTGATTGCATGAAATTAATCGTATATTGAAAATCAGTATCCTACTGTTGTGCCTGTCGAATCTGCTCCTTAAAGCTACTAGCTATCTTAATTTGGTGTGATTGAACAGTCTTAGGAGTCATAAGGATTCCCAAATTAAGATCTCGAAAACTCTCAATAAGCTGTATCTCTTTTACCATCATCAGGCTACAGTCAAAGATTTCCTGCTCAAAGCATCTACCACAACATTTGCCTTGTCTGGGTGGTACTTCAATTCAAATTCGTAGTCCTTAAGAAGTTCCATCTACCTTCGCTGCCTCATATTTAATTGCTTCTGATCAAAAAGGTGATATCTCCAAATCCTCAAGGCAAATACTATTGCTGCTAATTCGAGATCGTGTGTAGGATAATTCCTTTCGTGTGGCTTTAATTGTCTGGAGGCATAAGCAACTGCTTTTCCGGTTTGCATTAACACACATCCTAATCCTTTCTTAGAGGCATCACAATAGACCTCAAATGGTCCATGAGGGTCTGGCAAGGCTAACACCGGTGTCATGGTTAACCTCTTTCTCAAGTCTTGAAAACTCTGCTCGTGTAACACCCTCTATTATATAAGCGATGTTCGAGTCATAGAGTTATATTAAGAGGTTGTCACTATACTAAGAAAATCTTTAAAATATGGAAAATATAATACATGGCCCTTTAACTGCTTACTTTATTAATGACTAATAATCTTTGACACATAGAGAATAAAATAATTACACTTTAAAAGAAATTGTGACTGACATAGTACACAGCGTTTACATTCGACTAGTCGTTAGCTGGCTTCAAGAGTCTCTTGGTCTAGCTTACGCCCGATTCTTGCTCAATGAAAGGCCCTATACTTCGCCTCACACTTGATTTCCAACTTAGGTGCTGGAATGTTTATGGAAAAGAAAAACATATAAGCAGGCAGTGAGAACCTAAGGTTCTCAGTAGGTAAACTCAAACCAACCTTATAGTGTCATCATAAACATTCCAGTCGCTTTGGTTTATTATAAAAATATAAGCACATATAAACAAGTAGTGGTCCAATTTTAAGTTGAAAATACCTTACTCGAAGCAGGATAGATTTTAACAGCCACTTGCCATTTCATATGATAGACATAGAAACATGAATAGAGTAATATACTTCAATAAGAATCATAATAATATCATGACATAATGAGATAATTAGAAATGCACATGTAGATGCTTGTACTTGATTGTATACAAGTGCACTTAACTTAATTTATCTCTTTTTTTAACTTGCAACTTGATCTTGCTCTTTTTTATACTTGGTTCCCCGGAGGTGAATGGCCTCTCTCACCCCTGGGTAATAGTCTGCTTTTCAGGTCCGAGCTCGTACCTATGCATGAGTGACGGGTTTACTTTCCTCAACCCTCACACCGGTCTATTCCCCTTAAATCTGGTCGAGGGCTGGTCCAAGTCTTAGACAGTACCGCTTTGGCCCATGCTAGCTGAGTCTATGCCGTGCCTCACGTGGTAGTTTAGCACGTCTTTCTTGCAAGTTCTTATTATCTTTTCCTTTTCATATCTTGTCATGCATACGGACGCTTGGTGCATTCATGAGTATATCTCGTACCTTATATATCATATCATGTTCTAAATATATACTTGCATGCATGATGTACATGAATATGATATGTAAATGTAAATATATTCAAAACATAATCTCCCATAGCATAAGTTCTCATAAATTCCTGTCGAAAATTCGGCAGCATAACGGATCGAGTCCGCTTCCCCATGAATAGTGCTAGACAACCAGTACAATCTTTCAAACTTGCAATTCAATATGGATCAGCAATTATATAGATATTCACAGCATCATTCATCAAGTTCAATTCAAGTATCTATTGGGTTTTTGGTTTACTCCCTTCTATTCTACCCGATTTTGGTATAATCCACCCTTTACTCAATTCAACTCATCTAAGTCTAAATTTTAGATATGTCATAGCCTTATGTGTCTAGTTTCCAACCCTTTTGGTCCCATCTCATTTTGATTTGTATAACTCAAGTTATAAGTATTTTTCCTCAGGCTGTCCTATTCTTAGCCAGAATGGTGCTCTTATAAGTGAAAATTCACTAAAAATAGAAATCTACCTGAAATCATTCAAAATTTATATCAAATGAAAGCTAACAGAACAATATTTTAAATGAATTAAGTTTCATGTCATTTGCGTAAGTATATTTTGAGTTATGAGTCCCGAAACTTGGCCTTTCTAGACTACACTGTCTCAGCCCGGTTTAAACTTAAGTCAACTTCACTAGTGTGCTGGGAACAGATGGCAATGAATCTGGTTCTGAAATTTTGATGAGATATTCCCTTACATGTTAGCTTTCAAAAACCTTGGGTTCACTCAATTTGGAGTTATGTAGGGTGAGTTATACCCTTCTCAACTCATACTGCCTAGATAAGAATCCAAATATCTAGGTTAAACTTCAAAAATTCATAATAATTCTATACTAATCCAATAGCCTTATATGATATATGTATGGAAAGCCCTAGATGTCTAGTTTCATATAAAAATGGTTTTATCCAATTTAAACGGCGGTAGGCGGAGCCGTACACTCCGCCATACGGACCACTGAGGAAAACTCTAACAGCTTCTAGATTTGTCTCCCTCCTTCAAGCTATTTGCTCTCAATTCCAATTTTAATCACAACATACATGCAAAACTAGTCATAATCCATCATCATCACTCTATATAACATGAATATTTCAGATTATACATACTCACCATGCAGCCCCAAATCAGAGAAAACAAGAAGAGAAGTAGGATTTCCTACCTTGTCTAGTTGAGTTTGGGTGGATTTTGTGTCTTTGATGAAAGCAATGAGACTTGAAAATGGATGAGAATAGAGTGGAAATAAGAGTAAAGAAAAGAGAAGGAGATGACCTTCAGCAGCTAGAGAGGGAGGACGAAAATCATGATAAAGGAAAGAAGGAACAGGTAGAGATATTTGGAAGCTAGATACATGTGATTGGTGGATTCCATTCCCTTCTCCAATTTAGCTTGGCTTCCCATCATCAAGGGCTGATCAAGGCGCCACTTGAGGGGTTCGGTTCTGGTGGTTTAAAATACCAAATCTTCGCTGATTTTCTTCAAATCAGCAAAATTTCACTAAATGACTCTAAGAGAAATTCTATATCTCTATTCTAATTGTTCCTAAGCCTAATCCCCCTAATTAACATCTAAGTAACTCCTAATTAACCTTACTTAGTCAATGAGATTAAATAAATTGCTTGTTAACGTGAAATAATCGTTTTTTGCAAATTCGGAGTTTTTCTATTTTCTATTTTTCATAGCTAATGGCATTTTAGTAATTTTGAGCAAGTCCAGGGGCACCCCACATCATTTCACACTAGACTACCTCCGTGGCCCGATCGGCAAAGATTTAAACTTCTGCGGTTTCGCCACGTGATTTTGCTCCGCTTAAAACCCCATTCTGCTAATTCTAACGATGTGGAGACATAAATGTCATTTTATGAAAAGTTCAAGAGTTATTGTGGAAATAATTATTTAGGATCAAAAATATAAATTCTAAAAATCCTAGGCATTTCGGTAATTAATAAAAGTTTATAGAGGCATTTTTGTCATTCCTTAATTTTTAACATATGGCAGTGCTATATTTTCAACGGCAGTGTTATACTACCCTATAATTCCAAGTGTGAGGATCGTCATGGCATAGTGCTGCCTAAGAAATTCTCACACTGCCTAACGGAAATAATTCAAAGTTTCCATTATGTTCCGTTTACTAAAAGTGGGGATCTTATAACTCGCATTCCGGCATCCATTCAAATGGAACATTCTTCCTGGTTAGCTTGGTCAAGGGCAAAGCTATTCGAGAAAAATCCCTAACGAATCGCTTGTAATATCCAGCTAAGCCTAGAAAACTCCTAACTTCAGTGACTGTGATCAGCCTCTCCCAATTTAGTACTGCTTCTACTTTGTTGTGGTCTACGGAGATCCCTCCATAAGATACTACATGGCCAAGAAATTTTACCTCCTTCATCCAAAATTCGCATTTGGATAACTTAGCATAAAGTTTCTTTTCTCTTAAAACTTGCAGAACCAGCCGCAAATGTTCCGCGTGCTCTCGCTCCATCTTCGAATAGACAAGTATATCGTCAATGAAAACCACTACAAACTTGTCCAGATATGGGCGGAATATTCGATTCATGTAATCCATAAATACTGCTGGTGCGTTTGTCAGTCCGAACGATATCACGGCATACTCATAGTGTCTGTAACGAGTTCGAAAGGCTGTCTTGGGGATATCTTGTTCCCGAACTCGAATTTGATGATATCCGGAACGCAAATCGATCTTGGAAAATACCATTGCACCTTGTAGTTGGTCCATGAGGTCATCGATCCTTGGAAGTGGATATTTATTCTTAATCGTCATTTTATTCAGCTGTCAATAGTCCATGCATAAGTGTAACATCCACCACGAGTTTCGACTTCGTCTTCAAGTTTCCATGATTTCCGAATTCCGACCTCAGAATTGATGTTCAAGATTAACTAGGATGGACACGAGGTCCGACCTCCGGGTCGAATGTAGCGAGTTCCGACCTAATAGTTGATCTTAACGAGAGTGAACACGGGTTCCGACATAAGAATTGATTGATATACACGAGTTCCGATATCCGAAGCTATTTCCAAGAGCTTTTTGTATCTGTTGATGTTCCCGAGTTTGAGCTTAGGACCGACTTGAATTGAGCTCCAGGATAATATAAGTTCCGACTTCCCGGTTCTTAAGTGAATGTTTTGATTTCCAACTTCAAACTTCCGATCTCCGAGATTGATTATTAGACCGAGTTTTGGAATTATATGTATGATTTTTTATCGGCTAGTTCTCGACTTCCGAGATGCGAGTATAAGATGATTTGTTTGTTGTGTGACTTCCGACATCTGACCTTATGTTTCAAATAAATTGTAATTCCCGACTTCCGACTTAACCTTCAAGGTCCAAACAAAATGGATGTGATCCCATATATCCGACTTTATGATTCAACAAAAATGGACATGATCTCCAACTTCAAGCAAACTGGAGATGAGTTCCAATTTAAGATACAATGGAAGCGATTTGCACTTTTAGCCGACATGGAAAATGATTTAGCAACAAAAGAGCGAGACATGGCTGAACTTTGTCCACAAGAAATTTTGCCAATCAATACTCTCAACCCAACTACCACTTCACTATTTAAATCAGATTTTTCTCTTCTCCCTACTGACTTATGCCTCATCCTCCCCTCATTTCAGCCTTCTCGTTCTCTCCTTCTCTCAACAATCTCCATCAAAGCTTCAAGCTCCACCAGGTTCCATCAATCCAAACTCAAATTCAGCAAGATCACACTTAAAGGAGGTAGCATTCACTTTCTATTTATTAATTTATCTGAACTATGGCTGCATGTAATTTTACTCTTCTTCATGTATTTGAGGTTATATTGGATGTATATGATGGATTATGGTTGGATTAACATGAAATCTTGAATTGGAATTAAGGTTAGAAGGAGAAAACTAGGAGAAGTGGAGAATTAGGATGCTATTTAAGTGAGAATTCTCTCGGCAGTCCGTATGGCGGAGTGTACGGCTCCGCCTACGACTAGTTAAATCCAATGTGACTATTTTTAGATGAAACTAGACATTCAGGGCTTTCCATCCATGTATCATATAAGGTTATTGGATTAGTATTGAGAGAGATATGAATTTTGGAAGTTTGACCTAGATTTTAGAGGTTGATATTGGGCAGATTGGGTTGTTTAGGGCATAACTTGCTCTATACAACTCCAAATTGAGTGAAACCAATTTTGTTAGAAAGCTTACACATAGGAGAACATCCCATGAGAATTTCCAAGTTTGTTGTGGTCCCAGTTACTCCTAATGATTTGAAGAAATTGCCCTATGTCCAAACTGAGCCAAAATGGGATAGTTCAGGAAGGTCGAATTTCAGGGCTTATAACTCGAGTTCTACTAAAGCAAATGAAATGGAACTTATTGCAAATGAAATATTGTTCTATTAGACTTCATAGGATACCAAATTCGCATGATTTGGACTGGTTTTCAATTTTTAGTGGATTTTTATTTGTAAGTATGTAATTCTGGCTAGCTGCAAGGCAGTCTGGGATATAACTCAAGTATCTTAAGCTATACAAGTCTAAATGAGATGGGACCAAAGAGATTAGAAAATAGATATATAATACTCTAACATATCCAAAATTGAGATCCAGATGAGTTACATAGAGATTATGGCCTAATTTACAAGAACCGGGCTGAGTGAAAGTACTAAGATAGCAACGAATGTCCCTATGAGATTGATGATGAATTGTGATGCTTTAAATGCACTAATGTTCCTATGAAATTGATGTTGAAATATGAGTGAAGTATTGTGAATTTTCTGTAAAATGGATTGTCTGAATACTGGCACTATTCATGGGGAAGCGGACACGTTCCGTTATGCTGCCGAATTTTCGGCAGAATCGTATGAAGTTATAATAGCTTATGTTAGGAAGATCTAAGTTATGAATATGAAGTTCTAGATGCAAGAATATATGAAAGTAAATGATGAAACGTATGTATGAGAATGAAAGCATATGAATATATTGAATGTAAACTGTGAATATTATGTTTTAGGTTTTGATGATGCCAAAAATAGAATACCAAAAGGGGAAGCCACATAGCATTGGAGTTTCTTGAAGATGAACAAGCAAAGATGATCAAGTCAAATGGTTAAAATAAATTAGGACTTAGATCTATTTGTTAAAGGTTTTTCTTTAGTAAGTTTATTTGGCCATTTTTAAATTAATCAAGTTTTAATCTAAAAGAAAATTCAGCTTGATCGAATTTACTTGTTTTTAATAAAGAATTTGTTTTGATTTGTGACAATATGAGCATGATTTGAAAGGGGATGCTTAAATAATGTTTAAGAATGTTTTTAGAATGAAAGAATAACTTAAAGTGTGCTAAACCTTTAATTTCTTCAATTTCTGGAATTGATGTTATCGATTACCATATACAGTAATCGATTACCATGCTGTTCATGGACCCAGAAATCGAAATTTTACATTTGTAATCGATTACACAAATAATGTAATCGATTACACTCAAGTTGACCATTGCTAGCTTTCAAAATTTGAACTGTGGTAATCGATTACCAGTCCATGTAATCGATTAACAAGCCCAGAAATGTGCAAATGGGTGCGTTTTGAAGAGATACATCTTTTGAGATTAAACCCAACGGTCTGCACGAATTTTTGTCTATAAAAATTGATCTCTTAACACTTTTGGAAATGAGAAAAAAAAAGGATCAATTAAAGAAAAACATTCTTATTCATCAATCACTTTGTTCAATACTTGGCCAAACTCACTTATTCTTGAGAAACCTTCTAGTGCTTCAACTTGTAATATTTACTCTAGTTAGAGAGTGAATTCTTGTATTCTTCTTTTACTGAGATTATGCAAAAGGTGAGGTATCACTTGTTAAAACAAGAGCGTGGTATCTCTTGGTTTTTGAGAGACTCAAACACAAGGGTGAGGGATCCCAAGGTGTAAGAGTGCTCTTCAGTTGTAAAGATTAAAGAGTTAGTGGAACTCTCAAGTGGGTTGCTTGAGAAAACTGGATGTAGGCCACAAGAAGTGACCGAACCAGTATAAACTAAGTTTGCATTCTCTATTCCCTTATCTCTTTAAGTTTATTGCAAGTTTACTATTCTATATCTTGTTCATATATAATTAGATCTTTATATCTCTTGCATTCTCATCTATTAAATTAAGTCTTTTGAGTCAATTTCTTATATCTTATTGAAAAAGTAATAAGAGTGTGAATTTGTAAAATAAAAGATAATAAACTCAATTCACCCCCCTCTTGAGTTCATTGAGGCCACTTGAACAACAAGTGGTATCAGAGCTAGATTCTTGTATAAGGCTTAAACGCTTCAAAAATAGTAATGGCCTCATCAAATTCTTTCTTTCCTGAAGGAAACTCTATTAATAGACCTCCTATATTTAATGGTGATGGTTACCATTATTGGAAAACTTGCATGCAAATCTTTATAGAAGCCATAGATTTAGATGTTTGGGATGCAGTAGAAAATGGTCCTTTCATCCCTACAAAAATAGCAGGAGATAAGAAAATTGAAAAACTTAGAAATGAGTGGAGTGATGAAGATAAAAAGAAAGTTCAATATAACTTGAAAGCCAAGAACATAATCACTTCTGCTTTAGGGATTGATGAGTACTTTAGAGTGTCAAATTGTAAAAGTGCAAAAGAAATGTGGGACACCTTAGAAGTCACCCATGAAGGCACTAGTGAAGTTAAGAGATCTAGAATAAATACTCTAACACATGAATATGAACTCTTTAGAATGAATCAAAATGAAAACATTCAAGACATGCAAAAGAGATTTACTCATATTGTTAATCATCTTGCCTCATTGGGAAAAAACATTTCCAAATGAGGATCTTATTAACAAAGTGTTGAGATGCTTGAACAGGCAATGGCAACCAAAAGTGACGGCTATTGCAGAATCAAAGGATTTGGCCAACATGTCTCTTGCCACTCTCTTCCAAAAACTTTAAGAACATGAGTTGGAACTTACAAGACTAAATTAACATGAGGAGAGTGACAAAAGAAAGAAAGGAATAGCTTTAAAAGCTACCTCTTCTTTACAAGAAGGAAGTGATGAAGATGAGAAAGATAGTCTAGGAGTTGAAGAAAATGATGAAAACTTTAGTCTTCTTGTAAAGAAGTTTGGAATATTTCTAAGGAAGAGAAACCAAAGAAGAAGTCCTTTTCCACCAAAGAAAAATTTTAATAAGGGAGAAGATGCTTCATCTACACAAAAGTGTTATGAATGTGGACAAACTGGCCACATGAAGAAGGAGTGTCCAACCTATTTAAGGAGAATGGAGAAACTTGCGAAAAGATCAATCAAGGAAAAGAAAGGCAAGAAGGCATATATAACTTGGGAAGAGAATGACACAGAATCTTCTAGTGACTCTGAAACTGAAGTTGCAAATCTTAGTTTCATGGCTAGAGACAGTGATAGTGATGAAGAGGTACAATTTTCTAATCCTGATCTCTCTCCTTCATTTGATGAATTACAAGATGCTTTTAATGAATTGCATGAAGAATCTTTGAGACTTACCAAAATGGTTGCCTCATCTAAGAAAATCATTTCATCTTTGGAAGAAGAGATCTCTAAGTTAAACAAAGAATTAGAGGAACTGAAAATTGAAAATGAAACTCTTGGGATAATTGATGCAAACTCTAGTTGCTCTAAATGTATATCATATGAGATTTTAACTACATCATCTTCATGTTCATCTTGTAAAAATTTTGAAAAAGAGATTAAAGATCTGAAAAATGTACTTGCTAAGTTTACATTTGGTAGAAATAACTTAGGCATATTGTTGGGAAAACAAAGATGTATATTTGATAAGGCTGGTTTAGGATATAATCCAAAGAAACTACAAAAGTATTATAAGAACTTCTTTTCTTTATCATCTATTTCTAGCTCTCCTTTCAAAACTTGTTTCTACTGTGGGAGGAAAGAACATAGTGCATCAACCTGCTATATTAGAAAGAATAGACATGCTAGTGGAAAAATGATATGGGTTCCTAAAAGTATTTTACCTAAGTCTAACAACCAAGGACCCAAGAAAATCTGGCTACCTAAATCCAAGGTTGGAATTTGTGATGTAGGTGTGCCTAAAGATTAAAAGCTCAAGTTGGTATCTTGATAGCGGCTACTCTAAGCACATGACCGG
The DNA here is from genome assembly GCA_031439595.1 of Pterocarpus santalinus. Lineage (NCBI taxonomy): Eukaryota > Viridiplantae > Streptophyta > Magnoliopsida > Fabales > Fabaceae > Pterocarpus > Pterocarpus santalinus. The sequence continues at coordinate 42,793,160 of CM062532.1, read as the reverse complement.
GGATGCATCAAAATTCTCACAAATTACACACAAGAAACATGGACATGTGACTTATGGAGACAACAACAAAGGAAAAATACTAAGAGTTGGTAAAGTTGGTAAACCCCCTCTACCTCCATGGAAGATGTATTATTTGTTGATGGTCTTAAACATAACTTATTAAGTATTAGCCAATTATGTGATAAAGGAAATAGAGTTATATTTGATTCAAATTGTTGCATTATAGAAGGCATTAGTGATAAAAAGATTAAGTTTGTTGGATATAGAGTAGATAACATCTATATGATAAACCTAGATAATATTTCATCAAATAATGTTCAATGCCTTATGAGTAAGGAAGATGATTCATGGCTGTGGCATAGAAGAATTGCACACATTCACATGGATCACTTAAACAAGTTAGTTGCAAAAGAATTAGTAATAGGACTACCAAAACTCAAATTTGCAAAAGACAAATTATGTGATGCCTATCAAAAGGGTAAACAAGTAAGAGTATCTTTTAAATCAAAGAATATTGTTTCAACCTCTAGACCTTTGCAACTATTACATATGGATCTTTTTGGTCCTTCTAGAACTATGAGTTTTGGAGGAAATTACTATGCTCTAGTAATTGTAGATGATTATTCTAGATATACATGGACTTTGTTTCTTGCTCATAAGAGTAATGCATTCCATGCATTTAGAAAACTTGCAAAAGTTATTCAAAATGAGAAAAATATTAACATTGCATCTATAAGAAGTGATCATGGTGAGGAATTTCAAAATGCATCCTTTGAAAATTTTTGTGATGATCATGGAATTGAGCATAATTTTTCTGCCCCAAAAACTCCACAACAAAATGGAGTTGTAGAAAGAAAAAATCGGTCTTTAGAAGAAATGGCAAGAACTATGCTCAATGACTCAAATCTCCCTAAATATTTCTGGGCGTATGCAATAAATACTGCTTGTTATGTTATGAATAGAGCCTTGATAAGGCCAATTTTAAAGAAAACCCCCTATGAAATATACAAAGGCAGAAAACCCAATATTTCTCACTTTCATATCTTTGGATGTAAATGTTTTGTTTTGAACAATGGTAAGAATAACTTGGGCAAATTTGATGCTAAGTCTGATGAAGGAATATTTCTTGGTTACTCATTAAATAGTAAAGCATTTAGAGTTTATAATAAAAGAACTATGACTATAGACGAATCTATTCATATTGCATTTGATGAGATTAACCTCCTTAGGCCAAGAAAGGAAATTATTGATGATCTTGTAGATGCTTTGGAAAACACTCATATTCATGGAAAAGAGTTAGAGTCCAAGGAAGAGGAAATCATGAAGGAAACTCCATTTCAAGAGAGACCAAGCATAAGTGATCTTCCAATGGAGTGGAGAGTTTCAAAGAATCATCCACTTGACAATATTATGGGTGATATATCAAAAGGGGTAACAACTCGAAACTCTCTTAAAGATGCATGTAATCATATGGCATTTGTTTCTCAAATTGAACCTAAGAACATTAATGAAGCTATCATTGATGAACATTGGATCATTGCTATGCAAGATGAATTAAATCAATTTGAAAGAAATCAAGTTTGGGAATTAGTTCCTAAACCCAATAATCATCAAATTATAGGTACTAAATGGGTTTTTAGGAACAAATTAGATGAGAATGGTGCCATAGTAAGAAACAAGGCAAGATTAGTTGCTAAATGATATAACCAAGAAGAAGGAATTGATTATGAAGAAACATATGCTCCGGTAGCTAGATTAGAAGCAATTAGAATGCTACTTGCTTTTGCATCTATTATGGATTTTAAACTTTACCAAATGGATGTCAAAAGTGCATTTCTAAATGGTGTTATTCAAGAAGAAGTGTATGTTGCTCAACCTCCAGGTTTCGAAAGTTTTGACTTACCCAACCATGTTTTCAAGTTGAAAAAGGCCTTATATGGTTTAAAGCAAGCCCCTAGGGCTTGGTATGAAAGGTTGAGTAAATTTCTTTTAGAAAAAGATTTTTCAAGAGGAAAAGTTGACACTACACTTTTTATTAAAAGAAAGGAGCATGATATACTCTTGGTACAAATATATGTGGATGATATTTTTTTTGGTGCCACTAATGAATCTTTGTGCAAGGAATTCTCTAAAATCATGCAAAGTGAGTTCGAGATGTCAATGATGGGTGAATTAAATTTCTTTCTTGGACTCCAAATCAAGCAAACTACAGATGGCATATTCATCAATCAATCAAAATATTGCAAAGAGTTGCTCAAAAGGTTTGGAATGGACAATGCAAAGAAAATTGCTTCCCCCATGAGTACTACTTGTTACTTGGATAAAGATGAAGGAGGCAAGTCAGTTGATGTAAAAAAATTTAGAGGTATGATTGGATCCCTCCTTTATTTATCTACTAGTAGGCCTGATACAATATTCAGTGTTTGTCTATGTGCTAGATATCAGGCTAATCCTAAAGAATCACATCTTAGTGCTGTTAAAAGAATTATGAGATATTTAATTGGCACCATAAATGTAGGTTTATGGTATCCTAAGGGCATCTCATGTAGTTTAACTGGATATTCTGATTCTGATTTTGCTGGGTGCAAAATTGATAGGAAAAGTACTAGTGGAACATGTCATTTGATTGGATCTGCATTAGTTTCTTGGCATAGTAAGAAACAAAACAGTGTGGCATTATCCATCTTTGACGAGAATATGTTCTTCTTTGGAAGTTCTTTGTGCTCAAATTCTTTGGATGAAACAACAACTTTCTGACTATGGCTTAGTACTTAATCATATTCCTATAAGATGTGATAACACAAGTGCAATTAACTTATCTAAAAATCCTATTCTACATTCTAGAGCTAAACATATTGAAATTAGACATCATATCTTAAGAGATCATGTGCAAAAAGGTGATTGTGTTTTTGAATTTTTGGAAACAAATAAGCAATTGGCAGATATATTCACAAAACCCTTGTCCAAGGAAAGCTTTTTCTATATAAGAAGAGAACTAGGAATAATTGACCTTTCAAGTATATAATTAGCCATTATTCCTGGTATTTGAGTGCTTGTTTGATGATATGTTCATATAATATATATTTTTATTACTTTATATGATGTGATGTTGTTTGCTAAATATTAAATTTGTTTTAGAATGTAAGCTTAAATTATTTAATTATTTTATCATGTATTGAATTTTAAATTTGGTTGATATAATTAAGTTTGTCATGTTGTTTGAATATATATATATATATATAAAAGGAGGGGCGTGTAATCGATTACCATGGTGCATGTAATCGATTACTAGAAGTGTCTTGCCATTGAGACCTGTGTTTTGAAGAGCGTGTAATCGATTACAATGGTGCATGTAATCAATTACCAGGGAGAGTGCACCATTGACACCCTTTCTGCGCTCAAATGTAATCGATTACAAATGATTGTAATCGATTACCATAGCGCATTTTAAGTAAACAGTCTCCGATTCGAAGAACATCTCTCTCTCTTTCTCCTCTCAATGTTTCTTTCTCTCTCTAACTTCTCTCTTCAATTTCTCATCCATTCCTCAACCTAATTCACTCAAACCACTTTCCAATCTTTCATCTCTTCATTCTCTACAAATCTAACCGAATCTTTTTAACAAAAATCTTTCCAAATGGCTGAATCATCAAGGGCAGCACCAAAGAGGAAGAAGCTCGCAACCACTAGCCGCACACTCGCGCTAAAGTGGAGACCGCCACCACCTCTATTCCTCGCCGTTCAGCCTCAGGCCACAGTCTCCCAGCCATCGCCGCTACCAATGCTCCTTGTCACCCCGCGGCCCCAAATCCCTCTTTCTCCTCTTCCAGGCTTTCATCATATTTCTCTAATTTGACACAACAGGAGAGGTATTTTGCATCCTTTCACTCTAGAGATATCATAGATCCCAAATATTTAGATGAGGGGTTCTTTGAGTTTGAGAATTTTGACTGCTATCAAGTTTTCAAGACCTATGATTTGTTGGAGTTCATGACTATTAGAAAACGTCACTTTCCGGATTTGGTTCGTCTATTCTACTGTAATTTGGAAATTCATGATGGGTGTATTTATTCTAAGGTCAAGAAGCTTCCCATTGTTATTGATCAGTGTCTGTTCTATGATATTACTAAGTTAAATTCTGATGGAGAACCATTTGAGGGCCATATAGTTGATGATTGGAAAATGGATTACTCCAATCTTGATGCCCGCAAAATGATTTATGTTGAAGGGGCTGATCTGTCTGGTCGTTTACTTGCAGGGTCCATTAAATTTGACTATCGTGTCATGCATTATATTATATCCCGCATTTTGCATCCTAAGCTTACCAATCTTGCCCAGCCAACTGAGGAGGATATCATTTTAATGTGGGCTTTGCTAACTGGTCGCCAAATTAATTGGGCTCATCTTGTGCGCTTTTGTATGCAAAAAGCCCTCAAGGCAAATGCGCCGCTTCCATATGCTCACTTGATTACACTATTTATGGAGTACTTTGTTGTTCCATTATCTGATGAGCACTTTGTCAAAGTTCAGCATTCATATGCTATTGGTTCTGGTGCAATTTCTTCTTTTGGTTATAAAAAGAACCATCTAGCTCAATGGGTTCGCAAGAAGGATTTTCAGACTGAAGATCAAGTGGAACACACCCCATCTCCTTCACGTCCCTTAGTCTCAGATCCATCCTCTTCCTCCATATCTGGCCTTCTCTCTGAGTTGCGTGCCCTTCGTGTATATGTTGGAGAGCGGTTCGACTCTCTTGATTCTTGCATGGCTCGCCTCGAGGGTGATATGGGTTCCCTCCGTCGTCACCTTGATATTCCTACTGATTTTGTTGCTGATGATGCGCCAGAGCCTTAGTTTATTTTGATTATGGACTTTGCTTTTCATTCATGGAATTAGTTCTTGTGTTTGTTTCTTGGTAGTGGACTCATAGTTTGCCTTCTAGTGCACTTCTTCATGACTTATCAATACTATAATGCCTTTGCATATCTCCTGAATTCTGTTTTGTAGTTTTTTGTAATTTACTCGTTGGTTTTGCTCTATTTCTTTTCTTTTTGAAAATGCCAAAGGGGAAGAGATATATGGTGAGGATATACTCAATAATTAAGGGGGAGCATGTGAATGCATTTTGTTTATCTGTGACCACTATGCATATTCTTAGGGGGAGTGACCGCAATGTGATTTGTTTGTCATATCTATTATTATTCCTCACCCAAGATGTTTGTCATCATCAAAAAGGGGGAGAATGTGAATATTATGTTTTAGTTATTGATGATGCCAAAAATAGAATACCAAAAGGGGAAGCCACATAGCATTAGAGTTTCTTGAAGATGAACAAGCAAAGATGATCAAGTCAAATAGTTAAAATAAATTAGGACTTAGTTCTATTTGTTAAAGGGTTTTCTTTAGTAAGTTTGTTTGGCCATTTTTAAGTTAATCAAGTTTTAATCTAAAAGAAAATTCAGCTTGATCGAATTTACTTATTTTTAATAAAGAATTTGTTTTGATTTGTGACAATATGAGCATGATTCGAAAGGGGATGCTTAAATAATGTTTAAGAATGTTTTTAGAATGAAAGAATAACTTAAAGTATGCTAAACCTTTAATTTCTTCAATTTCTGGAATTGATGTTATCGATTACCATATACAGTAATCGATTACCATGCTGTTCATGGACCCAGAAATCGAAATTTCACATTTGTAATCGATTACACAAATAATGTAATCTATTACACTCAAGTTGACCGTTACTAGCTTTCAAAATTTGAACTATGTATTCGATTACCAATCCATGTAATCGATTAACAAGCCCAAAAATGTGCAAATAGGTGCGTTTTGAAGAGACACATCTTTTGAGATTAAACCCAACGGTCTGCACGAATTTTTGTCTATAAAAATCGATCTCTTAACACTTTTGGAAATGAGAAAAAAAAAGGATCAATTAAAGAAAAACATTCTTATTCATTAATCACTCTATTCAATACTTGGCCAAACTCACTTATTCTTTCTAGTGCTTCAACTTGTGATATTTACTCTAGTCAGAGAGTGAATTCCTGTATTCTTCTTTTACTGAGATTGTGTAAAGGGTGAGGTATCCCTTGTTAAAACAAGAGTGTGGTATCTCTTGATTTTTGAGAGACTCAAACACAAGGGTGAGGGATCCCAAGGTGTAAGAGTGCTCTTCAGTTGTAAAGATTAAAGAGTTAGTGGAACTCTCAAGTGGGTTGCTTGGGAAAATTGGATGTAGGCCACAAGAAGTGACCGAACCAGTATAAACTGAGTTTGCATTTTCTCTTCCCTTATCTCTTTAAGTTTATTGCAAGTTTACTATTCTATATCTTGTTTATATATAATTAGATCCTTATATCTCTTGCATTCTCATCTATTAAATTAAGTCTTTTGAGTCAATTTCTTAGATCTTATTGAAAAAGTAATAAGAGTGTGAATTTGCAAAATAAAAGATTATAAACTCAATTCACCCTCCTCTTGAGTTCATTGAGGCCACTTGAACAACATAAAACCCTTCACCTGGAGGCAGTTGCACTTTGAATCCCTCCTTGTGAATGTAGTTAAATAAGATAGGATTGGGCCCCTTCACCTGGAGACAGTTGCCTTTTGAATCCCTCCCCGTGAAGGCAGTTAAAAGATATAATGAAGGTCCCATATTCCTAAGGGACGTGACATGGTGATTACACTCTGACAAGGTATGATATGGCGATCATACTCTGGAATGTGGCATGATGATCCCACACCCTAAGGAATGTGACATGGCGATCGCATTCCGATGGAGAATGACATGGCAATCATACTCTGGGACATGGCAGGATAAATATATTCCTGAAGAGTGTGACATGGTGATCACACCCCAATGCAGTATGACATGGCGATCGTACTCTGGAATATATGCTCCCCTTACCACATGAGGCATGGCATGACCCAGCTAGTGTAAGTATAGGGGATAGGGCTTACATGAGGCATGACATGACCCAACTAGTGTAAGTACCGAAAATGTATATTTAGTGGATGAAAAGAAAAAGATGTAAGACAAAGTTAAGTTATGAAAAGAAAAGGGGACTTCGGTCCAAACCCTTGAAGGGAAGTAGTTAAGAGAAGCTTATAATATAGCCAACCATGTTTTGTGTAATTATACTTGTGCCCATATATGTTATAAAATAAATAATCAGAGAATATGTTAAAATTGAATATGCTTCGGATATTCATGTTTTAGAAACTTAAGAACTGAACCTTATTAATGCTCACATTTTTTTTTACAATAAACCAAGGCAGCTGGAGATAACAACGATGACACGGTATATGGTAGTTTAATGAATCCTACTGAGAGTTTTAAAATATTAATGAATCCTACTGAGAGTTTTAAAATTCTCACTCCTATTTCCATGTCGTCTCCAGATAGTTTCAAAGTTCCGAAGAAGGCCCTTCGAGGCGAAGGCAACTGAAGGTTTCTGCCAGACAAAGTCTGAGTAAATGACAATAACAACTCCTAGGTGAGGTATTATGACTTAAGCATAGTATCGTACTTAGGAGGATGCTACAAAATGGTATCAGAGCAGTTTGATCCTCCCCAGACCTGATGATTTGGACTGACTATGTCTCTAATGTACTCTGGAATCCTTAGGAAATAAGAGAATGTCATGCGATAAATCTTATCTGCTTAGATAAGATATAGGATAGGAAATTAAATTAGATATGCATGACCACCTAACTGTGATTGTTATTAGTTACTATCACACTTAACTTATTATTGAGCCTGATCAACTCAATGTTTTGTTATGTGTGACTAGGAACTAATGGCTTCCAGGGGGCGTGGTAGGCCGCGAACTGTACCTATTCCAGAAGATCCTGCAAATTTTATGGACACGATGCATCAGATGGCTCATGCAATGCAGGAATAGGCTGCTGCAGCACATCAAATGATACACCAATTAGGCAAGCAGCCTGAGGCCCGGCGTGGGGAGAATGCATATGGCCCAAGAACTGACTTGGACTATCTTAAGTTTGCTGAGTTCAGAAAGGCGAATCCGCCTAGCTTCCGAGGAGCTTTCAACCTTGACAAGGCTGATGAATGGATTAAGGCGATGGAAAAGGTTTTCTCTATTTTAGATTGTATGGGTCGCCAGAAAGTAGCCTTTGCCACCTATGCTGGAAGCAGATGCGAAATTCTGGTGGAATGGTACAAGGAGATTAATGGAGGAATCCCGGGTAGAGATCACATGGAATGCATTTAAGGATGCTTTTTACCAGAAATACTTTCCTACTTCTGTCCGAAATGCTAAGGAATTGGAATTTCTACAACTCTAGCAAGGAAGTAGAAGCGAATCGGCGTATATCGCCAAATTTGAAGAGTTGTGTAAATTTTCTACCATCTATTAGCGCAACCCTGATGAAAATTGGAAATGTATCAAATTTGAAGGAGGACTAAAAACGGACATTTTGGCCTCGGTAGGGCCAATGGAGATAAGAGATTTTGCTGCATTAGCAAACAAAAGCCGATTAGTTGATGAATATAATAAGAAGCTCACTGATACTATGATGGATGTTTGTGGAAAGAGGCTGGCACCTGAAGACCAGGAGTTTCAACATATTCCATCATTAAAGAAGCCGTTTCAACCTAATGGAAATAAAGGTAAGCAGCCACAAAGGTTTACCATGAAGCAAGAATGTTCAAAATGTGGAAAGTATCATGGAGGAAGACCTTATTTGGCCAGACAGAAAGTATGCTTTAAATGTGGAAGGCTAGGACACATGATGAGAGAGTGCGCTGGCCATCAGCTACCTATTCCTAAGCCATAATAGCCAAGAAGGGTTTCCACCTCGAATGCTAGGAGAGTTACCTTCCTAAAGAGGTTGAAGTGAAATTAGGACTGACCTGGGAATAAGGACTTCCTCTTTACCAAATGAGTTGTGTTAAATTATATAACTAAGTTTACAATGTTTCTTTTGACTATGCTTAACGACTTTCTATGTGCTCATATACACAATTTTTATTAAACTCTTACAGTAATAAATAGTTAGCTTTGTGACTAAATTTTGAGGACAAAATTTTTTTAAGGGGGTAGTAATGTAACATCCACGAGTTTCGACTTCGTCTTCAAGTTTCCATGATTTCTGAATTTCGACCTCAAAATGATGTTCAAGATTAACTAGATGGACACGAGGTCCGACCTCCGAGTTTATAGGTCACAAGTACCGACCTCTGGGTCGAACGTAGCGAGTTCCGACCTAATAGTTGATCTTAACGAGAGTGAACATGGGTTCCAACATAAGAATTGATTGATATACACGAGTTCCGATATCCGAAGCTATTTCCAAGAGCTTTTTGTTTCTGTTGATGTTCCCAAGTTTGAGCTTAGGACCGACTAAATTGAGCTCCGGGATTATATAAGTTCCGACTTCTCGGTTCTTAAGTGAATGTATTGATTTCCAACTTCAAACTTCCGATCTCCAAGATTGATTATTAGATCAAGTTTCGAAATTATATGTATGAGGTTTTATGGGCTAGTTCTCGACTTCCGAGATGCGGGTATAAGATGATTTGTTTGCTGTGTGACTTCCGATATCCAACCTTATGTTTCAAATAAATTGTAATTCCCGACTTCCGACTTAACCTTCAAAGTCCAAACAAAATAGATGTGATCCCAGATATCTGACTTTATGTTTCAACGAAAATGGACATGATTTCCGACTTCAAGCAAAATGGAGACGAGTTCCAATTTAAGATATAATGGAAACGAGTCGCACTTTTGGCCGACGTGGAAAATGATTTAGCAACAAAAAAGCGAGACATGGCTGAACTTTGTCCACAAGAAATTTAGCCAATCAATACTCTCAATCCCAACTACCACTTCACTATTTAAATCAGATTTTTCTCTTCTCCCTGTTGACTTACGCCTCATCCTCCCCTCATTTTAGCCTTCTCGTTCTCTCTTTCTCTGAACAATCTCCTTCAAACCTTCAAGCTTCACTAGGTTCCATCAATCCAAACTCAAATTCAGCAAGATCACACTTAAAGGAGGTAGGATTCACTTTCTATTTATTGATTTCTCTGAGCTATGGCTGCATGTAATTTTACTCTTCTTCATGTATTTGAGGTTATATTGATGTATATGATGGATTATGGTTGGACTAACATGAAATTTTGAATTGGAATTAAGGTTAAAAGGAGAAAACTAGGAGAAGTGGAGAATTGGGATGCTAGTTAAGTGAGAATTCTCTCAGCAGTCTGTATGGCGGAGTGTACGGCTCTGCCTACGACAGGTTAAATCCAATGTGACTATTTTTAGATGAAACTAGACATTTAGGGCTTTCCATCCATATATCATATAAGGTCATTGGATTAGTATTGAGAGAGATATGAATTTTGGAAGTTTGACCTAGATTTTAGAGGTTGATATTGGGCGGACTAGGTTGTTTAGGGCATAACTTGCTCTATACAACTCCAAATTGAGTGAAACCAATTTTGTTAGAAAGCTTACACATAAGAGAACATCCCATGAGAATTTCTAAGTTTGTTGTGGTCCCAGTTACTCCCAGTGATTTGAAGAAATTGCCCTATGTCCAAACCGAGCGAAAACCGGACAACTCAGGAAGGTCGAATTTCGGGGCTCATAACTCGATTCTACTAAAGCAAATGAAATGGAACTTATTGCAAATGAAAGGTTGTTCTGTTAGATTTCATAAGATACCAATTTCGTATAATTTGGACTGGTTTTCGATTTTTAGTGGATTTTTATTTGTAAGTATGTAATTCTGGCTAGCTGCAAGGCAATCTGGGATAGAACTCGAATATCTTGAGCTATACAAGTCTAAATGAGATGGGACCAAAGAGGTTAGAAAATAGACATATAATAATCTAACATATCCAAAATTGAGATCCAGATGAGTTACATAGAGATTATGGCCTAATTTACAAGAACCAGACTAAGTGAAAGTACTAAGACAGCAACTAATGTTCTTATGAGATTGATGATGAATTACGATGCTTTAAATGCACTAATGTTCCTATGAAATTGATGTTGAAATGTGAGTGAAGTATTGTGAATTTTCTGTAAAATGGATTGTCTGAATACTAGCACTATTCATGGGAAAGCAAATATGTTTAGATTATCTTTGCGAATTTTTGGTGAAGATAAATCGTATGAAGTTATAATAGCTTGTGTTAGGAAGATCTAAGTTATGAATATGAAGTTCTAGATACAAGAATATATGAAAGTAAATGATGAAACGTATGCATGAGAATGAAAGCATATGAATATATTGAATGTGGGTCCCTTCACCTGGAGGCAGTTATGAGATCCCTCCTTGTGAAGGCAACTAAATAAGATAAAGATGTGAATCCCTTCACCTGGAGGCAGTTGCACTTTGAATCCCTCCTTGCGAAGGCAATTAAATAAGATAAGATTGGGCTCCTTCACCTGGAGGCAGTTGCCCTTTGAATCCCTCCCCGTGAAGGCAGTTAAAAGATATAATGAAGGTCCTATATTCCTGAGAAATGTGACATGGCGTCCACACTCTGACGGGGTATGACATGGCGATCATACTCTGGAATGTGGCATGTAAAGATTCTATGATGAAAGGTATGATGATGAGTCCATATTCCTAAGGAACGTGACATGGCAATCACGCTTTGATGGGGTATGACATGGCGATCATACTCTGGAATGTGGCATGATGATCCCATACCCTAAAGAATGTGACATAGCGATCACATTCCGATGGAGTATGACATGGCGATCATACTCTGGGACGTGGCAGGATGAATATATTCCTAAGGAGTGTGACATGGTGATCACACCCCAATGAAGTATGACATGGCGATCATACTCTGGAATATATGCTCCCCTCAACCACATGAGGCATGGCATGACCTAGCTAGTGTGAGTATAGGGGATAGGACTTACATGAGGTATGGCATGACCCAGCAAGTGTAAGTACCGAAAATTTATATTTAGTGGATGAAAAGAAAAAGACGTAAGACAAAGTTAAGTTACGAAAAGAAAAGGGGACTTTAGTCGAAACCCTTGAAGGGAAGTAGTTAAGAGAAGCTTATAGCATAGCCAACCATGTTTTGTGTAATTATACTTGTGCCCATATATGTTGTAAAATAAATGATCAGAGAATATGTTAAAATTGAATCTGTTTCGGATATTCATATTTTTGAAACTTAAGAACTGAACCTTATTAATGCTCACATTTTTTTACAATAAACCGAGGCAGCTGGAGATAACAACGATGACACGGTATATGATAGTTTAATGAATCCTATTGAGAGTTTTAAAATTCTCACTCCTATTTCTGTGTTGTCTCCAGATAGTTTCAAAGTTCCGAAGAAGGCCCTTGGAGGCGAAGGCGGCCGAAGGTTTCTGCTAGACAAGGTCCGAGTAAATGACAGTAATAACTCCTAGGTGAGATATTATGACTTAAGCATAGTACCGTACTTGGGAGGATGTTACACATAAGCGCATGCTCCCATCTTTCTTTTTAACCAACAAGACTGGAGCTCCCCATGGCGATACACTTGGCTGTATGAATCCTTTCTCCAAATGTTCTTCGATCTATTTCTTTAATTCTGTCAGCTCCAGAGGTGACATTTAGTACGGAGCTATAAATATTGGTCCCGCACCTGAAACCAACTGGATGGCAAACTCAATTTCTCTCTCAGGGGGAAATTCAGGAATATCTTCTGCAAAAACATCAGATTATTCCCTAACAACTAAGATCTCCTCTAGTTTCTGTTCAACTTCCATCACATTAGCTGATAGGAGGATGTATCTTTGACTCTTCGACCCACTACAGTTTACTAATAAAGAGTTCAGATAGAAAGTGTTAAGACTTGGGATTCAGAAGACGAGATAAAGGAGAATACTGTCGTTTTATCGGAATAGTTGAGCATGATGCGATTGGCAAAAAGCCAATCCATGCCCAAAATTATGTCAAATCCAGACGAAGGGAGACAAATCAAATTGGCTGCAAAAGTCCTACCCTTAATTCGAAGAGGAACATTGATGCAAATTTGACTAATTTCAACAAGTTCATTTGTAGGAGTAGAAACCAATAGATCATAAGGCAATTCAGAAATTGGTAATTGCAAAACAGCCACGTAGTCATGAGAAATAAATGAGTGGGAGACACCCGAATCATAGAGTACAGTTAGAGTCTCACCGTCCACTTCACAGGTACCTTGAATTGGTCCTTCGGACTTGTCAGCTTCTTTTGCATTTATTGTAAAGACTCATCCTTGATGTTGAGGTCTAGATGGTTGTGGTGGATTCCTAGTTGGACACTCGTAAATTTTGTAGCCTAGCTTGCCACACCCATAGCAGACATTCTGGCCCGCCAAACACGGCCGATCACCATGATTCTTACCGTATCACGTGCAAGTCAGATTCGAAAGGGGCCTTTGGGGCTGCTTGCCTTTATTGCCCACCGGTTGAAATCTTCTTTGTTGTTGAAAGTTGGGCTTGACTCTTGGGCCCTGCGGTGCCAACCCCTTCTTGAAACTACCACCAGATGCCTTGGCTACAACCAGTTTCAAGTTGCAATCTTCCACAAGTCGGCATTTATTTACCTATGTAGGGAAATCTCTAATCTCCATTGGCCTTATTGCTGTAAAAATATCTTCTCATAATCCTTCCTCGAATTTGATGCACTTCCAAACTTCTTTAGGATTCCTCTAGTAGATTGTAGAAAATTTACACAGCTCTTCAAACCTGGCAATATATTCGGATATCGTCCAGTTTCCTTGATGAAGTTGTATAAACTCTAGTTCCTTGGCATTTCATACCGAGGCGGGAAAGTACTTTTGGTAGAAAACATCTCTAAACACTGTCCAAGTAACTGTTGTCTAAGATTCCTCGAGTAATCGTCGTACGCCATTCCACCAAAACTCTGCATCTGCTTCAAGCATGTAGGTGGCAAAAGTCACCTTCTAATGATCCAAACAATCCAGGACAGAGAAAATCATCTCCATAGCCTTGATCCATTCATCAACCTTATCTAGATCGTAAGCTCCTCGAGAGCTAGGCGGGTTTGCCTTCCTGAACTCAGTAAATTTAAGATAATCTAGGTCAGCTCCTGGGCCATATGGATTTCCTCCACAATTTGCCTCAAGTCGCCTGCCTAATTGATCCATCATCTGGTGAGCTGCCGCAGCCTATTCCCGTATCGCATGAGCCATCTCTCATATCATGTCCATAAAGTCAGCCGGGTCCTCTTGAGCAGGTTCTGCATGTGGCCTACCTCGCCTTCCGGAAGCCATTAAGTTCTAAGCACACAAAATAAAAGTTATTGAGTTGATCAAGCTCAATACTAAGTCTGATGTGCTAGTAAATAACAGCTCACATAGTCAGGCACCTCATACACATGCACATCTATATCCTAATTTCCAGACAAGATTTAGTGCATGCTATCATCTAAAAATACAGAATATGTGCAAAGCATAGTCAGTCCAATCCTCAGGCCTTAGCTAGAATGACTGCTCACGATACCAAAATGTAACACCCTACCAATTTAATGTTATGCTTAAGTCATAGCACGAAATTAAGTAGATTATATTACCATGTTGATACTCTGCTTACTAGTTATTTATCATATCACATCTCTCCCTTTTTTTTTGTAAATAAGTGAAACGGTGTGCTGTATATAATGAGCGTACTCAACGTCGCAGAACGTAATAAAGTTTGATAAAACACAATAGAAAGACAAGATCAAGTAATATATCATCAACTGTATACGTACACATATAGGTCAAAAGCCAACGCTTCAGTTTATGTACAGATTCAAAATAGGATACATAAGTGGGGCCAGTGAATCAAAAAGACATAAGGCCCGTGTCAGTTAAAACAGTCCTACAAGGTCCTCAGAGGACACTCCAAATTACCTGATCCACATATGGCTAAATATATGGTCCAATGCTACACACCGCCAAAAGAGGGTCATGTTGTACAATATCACTTATGGCTAGGACCTACTCAATCAGGTAGCCGTTGGCCATACCAAGCCCGACTGGAGAGTAGTCTACACTAGGTCCTGAGGAGGAGGATGATGAGCCAATAGCCTCCAAAGGATCGCTCTTGGGACTAAGCAGAATGTCTAGAACCACTTACGGAGGTGACTTTGGTGGAGGGCTAGTAGGAGCTGCAAGTGCTGCAGGTGCTGGAAGTGGGTATGCCACGTGTAACGGGACTGCAATATATGAAGCAGCAAGGTTAAAAGCATGATGAAATAGAGGGACAGCAAAATTCCTATTATTAAAAAGGTAGAGACAGAAATGGCAGGAGCCGGCTATGTACAGCGAGTCCACCATGGGATCATGGTGGAGCTGCAGGTCCGGGATATCAATAAAAGAGTGGCTGTCGAGTCCATCACCAGCATCTGAGAATGATGGAGAAATACAAAGCGAGGTGAGAATTTAAAGAAATTCTCAGTAGGGTTCATGTATGGTATTTAACAAACATCACATTCATTCTCAGTTGCCTCGATTTTTATTTAATTATAAAAATATGGCATCAAATTGAACTATCCACATTTAATAAGTTTAAGCAAAATGTATGGTCCGAGGCAATATTCAATTTTACTTAAGACAACATAAGAAACAAAATAGCTGCTAAATAGTAATATACAGAATAATGAGCAGAATGAATGAACATACAGTAGTAAGTAAACATAACAGTCAAACAGTCAACAACTTATAATGACTATTCAATGTGATCATGCAAAACTCATTCTTGAACTTATCTTCATAAACTTTTCCATTACTTGGTCTCCTGGGAGTTCTTGGCCATATAGACTCCTGGATAATAGTCGGCTTCTCAGGATCGAGCTCGTTCCTATACAGAAATGCCGGATTTACTTTCTCTGACCTTTCCACCGATCTATTCCCCTTAACTTAAATCTAGGGCTGGCCCAAGTATCATGAAACTTTATCATAATATAACTTTGGTGAATCTCTTGAAAACTGCTCATGTATGTGTATGCATCTCATAACTCATGCATAGGCTTTACCGAATTTTCGGCAGCATAACGGAATGTGTCCACTTCCCCATGAATAGTGCCAGTATTCAAAATACTAATTTTTCAGAGAAATCATAACACTTTATTCATATTTCACACATCAAATTCATGGCACAATCATTGCAATTAAAACATGGCTGTTGTCTCAACACTTGCATTCAACCTGGTTTTTGTAAATCAGGCCACAATTTTAATTTAACTCATCTAGACATAAATTTTGGACATGTTAAATTTTTATATGTCTATTTTCTAACCTCTTTAGTCCTATCTAATTGTGATAAATATAGCTCAAATTATTTAAATTTTATCCCAGCCTACCCTGTAGCTAGCCAAAATTGCACACTTAAAAGTAAAAATCCACTAAAAATCGAAAACTAGTTCAAATCATACGAAATTGGTATCATATTAAAGCTAATAGGACAAGCTTCATTTTCAACAAGTTCCATTTCATTTGCTTTAGTATAGCTCGAGTTATAAGCCCCAAAATTTGACCTTCTTGAACTGCCTTGTTTTGGCCCGGTTTGGATATAGGGCAACTTCTTCGAACCACTGGGAGTAAATGAGACTGTATCTAACTCTAAAATTTTTATCGGATGTTCTCCTATGTGTAAGATTTCTAAAAAAGTTAGTTTCATTCAATTCTAAGTCGTATAGGGCAAGTTTTGCCCTAAACAACCTAGTCCGCCCAGAATCAAACTCAAAAACCGAGGTCAAATTTTCAAAATTCATATCTCTCTCAATACTAATCCAATAACATTATATGATATATGTATGAAAAGCCCTAAATGTCTACTTTCATTTAAAAATAGTTTCATTGATTTTAAATGGTTGTAGGCAGAGCCGTATACTCTGCCCTACGGACTGCCGAGGGATTTTGGTCTTCCAGCCTCACGCATCTTCCTTCTTTCATCTTTCTCACTTCTTAATCGATTTTAACATCAAAAACAGCCAACAAATTAGCCAAAGATCATAATATTCATTCAATCATCATATCAAGAAATGAGAAAATAAAGCCACAATCAGCCACCCACAGCCAGAATATCAAGAACAAAGTTGAACCTCTACCTTCTTGTGTGTGATTTTGGCTAGATTTTGGAGTTTGGATTAATGGAACCTTATCAAGCTTGAAGGTTTGATGGAGTTGGTTAAGAGGAGAAGAGAAGAAGAACACTGAAGCAAGGAGAGAAGGGGCGAAAGTCAGCTGAATGAAAAAAGGGAGGAATATGTTAATGAGGCTTGATGAGGTAGTTGGCTTCCTAGGTTTTGATTGGCTGAAATTTTGTGGCCAATTTTTCAGCTAAGTCTTCCTCTTCTTGTGGCCTTTGTCTCGCCACCAAGGAGGAGTAAGTGGCCGATATTCAGCCACTTAATGTAGAGTTATTGGGTGTAAAATCCAATTGGTTCGGTTCCGACAATTTAAAATACCATAATCTTATCGATTTCCTCTAAATCGGTAAACTAATTTTAAGAAAATTTCTATGAAACCTTCTATGCTTCTAATTCAATTTCCTTATATCTAAACTTAATTGATTGCTAATTAATTGATCCAAAATAGATATTTAGTTGAATTTTAATTAATCTCAATCATTTGATAAAAACCGAACAACTAAGCGAAAAATGATAAAAATTCCGGTGGATGTTACATTTTGAACCTCATTGGTCCCACCTCGATTTGAGGTGTATAGCTTGAGTTATTTAAGTTTTTCGCAAGACTACCCTGTTTTAAGACAAACTTGCACACTTAACTTTAGAAAATCTCTAAGAATCCATTTTGTATCATTTTTATCCAAAATTTGTATCAAATTGTAGATATTAGAACCATTTTTCAATCCTCATACGTTTCACTCCAATTGGGTAACTAAAGTTCAAGTTATGAGCTCCTCAAGTGGACTATCCTATCTCAACCCGAACAGAGTATGGGTCAACTTTCAATAATTACTGGGCAAAATCCACTCATCATTTGAACCTGGGATTTTTATGACATAATCTCCTATCTATTAAATTTCTAAAAAAATTAGTTTCACTTAATTTGAAGTTATATGGGGCGAGTTAAGCCCTTCAAATCTCACTCTGATCGAGATAGAGAGTGAGATCCAATAATTGTTTTTCAAAATTCAAAACTAATTCATTTTAAATCCAATGACCTTATAATTTATATCCTTGAATTGATCTTGAAGTCTAGTTTCATCTAAAAATAGTTTCATTCAAGTTTGAGTCCTATAGGTTGAGATATGAGCTCTGCCATACGGATGTTGCTCTAAGGTTTCACCTAACAACTTTATTTTTTGGTTTTATCTTGTTCTTTTGACTTAATCTTCAACCTAAACCAAGTTTTACTATCTTGAATCACTAGAAACATGCTATATTAATATCATACAAGAGCAACTCATCGAGAATACAAAGAATATCACACCATTCATATGACCATAAACACAAACAAAGCCAAGGATTTGAGCTACTTACCTCTAAATCATGGAAACTATGGAAGCAAGAAAAACAAGAGCAATATCCTAACCTTTCGTCCTTACCATGGCAGAGCTCACATGGAGGTAGAGGGACTCCACTTGATGGTTGATTATTAAATTGGTGGAGAGGTTTTGTAGATGAGAGGATGAGGCTTAATTTTCATAAAGGGAGCAAGAGGATTTGAGGCCAAGAAAGCCTTTAAGTTTGAGCATAAAGCTTTCAACCATGGAGGTGGTGGAAGAAGAAGATGGAGATGGAGAGGAATTGGGAGAGATGGCTAAATTTTGAAGGACGAGGAAGGAAAAAAAAATGAGGTGTTAGCTTGCCCTTTAAGTTAGTTTAGCTTCTTGGATAAGTTTGTGGCTTCCCTGGGTCCACTCATTTACCCCGCTTCAGATGTGGCTCATCTCTGGCCACTTACCCTGGCTACTCTCCGGACAAGTCTAACAAATCCTTGTAGGATTATTTCCCTTGGTTTGTCATACCCAGAGACAATATAAGATCCTTGAGGATTAATTCAAGGTATCTGGATATTAATTTAGGTACTCTGAGTTACCTAAGATTATATATATATGGTGTGAGTAATACTACACTTTTATTTAAAGTCAAATGTAGAAAATACCAGTTATAGAGTTATTACATGTATTTTAGTTGCCTACTAAGGTCGCAGTGTAACACCCTAATAGTTCTATTCTATGCTTAAGTCATATTATGGAATTACTAGTTGTTACTTTTGTTCGCGGAACTACCATTATTTTTTAGAAATTACTTTGTACCGAAAATAGGGGTAAAATTTTTTTCTACAAAACAAGTGAACCATTTTTGAAATCGAGAGCCATGAGCGCATTGTGAACATATAAAGTAACACCACTATCCCATACATACATCGCTTTTAACAAGCATAGAAACCATAAGAGTAACCACAATTCTTAGATAAAGGTAACATTCATTCCACGACCATCCATGATAATACAATAATAGTCATACCAGAGTCATACATAAGATAATAATGGGTCCGATATCTATCGTCGGCCCTACACAAGAAGCCTACCAATACATAACAAAAGGAAATACATCAGAAAATCCTACTACCCAAGCATGCCATATAACAGAATGATAACCCTATAACTATGACCAAAAGGGGGCTATCCTCGTGCTCGGCTCCGCATGCAATCGTCACATCAAGCATCTGGCGGGAGGAAACCATTCCCATATCCACCAGGAGAAGTGCTGCCATGTCCCCCTCCTCGGGCACGTCCTCGCCCATGGGGCACAGCGCGGGTACAAATGAACCCACGCCCGCGAACCGGGGGTAAAGCTGGGCCAGCAGGTGAAGCAGAAGAATCAAAAAATAGATGAATCACCGAAGGCTGCGACGAACCCGAACGGTGAGATCCCCCAGAATGAGTCGGATAAAAGGGCTCAGACGGATCGGTCTCCACATGGAAGCTCGGATAAGACGGCTCCGAGGATCTAATCGATGAAAGCGATCGGAGTCAAACGGGTATCCGAGTCAGTCTCATTATCATCGGTGGGGTATCTCGGTGGCTGAAAGTAAGGGCGGATGTCATCTATAGTAACCTCGCCGAATGGCTGATGCGGTCGGAAAAATGGGCTCATCACGGGAGTCCAGCGGCGGTCGTGGAAGATGTGACGCCATTCGTCTCTTGGCACGCCCGACAAGACCAGGCGTTCAAAGACTGAGTCAAAGCGCCAACGCCACACCGAGAACTCAATGTAGATCACCACCGTGCCCGACGTCGACATCCTCTAAAGATGACAAGGGAAACGTAGGAATGAGAAATACTAAATTTCTCAGTAGGATCGCGACTAGACAAACACAGTGTCATCGTCATCGTCCCAGCCACTTCGGGTTTAATTATAAAACAGTGGATAGATATAAGTTCAATTTTTAATGGTTTTGAAAACTTAGACCCCGAAGCGGGTTGGTTTTAAACTTAACATCATACTACATCATCAGAATCTAACATACATACTGAAAGATAGAGTAAACATTCATAATGCAAATGGGCAACATAAGTACATGCAAGGACATGCATCATTATCAACTTAACCATGGTTATACTTTTGACTTAACTTTCCTTTTTAGCACGTGCTTAACATTCTTTACTTTCCTTTGAAATAGACTGCTTTTGGACATAAGCTCATTCCGTGACCGTCGTCAAGCAGTACTAACCAAATCAGACTAAGCTGATATTGGTTACCTCTAAGTTAGAGGGTCCTCCATGTCACCCTTGCTTCCCTCATAGAGGTTCCTTGTGTCTTTGTGGATCGTCGTCTCTCACTTCCCTTACCGAAGTGATTGAAGGGTCATGTCCCATTGATTCTTTTCTTATCTTTATACTTTAGATGCATAACACTTCTTTGACTAGACACATGCAATGATACGACTAAGTCCATAATTTTGTGAAATCCGTGACATAACGGCTAGGCAGAGCTTCCCAAAATGCCAATCATCAACATTCAACCAATAGTTCACCATATCATCACACTCATCATCTAATCATGAGACAAAGCTCAACCCAACTTGTCATTCATCATGTCGTATGGCATCACACATTCATACCCTAAAGGAGTTTATAGTTGTGTTATTCTTTGTGAAGAATATTATGAATCATCACATGATTTCCCATGGTTACCTATGAGAGTATCATGCAGTTAAGATATGTGTGTATGGTCTTTTAGTTACTTAGCTCTCACCTGAAATTATTCTTTACTTGAATTTATGTCTTATGGAACACTTATTCAAATTTAGTTAAGTTAAGTGATTGTTTCCTTTTCTCGATATAGTGCACTTAGTAATTCCTAGGTTCATGGTATGCTCAGAGGCCCTAATCATACTTCTATTCCCAAGGAGTTCGAGATCCCTCTAATCCTTGGGTCATGACAATGCATAACCATATCATGAACCCAACAACACCATGTTCACTAAACACCAAGGGTGATTTTTAACTTAACCAAGTTACAAAGCTTCAAGCTTTTATCTTAAAGATTAGATCTTTATGAAATGACGATGCAAGTTACTAGCTTTTCCACTAAAAGTCTTGTTTTTTTTTTAAAAAGTTGACTCATTTAATTATTCTAAGACCATTAAGGTCTCAACCTTATGACTTAAAGTTGTCTTTACATAAAAAGGTCCCTACTTTATCAACTAGTGACATGAAACATTAACTTTAAGGTTAAAAAGTCTTAATTTTTATAGAAGCTCTCGCCTTTAAGCATTGTTTTGGTTCAAGATCTAAACTTTATGAATTAATTGTTATAAAACAACACTTTTATGACTTAAAGGTCTCATTCTTGATTAAAGTTTGAAACTTTATAAAAGGTCTTTTCTTTAAGGTTTGATTTCTAAGGCATAAAGTGACAATATATCATTTTCTAACTCAAAAAGGCTTATTATGCCAAAAAGTTTAGACTTTTACATGCATTCTTGTCTTCAAAACAAAACAAAAGAAAACTTTATGATGGCACTAAAACTTGCGCCACTTTAAGTGTGTCAAGAAGCAAACTTTTTAAAGTTTTAAGCTTTTAGAATGTTCAAAGTCTTATCAAATTATGGGAACATAAAAAGGTGGAGCTTTTCTAGTCATCAACTCATCATAAAAAGGAAAGAACAACTTTAAGCAAGCTACCAACAAGAACATATTTTACTAAAAATGAAAACTTTGGCTCTTGAAGAGCATGAAGGATCTTCTCAAGCTTTCACTTAGAAATCTTGGTCATGAAAGAACCAAGCTCCAAGCTTTCTTAAGTAAACAAAATGAAAAAGATAAAGATCACTACCTTTCTTGAAGATGGCGCAAAACAAGAGAAATGGAAGAAGAAAATGATGACTCCTCTTGATGATGAAGGTGGCGGTTTTGCAAGAAGGAAGGAGAAGCTCTTGAAATCTTGTGGAAATGGAGGTTGTAGTGTTTTGATCTTGTCTCCAAAGACCCAAAGATGAGGTCTTTGAAGGGCTAAGTGAGTGGTTTAGGGTGGTGGTGGTGGAGAAAGGAAGAGGAAGATGAAGAAGATGAAGAAGATGAAGAAGTGTTTAGAGAGAAGTTAGAGAATTTGGCTTGAAGAGAGAGAATAAGATGAGTGAAAATGAAAATGTGAGTGTGAGTGTGTGTGTATGTGAAAGTGGCGTCCTACATTAAGGGAGGAAGAGTGAGATATTTTGTTTAATTTTGTGTTAATTAGTGATTAAGGGGACAAAGTGGATGATGGGGAGACAAAACATGGTCAAACTCTTACATAAAGCACTTTTATCTAATGCTTTATGCTTTTATGACATCACTCTTTACTTTAGTGTCTAGTTGACTAAATTTGAATTTAATCATGTGATTAAATGCTCATACAACTTAATTAAGATGATTAAGCAAGGATTAGTAATTAACACACAAGAACTCGATTAGCAAAAATAAATCTTGAGATTAAGCTTAATTAACCTTAATTAAACCCGATTAGGCTAATTAAAGGTGATTAGTGCTTAATTAAGTTGTAGGGGCTCTGACTTACTTAATTAGAGATTATCTAATCTCGATTAAGCATTCTCTTGACCCTTCTCATCCGAGTCAACCCCTTTATTAAGCCCTAATCTCAAAATTTCTCATTAAGTGTCTAAATACTCAAGGTTACTAAGATAATTTAGCACGACATGAAATTGAGGATGTTACACGCGGGGCCACATAATCCCAATTTTGCCCCTCCTTTTTTCTACAGTTATCTATTTACTATTTTGCCATTGCCTATAGCCTAAGCTTCCTCCTATGCGAGGCTATCCCTAGAGTTAGGGATGTTGCATTGGTTAACAGCGACCTAGACAGAGGTAGTAGTTGTAACATCCCCATATAATGTAATAGAAAATGATAAAAATGTCCCTTGGCAAAATTTCGATTTACGGCTTTGCCCAGAACTTTTGGTAATTTCATACTTATCCCTAAAGATCCTTTCTATAATTACCTTTGGACTTTTTAGAAAATGACATTTAGGTCTCTATGTCAATAGAATTAGCAAAATAAGGTTTTAAACGAAGCAGAACCACATAGTAGAAACATAGAAACCCAATTCTTGGCTAATTGGGCCACAGAGGTGTCCAAATATGAAATGACACTGGATGCCCTAGACTTGCTCAAAATTACGGAAGTACTATTAGTTACAGAAACTAGACAAAAAATACCAAAGGATTTACAAAAAAGCTAAAAACGTAACAATTCCAAAAGGACGGTGAGACTTATTTGCACTGTTAATCAATTTATTAGAAAAAAAAAAAAGAGCAATTAAGGATAAATTATAAATACTAGAGCTAAAAGAAATTTAGATTGTTATGTAAAAGAATATGAGAGATTATTTAGTATAATGTCTGGAATTACAATACGTTTAATTTATGTCGTTAATCGATTTATTCAATTTTATCGGATAAGATTAGTTAGAAATTAATTAGAGATTAGTTAGGATTTAATTAAGTCTTAATTAGAAGAATTAATCTTAGGGAAGATTAAGATAGATACATCGGAATCCTTACAAAACTATTCAGTAATGATTTGCTAGTTTGAAGGAAATCGATAAAGATTCGGTATTTTAAAGTGCCGGAGCTGAATCAGTAGAATTACACACCAAAAATCCTAACATGAGTGGCCAAGATTTAACCACTTCTTCCCCCATGTAAGGCATCAATTTGCTTCCTAATTTGTGAAGGAAAGTGGCCAAACACTAACCACTCAAGCCTACAACCAATAGAAATCAAGTAAACTAACTACCACCACCATTAAACCAGATTTTTCCTTCTTTCTCCCCCACTTTCTGCACCATGTACAACAACTCCTTCTCCCTCTTTTCTTCATCTACCTCATCTTATCTCATTTTGCTTTAAAGTTCTAATCACTTCCATCCTTCAAGATTTCCAATTCTTGCTAATAGATTCACTAAATTAAGGTAGGATTCAGTTATTTCGATTATTGTTCTTAACTTGGTGGCTATTGTTGATCTCTTTTCTCTCATGAAGATGATGTTGTATGATGTTTATTGGGTGATTTACGGTTGATATGGTATGATTTTGTTTGGGTTAGCTTGAAGCTTAAGTGATAATCACTAGAAATACCCAAAACAGAATCAGGATTTTTAAGAAAACCCTAAGCTATCTGTATTTGTGAGATGTACAGATCACCATCTGGCCCTCAAAATTCAAAGAAAGTATTTTTAGATGAAACTATACTTCTAGTGCTTTCCATATATATAAACTATAAGGCCATTGGGTTATTATTGAAGGAGATATGATTTTTTTAAGTTTACCTTAGGTTTTTGACCTTTGATTCTGGGCAGGGAAGGATGTGTAAGGCATAACTCGCCCTATATAATTTGGATTAGGGTGCAATAAAATATGTTAGAAAGCTAAGACGTAGAAGAATATACTATAAAAATATCATGGTCAAATTCTTTCTCTATAATTGTCAGTAATTCCTTAAAGTTGCCTTTTTATTCTATTGGAACAGAGACAGGACAACCCAAACTTATCCACTTTGTGAACTCATAACTTGAGCTCTCCTTAGTCAAACGAAGTGAGACTTTTTGGATATAAAAATTTGGTCAATAACATTTAAAATGACATAGGTTTGGTAGGCATCCACTCAGATTTCAATTTTTGATGAATTTTTACTTTTTGGTGTGCAAATTTGGTCAGTAACAAGACAGACTTAGGTAAAATGCTAAGAACTTGAGTTATACATATCAAAACTTAATGGGACCAAAGAGGTTACAAACTAGACACATAACACTTGAACATATCCAAAATAGGTTTAAATGAGCTACATAGAAATTATTACTTAATTTCTAAAAATAGGCAAAATTGAAGAAGTTGGCAAAAATCCAACTTAAATGCCAAGGTTGCTAGTTTTGTATGAGTATTGAAATGGTTGATGTATTATGTTGGTTTTCTATATAAATGATTGTCTGACTGTTTGGCACTATTCAGGGGCAAGTGAACCTAACTTATTATGCTACTGAATTTTTGGCAAAAGCTTATGAAGTTATGATAGATTATGTTATAAAGATTTATGATATGATCAGTTATACAATTATGAATATCCAGCATGCAAGAATGTTTGATAGTAAATGTACAAGAATGGCTATGGACATGTTATGGTGATATGATCATGATTATTCTTATGAGAGAATGCATAATTGCATATGAATGAAGGAAGAATATATGAGATCCCTTCACTTGGAGGCAATTATTTGGGTCTTCCTTGTAAAAGCATTAAAACTATGAGATCCCTCTACCTTAGAGGCACGTGGCCAAAATGAGATCCCTACAAGACTAGAGGCACGTGAATCCCCTTTTAGGTTAGTCTTGTGTGACGACAGTCACAAGTTGAGTTCACTCCTAGATTAGGCTATGCAAGAGCAATAAAGATTAAAGAAAGCCAAAAGAAAGATGAGAAAGGGAAGCACTTGAGGATGGCGATACGTAATGCTCAAGTGCAGACCTACGTATGCATCCTAAGGACGGTGATACGTAACTCCTAGGTGTGCCAAGAAAAGAAAAGTAAAGAAAGTTAAAGAAAACACAAGTGCATTTGCATGAATTCAAGTAAAAGTATTTGCATATGCAAGTTCTATTTTCTTATTATATTGGGATTGTTATATTTAAATATACTGCAACTATTATTCAAGTTATGAATTGTGGATTTATTTTGTAGTAGTTTTTATGACTCAAGCGTATGAATAAAATGAACTCTGCTTCGGACAATATATTTTCGAACTATAAAACCGAACAGTTTATATAACATGCTTACCTTTTTCAAAAAAAAAAAACTGAAGCGGCTAGAGATAATAATGATGTCACTATGTGTGATAGTTTAGAGAATCCTACTTAGAATTTTAAATTCTCATCCCTATGTTTATCTCCGTATTATTTCTAGATAGTTCAAGAAATATTGAAAACGGCCAGAGGTTGCTGTTAGACAAGGTCCATTTAGGTAACAGTAATAACTCCTAAGTAGAGTGCTATAACTTAAGCATATTACCGTGCTTGGGAAGGTGTTACAGTAATGGCACATCCATCCGTGGAAAGCATCGATAAGCATTTATCAACTCTAGGTCCATTAACTGAGTTTAGGTCCTTAGCGATCAAGAGGTGCGTGATAAAGAAGGAATCGAAAAGTCGTTGCGTTATCATCATGAAGGGAAATGGTGAAGGAGGCTAAGCCAATATTGGAGGTACACCACCCAAGGCTGTGTGTCTTACCCTATTAGGCTAAGGCCAACCCGATCTAGCAACTATAACAAACCATGAGTGGGGGTTTAATGGACTAATTTTCAAGCTAATAGGAGGAAAGCCTACTAAATTAATGACGAAAATCATGTTGGGAAGTTAATGGGCCAAGCCTACTTCAAGTAATGGGATCCTGGTGAAAAATTATTTGTAAGTGTGAAAAAAAAGTATCGACTCTTAGTTATATATACTTGGTTAAAAAAATATATAGTTGGTTGTAAGTAAGGTTCTGAAAACAGGATCGGATATTGAACCGAACAAGATATTGGTTCAGAGATTTAATGGTTTAACTGATTCGATTGGGATTTAATCGGAATATAATAAAATATACATAAAATTTTATTTTAATATAAAAAGCTATTCTTTTTTGGGTTGAAATCATCGATAAGTTTATTTTAGTATTGTATCCATGGTTTATTTTAGTATTGTGTCAAGAGCTTGAAAGCCTAACTTAACCATGGATACAATACTAAAATAAACCCATCAACGATTCAAGCATAAAAAAAGTCCAACAAAAATTGTAAAGAAGTTAACAAAAAAAACTAAAAAATCAACACAAGAGTTTAGATGAAAGCCTTTAAAAAAAAGTAAAAGTGAAAAAAGAAAACACAAGTATCTAGGTAGCATACAAGAAATAAAAAATCCAACATTTTCGTTGGTTATAACCTTATCTAAGAGATAAGTCTTCATGATACTTGTGTTTTTTTTTTTTTTTTTTTTGCTTTTTCCTTTTGTCATCATTACTTGTGTTTGACTACAATGAGAAACTTCTTGCTACCTTCCCCCTTTGACAGACAACAAAAATAGCCCTTTACCATGGGTCTTCTCTCTGCTATCATTTTCATTCTAATCTCCGACGACCCAATATCCACTCCATTCAAAGATCAAAATGAAAAAAGAAGCTTCATTTGTGTCCTTTCTCGCCCATACAAAACCATAACTTGCAAAGTTTGGTCCCTAGTGGTGGTTCTCTAGTGGTGTAGCTATGCAATAGCTCTGAGCTACATTGTTTCTAGGCTTTTTTCGTTGAACCTATGGCTGCCTAAACCACCATTGGTTCAGGCGGTTCAATGGTTTTGGAGCGATTTTCTAATTTTTTTACTGGTATTTTAACTTTTCAATTTTAGAGGCCAGTTGGACCTAATAGGAGTCCGACTCCTGGTTCAACCGATTGAACCGGCTGGTTTGGTCCGGTTTTTAGAACCATGGTTGTAAGTAGGAATAATATAACATCCCAAAAAACAGTGCGTCTGATTAGTACTATTAATTAATTTATTTCGTTGCATTAGAGGAAATAAGAGCAATTAGAATTGAAATGTAAACATTAGGACTAAAAAGAGTTAGGTTTATTATGTAGGAAATTTAAAAGAGACCTTTGGCAATATTTTGAAAATTTAAGAGGAATGGTAACAAAATCTGTAACACAATATGTTTAGTTTACACTGTTAATCGATTTATTCGATTTTATAGAATATGTAATGTTAATTAGAAAATAATTAGAGGGTAATTAGAAGTTAATTAAAAAGATTAGGATTAGGAGAAACTAAATTGGGCTTGTAGAAAATTCTAGCAATACTTAGCCAGTTTGAAAGAAATCAATTGAGATTCGGTATTTTAAATTATAGGAACTAAATCAGTAGAATATTATACTAACAGAACCCTAAAATGAATGGCCAAAAACTTAGCCATCTTTCCCCTAATTGGCGCCACAACAACCACAAGAAGGGGGAAATTTTGTTCTAGTAATTACCACATATGCACTAACCAATCACATGGCTAGCTTCCAACTACCTAAGCTTTATAAAAACTTCATTTTTGCCTTTCATGTCCTTTATTTTGGGTGACTTATTCTGCTGCCTTTCATGCCCTCCTTCTTCTTCCATTTTATCTTGTCTCTATCCCATCTTCAAACTTCAACCACCCCCCTTCATCAAAAAACTCAAAACTAGCTAGCTATTTCACTTATTGAGGTAGGATTCACTCTCTTTTTTTGATTTCTTGTGAATTGGTGGCTGTTCAGAATTCATCTATGTGATGTTATATTGAAGTTATGTATATGTTTATGGCTGGATTGTTGGGTATGAATTGAATTTTGATTGATTAATTAGTGAAAGAACCAAAAAGAAGGCAATTAAGGTGAATTTAACTAGGAAACCCTACAACATCCGTACTTGCGAAGTGTACGAATCCATCTACAAACATCATGAAACTAATTTTAAATGAAACTAGACATTTATAGATTTCCATCCATATAAATTATAAGGTCATTGGATTAGTATTGAGTGAGATATGGTTTTTTGAAGTTTACCTTAAACTTCTGTAACTAAACCTGAGCAGACTAGGTTGTGCAAGGCATAACTCACTATATACAACTTCAATTTAAGTGCAACGAATATTTTTAGAAAGCTTATACATAGGGCAACATCCCATAAAAATTTCAGAGTCAAATTATGTACCTGTTGCTCCTAGTAATTTATTGAAGTTGCCATATGTCCTAACTGGGCTAGAATATGGTAGCTCAAGTTAGCCAACTTCAGGAGCTCATAAATTAAGCTTTACTTACTCAAATGAAATGAAACTTGTTGGAAACGAAATCTAGTTCAGTTGGCTTTAAAATGATATAGGCTTCGTATCATTCCAATTAGTTTCCTATTTTTACTGAATTTTTAATTTTTAATGCCTAAATCTACTAGTAACAGGATAGACCTAGGTTAAACCTTAATAACTTGAGTTATACTTATCAAAATTGAATGGGACGAAAGAGGTTAAAATTAGACAAACAACACTTCAACATAGTAAAAATTCAAAATTTAATACATTAAGTAGAAATTATGGCATAATTTACAAAACGAGGCAAAATCTAGGACACAAAGCAAGATGAGCAACTTTAAGAAATAGCAAGCTCTTGAACTCCAACTTGTAAACTTAGCTAGTTTCTTTCAACAAAACCCTTATTAGACCATTGAAATGATGATATATGACTGCGATGTTTCTATCATGTGAATTGGCTAACTATCTATACTGAAGAGCACTATCCATTGGGAAACAGATCTGATCCGTTATGTTGCTAAATTTTCAACAGAAATATATGAACTTATAAGAATCTTATGTCATGAATGAATAATTATGATATGATTATATTTACATGTTAAGCTCATGCAGTATGATATGATCATGATTATTCCTATGAAAGAATGCATAACTGCATATGAGTAAAGAAAGTATATATATGAGATCTCTTCACTTGGAGGCAGTTATATGGATTCCTCCTTGTGAAGGCAATTGAAAGATCTAATGTGAGTCTCTTTACTCGATGGTAGTTGCACGTTAGGTCCATCCTTATGAAGGCAGCTAAAACTTTTGGGTCCCTCTATACTGGAGGCAGTTGCCAGCTGAGTTCTTCCAACCTAGTGGCACGTAGGTCCCCTTGTGGGTCAGTACTAGGTGATGATAGTCATGAGTTGAGCTCACTTCTAGATTAGGCTATCCAAGGGCAATAAAAATTTAAGAACACAGCAGACACCCTAGGGACAGCGATACGTAACGCCTAGGTGTGTTAATTAAGGAAAGTAAAGAAAGTATGAGTGCATTTGAATGATCTTATAATGAGCAATTACATAAGCATATGTTGTGTTCTTATTATTGTTATTATGAAAGTGCACTCACATCAAGAAGTTAATTGCATTCAGTCATGCATTTTATTCACTTGTTCCTCATTTTATTATGAATTATGCACCTTATTCAATTATCCTTTATGTTACTACATTGATGTTTAGATTCTCTCTCTATTTAACAAGTGTATCAATAAAATGAATTCTACTTTCAGACAATATGTTTTCGAAGTATAAAACTAAGCAGTTTATATATTATGCTCACCTTTTTCCTAATAAATCGAAGCAGCTGAAGATAATAACGATGACACTATGTGTGATAATTTAGAGAATCCTATTGAGAATTTTAAATTCTCACTCCTATATTTATTTCTGTATTATCTCTGGATAGTTGAAGAAATATTGAAGACGGTCAGAGGTTGCTATCAAACAAGGTCCGTTTATGTAACAGTAACAATTCCAGAGTATGGTGCTATAACTTAAGCATGGTACTATGCAAGGGAGGGTGTTACAAATAAGATTGTGTTATTTTATTTTAGCAACCTTAAGTGTAACATCCATCGGAATTTTCTTATCGTTTTTCGCCTAATTATTTGATTTTTGTCGAATAATTGAAGTTAATTAAAATTTGACAAAATATTTATTTAGGATCAATTTATTAGCAATTAATTGAGTTTAGATGTAAGGAAATTGGGTTAGAAGCATAGGGGATTTCATAAAAAAAAAATTCTCAAAACCAATTTACCGATTTAAAGGAAATTGGTAATATTACGGTATTTTAAATTGTCAGAACCGAATATATAGGATTGTATGCCCAAAACCCTATGACTCAAGACTAATTACTCAGCCACTCCACCTCTTCCTGGTGGCACCACAAAGGCCACAAAATGAAGAGAGTTGGCTGAAATTCAGCCTTAAGCTCTCAACCAATCAAATTGCGAGTTTTCAACTACCTCATTAAGCCTTAATAACATATTTCTTCCCTTTCTCCTTCAGCTGATTACGCCTCCTCCTCTCCTAGTTCCAGCCTTCTTCTTTTCTTCTCCTCTTAATTTACTCCATCAAACCTTCAAGCTTGATAAGGTTCTATCAATCCAACAAGATCACATACAAGAAGGTAGGATTCAATTTCTGTTCTTAATTTCTCTGAACTATGGCTGCATGAAATTTCACTCTTCTTCATTTATTTGATGATATATTGGATGTATTTGATGGTTTGTGGTTGGATTAACATGAAATCTTGAGTTGGAATTAAAGTTAGAAGGAGACAACTAGAAGAAGTGGATAATTAGGATGCTGTCTAGGTGAGAAACCCCACGGTAGTCCGTATGGCGGAGTGTACGGCTCCGCCTACAGCCATTTAAATTTCATGAATATATTTTTATATGAAACTAGACATTCAGGGCTTTCCATACATATATCATCTAAGGTTATTGGATTAGTATTGAGAGAGATATGAATTTTGGAAGTTTGACCTAGGTTTTTAAGTTTGATTCTGGGGCAGACTAGGTTGTTCAGGGCAAAACTTGCCCTCTACGACTTGGAATGAAACTAACTTTGTTAGAAAGCTTATACATAGGAAAACATCCCATAAAAATTTCAGAGTTAGATACGATCCCATTTGTTTCTAATGGTTCGAAAAAGTTACCCTATGTCCAAACCAGGCCAAAACAGGGTAGTTCAGAAAGGTCAAATTTCGAGGCTTATATCTCAAGTTATACTCATTCAAATGACATGCAACTTGTTTCATTTGAAAGCTTGCTCTATTAGCTTTACATTATATAAAATTCGCATGATTTTACCTAGATTTCTATTTTTGGTGAATTTTCTCTCATAAGAGTGCAATTCTAGCTAGAAATAAGGCAGTTTAGAATAAAACACAAATAACTTGAGTTAATATTGGAACTCGGAACTCGGAACTTAGCAAACAGAGAGCTAGATCGGGTATATTTATTATTGAACTCGGGACTAAGTGAATAGAAAACTAGATTAGTAAAAATTAATGTCGGAACTTGGAACTTAGGAAACACATTCATAAAAGTCTTGGAAGAATAATTATGGATTAATGTTGGAAATCGGAATTGCACAGCACATAAAACAATCTCGGAAGTCGAGAACTAGGACGCTTTAACACTTTTATACTCGTAATTCCAAAACTCGGTATCTCAGTAAGCATATAACCTCGAAACTCGATCCAAAATCACTCTCGGAGATTGATTCTAAACATAGCCCCGGAAGCCGGAAATCAAGACATTAACCTTATACACGTAACCCTAGAAGTTGGAACTTATATAATATCGAAACTTGGGACCAATGTAATCTCGAAAGTGGGTCCTAAGCTCAAACTCGGGAACATTAATAAAAGTTTTAAAACTTGCAAGATAGATTAAGACTTAAGATTTTAAACTTGCACCTAACTACCTAAGCTTTGTTCATAAGACTTTGTTGTATGTGACAACTAATGGAGATATGACGTTCTATATTGGGTTTGGTGTTTGATTAAAATTTCTGGTTGTGTGGCACTATTCATGGGGAAGTGGACACATTCCATTATGCTGCTGAATTTTTGGCAGAATCATAAGAAGTTATAATAGCTTGTGTTATGAAGATTTAAGTTATGAATATGAAATTCTACATGCAAGGATATATGAAAGTAAATGATGAAGCATATGTATGAGTGCATTCAACATGTCTATGCATGATTAGGTATGAGAATGAAAGGATATGAATATATTAAATGTGGATCCCTTTACTTGGAGGCAGTTAATTGGGTCCCTCCTTGTGAAGGCAATTAAAGGATATGATGAAGGTTCCATATTCCTAAGGAACATGACATGGTGATCACGCTCTGATGGGGTATGACATGGCGATCATACTCTGGAATGTAGCATAATGATCCTACACCCTAAGGAATGTGACATGGCGATCACGTCCTGATGGAGTATGACATGACGATCATACTCTAGACATATTCCTAAGGAGTGTGACATGGTGATCACACCCCGATGGAGTATGACATGGCGATTGTACTCCGGAATATGTGTAACAAGTAAAGGAGGATAAAGAAAGAAAAGAAAATTATGTGTATCTGTATAAATCCAAGTACAAGTAAAGGCGTGTGCAGATTGTATGTTTTCAGTATATTGGTGCGATTATATTTTAATATATTTTGGGTATTATTCATGGTATAATTCATTAATTGACTTTGTATTGGCTCACCCAAATGACAAGTGTATGAATAAAATAAATTTTGCTTCAGACAATATGTTTTTGAACTATAAAATCAAACAGTTTGTATAACATGTTCACCTTTTTCATAATAAACCGAAGCAACTGGAGATGACAATGAGGACATTATGTATAATAGTTAAAGAATCCTACTGAGAATTTAAAATTCTCACACTTGTTTCCGTGTTATCTCCAGATAGATCGAGAAGTTGCAAAGATGGCTGAAATTGCTGTCAGATAAGGTCCGCTCAGGTAATAGTAACAACTTCTGAGTGTGGTATTATGACTTAAGCATAGTACTATACAGAGGAGGATGTTACATTGAGGACAAGATTAGTTTAAATGGGGAATATTGATACGATACTAAGCGTTTAATAGTTTGGTACTAGTGGGGGTATAAATAGGGAATAATATCATTTTGTAAATTATAGTGAAATTTGAATAGAAAGATTGTTTGGAGTTTTCCCTAACTTGAATAAGGGAGGCTAGTTTGTGATAAAGAGTATGAGTGATTTATGATGAGTAAAACCCTATTTTAGTCCTCAAAAGATACATGCCATACCACATTTGGCGTCCAAAGATCATCGTCACCATATAAGTCCCTACAAGATTCAAAATAGTTAGATAACTAGTCCTTTTTCGTCACCAATTTAGTCCTCCAAAAGGATGAATATAGTGGCAATAATCTTTGGATGACTAATGTAATTACATGTGTATCTTTCAAGGATTAAAATAGGGTCTCACTTTCTGTGAAATATTTTAAGTTAGAACTTTTATGTTAGTATATGATGAAAATATAATATATCTTTTGGGTACATTTGAATATAATAAATAAACAAATAGACAATACTACTCCATTAAGAAGCTCACTCATACCACATTTGCAAGAAGGAATTATGATAAAATTGCACACAACAAAAAGATAAAAAATATAATATTTAACACACAAGTGTGTAAAATGAAGAAAAATATATAAGATCAATTGCATACAACAAAACAAAGGATGTAAATTAGGTCAATCGACAAACTTTTAAGGAGAAAAATAATCTTGATAATAATGATAATAATAAGTATTCTTTCCTTTTTTAGGATCTAACATCATACTTATAAGAAGTAAATTATATTACTTTAATCTTTCTTATAAGAAAGATAATATAAAAAACAAATATATATACATATATTCAATTAACACTTATATTTTAGAAAGATATTCATAATCCTTTGAAAATCTATGCATATAAAAATATTATTCCTTAGGAATAAATTTAATTAATGTATATGATTAGGAAAGAATATTCATAATTCTTTCAAACATGATTGTCAAACAAGCCAATTAACATGTAAATTCAATGATTTGCTGATTTTAGTTGGGAAAATCAAGCTAACTTGCTAAACTCAATCAAACTCTTACAAAATCATGAGTTTATATTCAATTTAATGAGTTGGAAAAATTGGCCCAAAACACCTACAAAACCTCATTTTGTAGTACCAAAATGGCATTGTTTTGATCGATCCTCCTCAAAATGCATTACTTTTAACCGAGGGTTCCATTCTTCAGCCGCATTTAGCAATGCTCAATCCTTCAATCTCTTCAGTTCCCTTTGCCTTCTTCTTCGCTCTTCCTCTTCCTCTAATTCTCTAGTCGTTAATATTGTGGTCTTCCTTTTTTTATGGTCCCTTGTTCTTCTTCATTGCTATAAAATCACAGGAGACACAGAATTATGCAAATTATAGAGGGATTAAACTTATGAGCTATACTATGAAGTTATAGGAGAATGTAATTGAGCAGCGATTGAGATACAAACTCCTCACAAAGAATTTCTTCAGTTTCATGTCTAGGAATTTACTATGGAAGTGATTTATTTATTGTTTTCATTGATTTGGAAAAGCCAAAGAATGGGGTGCCAAGGGAGCTTTTATAGAAATTTCTAGAGAAGAAAGGAGTATGGGTCTACTATGCCTTTATTGGAGCAAACAAAGATATGTATAATGGGGATTACAATTAGCATGAGAACACAAGGTGGAGTGAGAAAGCAATTTCTTATAAGAACAGGACCACACCAAGGTCAAATTTGAGTCTTTATCTTTTTACCCAGGTCTTGGATGTGCTTATTGAACATATTAAAGATCTACAAGTGGAGTGTAGTCTAATAGTTAGAGATAGAGAGAGATCTAGAAAAATTATTAGAAAACTATTAAAAGAATAGATTTTAATTGTTTGAACATAAACATAATTTATAATAGGATTTTATGGTGTCATCTGATCCATTTAGCCAACCCTACTTAGTGGACAAGATTTAGTTATTGCTGCTGTATTGTATTATTGTTCTAGTTTCGGTTCCAAAATGTTTGAAACTATGAGGCTAGGGTTTGTAACCAACCAAGTTGCTACCTTTTGAATTGTTGACTCTTATTTTAAGTTCTACGAATCTTACAATTTAATGATCATTATATATAGATTGAAATTGTATTATTTTCTTTTAAAAGAAATAAATTGAAAGCAAACTTTATTGCTTTGACAAATCAACTTGCATCAAACTTACACAATAGATGTAGGGGTCTGCATCCCATATGTTAGTGGCTCCCATTTTAACATCATGATCAAGAAGATCTATCACTATACTGTCTTTATGGATCCATCACTTAATTATTGTCTCTATAGATAACTAATTAGCTAAAATCATAAAACCAACTCCCAACCAAATAGCAAGCCTCCTTTGACTACAAAAAAGCTCTACTCTTTGCATGCATTGTGGAGTGGAGTATTTAATGTTAAATTTGGATTGGATGTGCTATTAAATTATTTAAATTATAATTTTGTAGTGTGATTTGTAAATATTATTTTAATATTGAAATCTTATAAACTTATGAATCAAATTTGCAATTGCAATTTACTAAATTTCCACGGCTTTATTTAAACTCCATCATTG
Source organism: Pterocarpus santalinus (assembly GCA_031439595.1). Taxonomy (NCBI): domain Eukaryota; kingdom Viridiplantae; phylum Streptophyta; class Magnoliopsida; order Fabales; family Fabaceae; genus Pterocarpus; species Pterocarpus santalinus. The sequence goes on along the minus strand of CM062532.1, from coordinate 42,756,621 downwards.
AAATCTCATAAACTTATGAATCAAATTTACAATTGCAATTAACTAAATTTCCACGGTTTTATTTAAACTCTATAATTTCATACCCTTAAAAACCTATTAATATTCATGATTTAAAAGGAAAGCTACATTCCTTTAAAAACTTACTTATATAAAAGTTTCTCTTTTTTTTTTTTTATAGAAATCTAATTAACATTAATGATTAAAGATGAATGTTTACAATCTTCTCAAAAACCTAATTATACAAACCAATTCTCTTTTAAGAAACTACATTAACATTTGTGAAAAAAAATTTCAAATAACATTTTATGATTAAGGGTGAATCTTCACAATCCTCCCCAAAATCTAATTATACAAAATGCTGATTGTTTTCGAAACTAAATTAACATTATAATTTAAAAATTATATTCATAACCACTTAAAAATATAATATAATAATTAATAATTAATAATTAATAATTAGTGCAAACCTTTGCTCTTTTACAGAAATCTAATAAACATATAATACCCAATCTTTAAGAGTCACCTCGTACAAAATTGCTGCTCTGTTTTCAAGGAAGTTAACTAATGTTTATTTATTATTTATTATTATTATTTATTATTTATAATTATATTACATTATATTATAATTATAATTGTAATTATAATTATTATTATAATTATAATTAGGAAAGGAATACCCATGATCCTGTCAAATAATTCACCCCGGTGAAGTTCATGCACGTACACGACGTTTACACGTGTAATCTCAATTACGAAACTACCCTCCTGCTCTTCCCGAAATTACACGCGATGCCATTTCTTCCCAGAAAAATACAAATACCTAAAAACGCTAATTTTCTCTCTCCTTCTTCGCATTCCAGATAGACAGAATGGCTATGCACAGAACTTCATATGAGAAAGACAGAGGGAGAGAGGGGAATACACACAGATTGAAACCCTAGATTTCTTCCTCACAACAAGGTTTAGAACTAGAGAGAGATATAGAGAGAGCCAAAAAAAACCTTTTTTTATTTGAATTCTCCCTTGGTTCACTGCGTGGGGTTTGAATTAGGGTTTTGTAGGATTGGTTAATCTGGGTTTGTCTTAGAATTTTAGTTCCTGATTGTTATTGGGATAACTGGGGCACCTTGTGAAGGGTGTCAATTAAGTTTTTCGGTTCTTTGTGATGTGAGTGGGGGGCGAGTGGTGTATCTAGGGTTTGTGTGTGTGGTTTTCAATGGGGAGCATGGGTGAGTCAGACAGAAAACGGCGTCACTTTAGCTCCTTATCACCTACGGCAGCACCTGCTACTGCCAAGAAGCTACCCTTCTTACCTATTTCTGGAGACAAAACGGTATAGCGTGCTTCATGTTTTTCAATTCATAACGTTCCATTGTTTCCTGTGGTTCATTTTGTCCTTGTAATTTTAATTGTTGTTTGTTGCTTGAATTTTCTTGCTAGGCGTAATGGTGAACTTGAAATTTGCATGAGTAATGTATGTTATCTTGTTTTGAAAGTGTACATATATGTGGTGTAAACTAGTGAATGCAAATTAGTTCTCTTTGTAAAGGCGGGTTTTGGATCGGAGTCCATGTTGCATACTGATCTTCTATGTAGCTGATCCCACCCAGTGGGATAAAGCTTGATTGTTGTTGTTGTAAGTTTACTAGACTCCCTCTATGCTTTGCCTAGTTAACCTATATCAATAGCTTTCTCTTAGTGTTTTGTATAATTTGTATAATGGATGGTGTTTTAGTTTGTTGTTAGTGCAAGTACGTTAATAGTTACAACTCCACGCATTAATTCTTTAATTTATAATGTGCTTGAGCTTGATTGTCTTTTGATTAATAATTAATAATATAACCGTTGATGCCCACTAACGTATTGCTTTGATAGGTTTCAATACACTTTTTTTGGGGCTTTTGGATCCTAATGTTATAAGATATATGTTTTAAGACTGCCTTTCCTTTTGATCCTACCAATTCTTTTGTTAACTTTTGAGGATGAAAATTAGTGTTGCACTGGAAATTAAGATTGATCTGCTACTCTTAATTTTGGAGGTAGTACTTATACTGGTATAAACACTGACTTAATTTATTTGTTTGCTTGATTATCAGTAATGTACACTGCTGAGGAATTATGAAAAGAGAAAGATTTCTATGCAAATGCTGATTTAGTTTCATACTTTCATTTCTGTATGAATTTATGCATAATTGTAATGATTCAAATTCTGAAAAAGATTATTACCTTATGGGACTTTATTTGAATTGCGATATGGATTGTGTATCTAGTACATCATATGGATCTCATTTACCAATCCTGCACATGGGAAGAACTGAGATAATAAGCCACATTAGTGATGCTAATTGAACTTGCAATTCTCTTCTTTTGTTGCAGCGTGATATTGCTGTACTTCAGTTTCAAAATCAAAAGCTTATGCAGAAATTAGAAACACAGAAGTTAGAATATACAGCTCTTGAGAATAAATTTTCTCAATTGAAGGATAGGCAGCAGTCATATGACTCTACTTTAGCAGTGGTCAAGAAGAATTGGGAACAGGTAATTTGGTTCCCATTTCATTTTTTATTCCTTAAGTTGAAATGTTGGATACTTTAATTTGTTTAATAATTTATATTTCAATCACTTGCTGGATAATGTCCATTTTCTGCACATAGCTGGTTAATGACTTGGAGTTGCGTTCTGAGTGCTCAAGAGAGTCTAGCAGCAACTTGGATTCAAGATATGCATCAGTCACTAGTGGTGAGGATGGCCATTCTTTTATGTTTTCTTGTTGCAAGACATGCCATTTAATTATTCATTTAATTGCATGTATTCACACAATGCATTTTTTTGTTACATTAACATCTGAGCCATAATTTCTCTTTTTGGTGGAAGGGATTGAAAAATTAAATTCAAAGTTGTAACATTGATTGGTAGCAAGTTCATTCATAGAAGAACTATTTCAAGAAGGATATTTTACAGAATACACCACTTTCTGATTTGGAGATTATTGATGTAAATGTCAGTTGGATACATCTCTATTGGGGTCTTCATTGTGGTCCTTCATAAATATGATCTACAAGTATCATAGATGTTAATTGCGTCCGATTCCGATGCTGATGAGGTAGTGTGTCACAGAGCTGCCAGAGCGTGCAACAGCATCGTGCTTCAGCATGGCAGCTGATTGCGGGTGCTATAGTATAGGGGCATTGTGGCCACAATTTGGGGGGTGGGGAGTGGGGTATGACACAACACAATTGGGTCACCCCTGATTTTAAGCAATACCCTGTTCTTTCATCTTTTAAATCTGAATTCTCTGTTTGCCCTCTTTTATGCTACTGAAGTTTCCATTTTGCCCTCACTTAAACCTGAAGAAGCTTTTGTTTTGCCCTCACTTAAACTCACCTTCAACCTACAAACCAATCGTTTGGGTTTCCGTCAGCATCATCATGTTTCAAAAATAGAGCAATCTATGTTCTTACACAAACCCATCACACAAATAGAGTTAAGAAGATATATCAGCATTTTTGCCTTGCTAAGTTTCCTATTTTTCACACTTTCTTGCTCTGTTTCAGCCCGTTTCAAGCTTTTCCAGCCAATTCCATCTCTGTTTTGCAATTTATTGTCACTATTATTGATTTATTGTTATTAGTTCTTATTAACGATGATTGTACCTTTTATGCTATAACTTCAAAGTATTAATGCTGAACTACGTTGCATGGATCCGTGTATGGGTATCCGGTACGACACAAGTATGGTATGGGGATATGGTATTTTCAAAAAACAGGATAGTAGTACGTTACAATACGATACAATAAATATGTACAATTTCACAAAATATAATAAGAATGTATAAATTAAATATAAAATTGTTATTAAAAAACCATAAAATCTGCTATTTTAAATATCTATATGGGGGTATATGTATAATAAAATGCATTTATTTGTTTATTGTTATAGAACTTCCATTCATATCATATTAGTATAAAAATTCAAAAAAATTAAATAAAAATTGGTAAAGTATAACTAGGGGTATCTAAAGTTATTTGTAAAGTATCCGATAAGATATACTGTACGGGTGCATCGACTTCAACTCAGGGTATTTAAAAGTATCTGTAAAATATCCGATAAGATACATGGTATGGGTACGACGACTATTTTGAAGTATGTGTTTCATAGATGCTGAATATATCTCAAGTTTTGAGTTTAAGCCTCTACAGTCCAGCTGAGTGGTAGATCCTATGTTAACCAACCACTTATCTCTAGTTGTGTCTCTGGCTCCTTTGAATGACTTAGGTGATCATTCTATAAATGCTTTTTTGTAAGTAAAACAAGTTCTTGCCCTCAATTGTTGGCATATCCTATTGTGGAGATCCTGGTGGACACCTTAATCAGGTTAATAACTTTGGTTTGATGATATTTTAGAGGCAGGGTGCTTCATTTTCCTTTTAAGTGATTTTTGTTGTCCTTACTCGGGGGTTGAACCATTTGGGCATTAAACTTTTTGCTGTGTAGGTCTTAGTAGTTTGTTTTATGTTTAAATGTTGCTCCTTGGTGTAGTATTACCAGTAGTGGGGATCCTAAATCTTTTTAGGATTAGAACTCTAGCCCCAGCTTTAGTAGGATAAATTTAGATGAGATCTATATATGGATGTTTTGTACTGTTTATTTTAAAAATAATTGTCATTGTCGTATTATTGAATTTATTCATCAAGATCGCTCTTAATTGTTTTATAGAACTCAACCCTACGACTAGAAATATATTACTTTTTTCTGGGTCTGGTAATTTGCTTCCTTCAACTTAGGAGCATTGCCTGATCTGTTTCCTTTTCATATGCTAGATTCCTAATTAAATCTTTCTTGAACGCACCCTAAGCACATTCAACCAAGAAATCAATTTTTGCAGGAATTATGTACATTACACCATCAGCCATCAGATATCACTGCTGGTTGTCCTAACCTCTCACCTTAGTTACTTGATTTAGTAGCTTTGCTCCAACCTAAATTCATACACTAGGTTGTCAATTCTCAAATGCTTTGTGATCTAAGTTTTAGGTCATGTTTGCTGCACAGAATGGAATTCTGTGAAATTAGAATATGAATTAGGAAATTGGAGCGGGAATCTTACTTTTATTTTTCAGTTTGGTAGTATTAAAAAAATGACTTAGAAAGTGATTCACAGTTTGTTGTATGGGTAAACAATATAAACGTTCTTGATTAGGAAAGTAGAAAGCTTAACTATTTTTCATCCATATCTTATGCATATAGTATGAATGTGATTTTTTCAAAACAATATTCATGATTATAGAGAATGGTTGGAGCCAAAATTGAGTGACTGCTGGAAACTAACTTTGCAGGAGAAGGATGGTAAGTTAGGTTTCCTTGCAGTATCTTGATTTTACTGCTGTTGTCTCTGTTATGTTGAGTTTCCTGTTAAATGCTAAACAGGCTAGTTATTCTTTATGTACAAGGTGCTTCTTGCTAACTTATATTTGTGCTTATGTTTTAATGTAGTTGTCACTTTACCCAGCAGCAATGTATCTATTTTTTGTTGTTATGCCCCTTGTTGTCTGAATTGTTCTCAATGTATTGTCTTGCTACCTGTGCTATTGGGGGTTACAGAATGTTTATTTAAATTACCCGATTTTTGATATTACATGAGAAACTTTATAGTAAATAGCTGTATGTGGGGGAGGTGTAGTAGTTAATGAGGCTCTTTTGATCTGTTTGCCAGATGGTAGTCCGTCAACTGTTCAGGACGTTTTTCTTAGCCGACTTTTGCAAACTGGTGCAACTGAAAGTTCCTCCACATATAACTGTGCAAACCAGGTGGAAGAGCACAGAGAAATTACTTCTGAAAAAGCAAAAAGCATTTTAAAAAATATAGTCACAACTATTAATAACTTCTGGCGTGTGAAGGATGGATTGCATGCCGCAGTACTGAAAAAGCTTCCTGGAAATGGTAAGATATGAGTGATTTTTGAATGTGATTATCCTTTGTTAGGCTTCTTCTTTCAGAGTGGTTTCTCAGCTTTCTTGGTTACACTGCCTGTTTATAGTTTCATGCAGGCAGAAGTTGTCTGCTGATTTAGAGGTGGAAGTTAAAAACTTGAGGTCGGCATTCAGTGAACTTCATTTAAAGCACAAGTCTCTAGCAAGTGAGTTCCAAGTTCATAGAGATCTTGATGCCAAAAATAAAGCAGAACTTCGAAGATTAAAAGGTAAATTTTCTTGATTTTGTGCTAAGTTCGTTTTTGTGGGCACTTGACGTTTTGACGGTAGTATTTTAAGTTATTTTTTTTCGTTTTCCCCCGCCCCCCGGGGGGGGGGGAGTTAGATTGGGTTAACTTGTTAATTAGGCTTTGAAAAAAAACCATGATTGTTGTTGGCCTGCTCCGCATGTGGTATTTGCATAATTATGTATTCTTTTTTTAAAATTAATTTTTATGCCAAAGCTTTTGTTTGTAATTGGCTCAATTTAAGAAATAAAGATTAAATGATGCTCTGCAGATGAACTTTGCAGACTTGCATATGCAACGATGTAGGAGTAGGTAAATTCTTTTCATTTTTTATTGTAGAAATTTTAATTAAAAGGAAGAAAGAAACGACTAGTGGAAAATATCATATCATTTGAAGTAGTATAAAATAGAACAACACCAATAAAGAAAGAAAAACTATAAACCCAACAGTGCAGCAATCTTGTATGCTGACTTCGCGATGAAAATTAGCAACCACCTGAAGCGGCCTTGGGTATAAGTAGAACACTGGAGAAAAGCCATAAAAAACACCCACATCCATAGCAGGTTTATGGGTTGAGTTGGCATGGGCACCCTTCAAGATGCAGCCATTGAGCTTCAACAAATTGCATCGATGGATTGAAAAGACTGTGCACTGCCTCAAAATGTTTGCCTCTTTAACCCTTATACCAACATCTTCATAAGAAATCATAAAGAATAGCTGCAATGTAGGACACACATGGTGCTGATAGTGATTAGGGATGAAAATAGGCTAGGTGGTCTGTCGAGGGCTTACTATTTGGCCATTAAGCTGGGTCCAACTATAATAATTGTGCTAGGCCAAAACTTTTTTAAATGCCTCTTAAGGTAAATGAAAATTGCAGTCATAGCAAATTTTTTTCCGGGTGGTTAAAGCATTCATAGCATATTTGTATGCAAGTTTATATTTTGCTGAATCAGAATGGGACTAGATTTCCAGTATATTTAATTTGGTTTGTGTTCTGTACATGGAATTAGCATGGAATGGACACATGGATATAAGGAAATGGAGATAAATTAGGAAGTTACAACAAGATTAAAATAGTGCTTCCCCTATAGGATAGAATCATTGAATTTACAGTTTGAATGGAACTATGAATCTGTTTCTTCTTCATGGCAGAGATTCCTATTCACATCACATTCTTTTGGAATTGATGCAGAAAATGATCCAGATGCTTTAGATGCTTTAGAGTTTATAGTTCTTTTGAAGGGAAAAATGATTGTATAATACTTGAAGTTTTTGTTTTCTGTCAATTACAAGGGTTGGGCATGCCTTCTGAGCTGGGTAGTGCTGAGTCAGAATGGTAATTGGATGTCCATTACTACCCTTGTATTTGGTTCTTTTAGGAATGAATTCACATTTTATTTCATTCCCTTTCTGTGTTTGTTACATGGAATTAAGATTGAATGGACTCATATCTAAGTAAATGGAGATAAATTATGAAACCGCACAAAAGTGAAACTAGTATCACCCCTTAAGGGAAAAGTTAGTATATAGGGTTTGAACTTGGGTTGGAACCAATTGTCTGTCTCATTTCCATGCCAAACTTATGGATTTACATTCTTTTGGTATTGAGGTAGGAATAGACTTGCATACCAAATGTCTTAAATGATGCAAGTTGCACAATGGTTAGGCAAGGAGGTCTTGGCTGTTATATATAGAGGTTTGCAAACCTGTACTTTTTAGCTAGCTTTTGTGCTGGAGTTAGGTGGTATCAGAGCCTACCTTTACACTTGTCGATGGGCCATCTTCCCGGTTCTTTGTTGAATACATACAGTTTAAAGGGGTCGGGAATGGTTGGGAACAATGTTGGATCCTGGTTCTTTGATCCATATATACAATCTAAAGGGGTTAGGAATGATGCTGGGTTCCGGTTCTTGGTATGTGGACATAAAGTCTAAAGGGGTCGGGAATGATGCAAGACCCAATTGAGCTAGCTTTCGTGGTGGAGAAATTAGGTGGGTCTATATCATTAGAATTTAAAATTTATGCTTCAATATGTTTTTGGTCTCTATAAAATTAACGAATTCCGATTTTGGTTCTTGTAAAATTCTTTTTCTGATTTTGATCCAAATATTCCCAAAATTTTTGGTTTTAGTCCCTATTGTTAGTCAGCCTCGATTCAGTGGTGACATGGATGATGGAGAGTCACATCACCTTTTCCATGGGGCAACTTAAATATAATATTAGTCCCTATGATTTTGGTCTTGGTCCCTAATTTTTTTTTGATCCAAACATTTCCAAGAGTTTTGATTTTAACCTCTACCATTAGTTTGCTTCCGTTAAGTGATAAAGTAGATGACGGAAAGCCATGTAACCTTTCGCATGTGGTAGCTTAAATATGATTTTAATTCCTATAATTATAAATCATTTTAGTCTTAAGTATTCTAAAAATTAAAAAAAAAAAAACCTCTTTCTGTGCTTTCCTCCTTCTCTAGCCCCCACCCACTTCCCTCCCCCCTCCCCTTGCCTTCCAGCCCCCCATTGGCAAAAGAGTTGCCACCCAAACTTTACCTGAATATTTTTTAAAAAAAAAAAACCGAGAAACACTTCAGGCCTAATCCACACTTAATGTCAACATTAATACAGCAAAAACAAAATTTAGGGCACAACAATGCAGGGAGGGGAGATAGGGATTATGGAGCCAAAAGTAGGGCAAAACATGACCGGCGATGTAAAGGATAGTTGGTGGTGCCACAATGGAGAGGTGATGATGAGATGGTGATTTTGTAGCAATGATGGTGTGGTGCAACAACATGGTGGTTCACAGCTAAGCTAGGGCAAGGTGTGCTTGGTAGCTGAGTGATAGTGATGTGGTTGGTAAGGAGTAGAGATGACATGAACGGAGGAACTGTTTACGGCGGTGAGGCGATTTCTGGCTAGATGGTGGCCATTGACGGTCCAGTTGAGCAGCGAACGTAGCTACAAAATGGAGGCTTGGGTGGTGATATTGTCATAGTAGCGATGGCTAGGCAGAGGACGTGGTCGTGGTGTAGTGCTTACGGCCTTTGTATTGGGGGAGTGGGTGGTGGAAGGTGGTGGGGTTGCAGAGGGAAATGCGGCTGGGTGGGGGAGGGAAGGGAAGGGAAGGGGTGGGGGGAGAGGATGGGGTTGGAATGGGCTATAGGGGAAAAAGGTTAGTTTTTTTTTTTTTCCCAAAAAAATTAGAGGAGCTAAACCCAAAATGATTTATTATTATAGGGTTAAAAACATATTTAAGTCATCAAGTAATGGGGGCAGATTAATCATAGGGACTGAAATAAAAACTTTTTGGATGTTTGGATCAAAACCCAAAAAAAAAAAAAAAAACATGGTAGTCAATCGCGGATAGCGGCGTGGAGCGGCTATTATTGAAATCGCTATAGCGGGATAGCGGGTCGTGGGTTGATTGCTATTTTAATTTTAATAAGTATAAATGACTACTATATAATTTACATAACATATATATATATATATATGTTTAAAAATAAGGAATTATATATAGCATATTAAATATTAATTAAACTTAAGTCTAATAAGACTATTAAAGCACTCAAATCCATAGGTCCTAGAGAAAGAGACGAGGCAGAGTGGGGGGAAAAACCGAAACAATAGGGGCAAGAAAACAGAGAATAGAAGTAGTAGAGAAAGAGTAGGGTGGAGCATCGGGACAAGTAGAGAGCTAGAGGAAGAGATGAGATCTGATGGGTCTCAAGTCTCAAGCAAACACCAAACTTGCTGGTCGCTGTCGTTGATGCCAGATGCTAGGTTGCCGTCGTTAGAGGCTAGGTCGTCATCGCCGAAAAAGAAGTGTAGCAGCAAATAATGGAAGAAGGGTAGGGAGGGGAGAGCATGTATGAGGTAGAAGATTACACTTAAGTCCTCCATATTTACTTGCCAACGATGAAATAACAGTGGCAGAAAGGGGTTTTTACATCGGGGACAATGTAGCGGTTGTGATGGCCGAGATAGCGGCCGAGACCAAAAAAACGCTTTGCTCCAGAAGCTCCATCGCATCGGCCGTATGATCTGCGATGTGACGCTGCTATAGTGCGCGATCGCACCCCAATTGATTACTATGAAAAAAAAAATTAGGGACTAATATAATGTTTAAGCTGCCAACATGGGAAGGGTGATGTGGCTTTTTGTCATCCACATTGTCACTTAACGGAGGCAGACTAACGGTGGGGACTAGAACCAAAATTTTTGGAAATATTTGTATCAAAATTAATTTTCTTTTTACAGGAACCAAAATTGGAATTCGCTAATTTTATAGGGACCAAAAACATATTTAAGCCTAAAATTTATAATTTTTTGTTGAAGGGAAGGATGGTTGGGTAATACTTGAGTTTTGTTTTTACTTTTTTTTTTAATTATTATTTTTTTCAATAATGAGGGTTGGAGTGTCTTGTGAGTTGGTGTGACTTAGTTTGAGGAAAGAAGAAGAATAGAAGGAAAAGTCGAGGAAAAGGAAGCCCTTAGAAAAGGAAGACGTTTTGTTGGAAAGAAATTGAAGAAGAATTATTACATTACTTAAAAAATGGAATGTGTAAAATTAGTATTTGAGAAATTTGGAAATAAATCAAACTTCATTAGGAAATTTTTTTTTTTTTTTTGGGAAATCGACATGAAAAGATATCGGTGTGGCTCACAAAAATGAGTAGAGATTTAAAAAATTAGAGAATTTGATAATTTATTTTTGATAAAAGTATTTTATTAAGATGACGAGAAGTATCCTCTTTACAAAAACAAGATCAAACAAGCGGAAAAAACTATTGATGTGAAGCAGAGAATTAGATATATAAGGTTCGCTGCCAGACTTGAATTTATATGCTCTCTAGAAATGGTTGAGTTCCTTACAATTGATGACTCTTGATGTATATAAATAAGCCGTATTAGTTTGCTCTTTGATTACAATTTATTAACAAAAATTTTTGTATGAACAGGTGCAAAATTTTGTCTATATTTGTATTCTGTAAATATTTCAGTTGTTTTGTACTTTTCAATTGGGAGGTTTTATTTGGTGTTCATGCTATATGTTAATGTGATATATTGCTTGTTGAACCCTGTGAATTGCGTGAAAGTAGGATAATCTAAATTCGTGAGTCAAAAGAGTTTTATAAAACTCCCTTGATGGAAAAAAATGTGCATGGAAGATCCCGCCGAATTGAATTGGGTCCATTTGCTTTTGTATCTTGTTAATTGTGCAGTTCTTGTGTAGTTAGATTGGTCTATTATTGTGTTACTTGTCCTTTTCATATTTCAAGACTATTTTATTACACTTGTTTCTGCCTTATTTTGTGGAAGTCGATGGAGATGTATATAATTTAGCTGTTTTGGACGCAAGTTTCACATTTATTATATATTTATTCCACTGCTCTCTCTCTCATGAGTGGAAAAGAGCAAAGGAAGATAGATCTGATTGACAACTCATCTATTTTATGCTTCGAAGGATGGCATGTGATATGCAATTTATTTGTCTTGCTGTCATTGTGTTTTTTTTAGGGGAACTTGAAAGCACTGTTGGTGAATTAGAAGAAAGCAATCGCAAACTTTTAACTCTTAAGGCTGAGAGAGATTTGGCAAAAGGGGCAGTTCTCCCTGTCCTAAATGTAGGAACTGCACACGGTGCTAGTGATAAGGTCAGAGACAAGCAAAAGGATTTGCAAGATATGGAATCTAATCTGATGGAGCTATTGGTATTGTTGTTGAATTCTTTGACCCTGTTTTAAAATTCCTAGGGTATTGGATCTTAATTGTTGAGTTTCTCAGGACCAAGGTTCATCTCGATTAGTGGAATTGAAGAGTCTTCATGAGGAAAGAATAAGAATATTACAGCAGTTGTGCGATCTGCAGGTTGATTTTATCTGTGGCATTTATGTTCTACTCCTATTTTTTCCCTACTCCTTATGTTCTACAAATCTATGTTTTATATGTATTTTCTGTTACAGTTTTTGACTTGGAATGATTTTATCAGAACACATTGAAGAATTTGGCGTGTATTACTTCTTCCCATGCTTTCCAATTGGTTGGAGATCAGATAGAAAAGTCGAAATCAGAAGTTCTTGAGTATCAGGCCTTATTCGAGAAACTACAGGTTGTAACTGGTCGGTAGTTTCATTTATGTATTTTGACCATTGTCCTATGAGCAGCGATGTGTTTCTGATGATGACCTGCTCTCTTTGCTTTGCATTTTGCTATTATAATTGTAGGTTGAGAAGGATAATCTTGTATGGAGGGAGAGGGAGTGGTACATTAAAAGCGATTTAGCAGATATTTTTCATAGATCTGTGGCGGTTGCTGATTCTAGAGCGGCTGATTTACGGACTGAGATACAGAAGAAGATAGAGGAAAGAAATGTGATTGAAAATAAACTGCATGAGGAAGCAAGAGAACCGGGTTTGGATTTTTTTCTCCCTTTTCTTAAAGCATGCTACCTTATTGCTGTATGGTTTTATTGTTGGTGATCCATTTGTATTTGCTTCAGGAAGGAATCAAATTATAGCAGAATTTAAATCTCTGCTTTCTTCATTTCCTGAGGAAATGGGATCTATGCAAAATCAACTAAGTAAGTATAAAGAATCAGCTTCAGACATCCATTCTCTGCGTGCAGATGTGCAGTCTATTTCTAATGTTCTTGACAGGAAGGTTGGTGTGATTTTACACATGAACTGTACTTTTTGGCAGCATAAAATCAGAGGTCCTGAAATGTTTTTATTTCATAATAACAGGTAAAAGAATGTGATGTTTTAGCTGTTAGGTCTGCTGGTCAAGCTGCTGAAATAAAGAGGCTGCTTGCTGTGGTATGTTACTTTTATTTGATTTTAAAGAATATCAGCTGCTCTTGGTTTGTGTGGTTCTTTAAATTTGTCTAATTGAGTTTGTGCTCTATAATGAGAAATTACTTGACATTGTATTTGACTACTTTTTGTTTAGTGTTTGGTAGGTAAGAGAGTAGAAGAAAATGAAAGAAGATAGAGAGACTTAGAGCAAAATAGAGAGAAAATTTAGAGGACTGTAGTTGAACTCAAGAATTTTATTGAAGGAATGAAACATCACAAGAGAATACATATATATATGTAGAAGTGTCTAATCTGGTGTGGCAGGTTGTATCCTGCAACCTATATTAGGATCTACACCACAGCTCCTATACTAGGTCCTGGGTAGTTTAGACCATAGCTAACAGCTGTCATGAAAAAGACAGCTGACAGTTTTTGACAGTAGTTTTTCTCAACTGCCAGAAAGGCTTTGCTAGTATACTATCTGAACAATGGTATATTAATTACACCTACTATGCTCTTCAAACCACCCTTCTTTTTTTTATCAAACTCAGCGTGGTTGAGATACTGAGAAGGAGCCAACAACCCTTAGCTTGGTGCAGATTTCTTGACAATGCTGCTGTGATAGAGCTTTTGTGAGGGCATCAGCAAGCTGATCAGCTGTTGGAATATGAGACAACTGAGCTTTTAGCTAACAACTTTTCACGCAAAGAAACGAAATCCAGATTCCAGTACCATATGCTTGGTTTGAGAGTGTAAGAATGGATTATGAAAAAGCGACACTGAGCTCGGATTATCAGAGAAAAAGAGGCGCACTTTTGAACATTCAGTTCTTGAAGCAAAGTTTGTGTCCACAAAATCTCAGCTGCTATGTATGCCTGAATTCGATACTCTGCTTTAGTACTAGAACGAGCAACAAGAAGTTGCTTCTTTGAACTCCAAGAAATCAGATTTGCAACTAGAAAGTAGAAAGATACATGACCCAGATGAAGAGCAGCGATCTTCATTGTCAGAGGCCCTGTTAGCATCATAATAGGCAGTTAAGGTGTGAGGTCTGCTTGCAGGCTGAATAAGCAGTCGGTGAAGAATGGTACTCTGTAGGTAGCATAGAATATGTTTAGCGACCAGAGGCTGGGACATGAACTGGCAAACCTTGTTGACACTAAAGCTTATATCAAGTCTAGTTGTGGTGGCATACTGAAGTCCTTTTACAATTGATCTATAGAAAGTGGGATCAGCTACAAAATTGCTGCTATGTCTAGACAACTTGGTACTGTGAACCACAGTTGTTGATGTACTTTTGGCATCAATCATGTTAGCCTTGGAATGTAGGTCATTTAAGTATTTAGTTTGAGTGAGGAGCAGAGAGCCGTTGGAGACCTTTTTAACTTCAATGCTGAGAAAATAGTCTAGTTCTCCTAGTTGTTTGAGTGCAAACACATTATTGAGGTTAGTAATCAGCTGCTGGATAGTAGAACTAGAGCTGTGATAATATTATCTACATAAAACAAAACGTATAGGCAGTGAGATGAGTAAAATTGTATGAACAAAAGGGGGGGTCACGTTTACTGGTTTGAAAGGCAATGCTGAGCAATGTTTTGGCCAACTGATCATACCAGGCTCAAGAAGCTTGTTTTAGCCGATAAATTACTTTGTTAAGTTTGCAAACTAGAGTTATCAGTATGGACAAACAGCGTTGTTGCATGTAAACTTTCTCATCGGGGTAGCCACTGAGGAAGGCATTATTCACATCAATTTGCTGGATTGGCCAATGATTAGTGAGAGCTAATGTCAAAACTGTTACTATAGTAACTGGTTTCACAACTGGTGAGAATGTCTCTGTATAGTCAAATCCTGGTTGTTGATAAAATCCCTTTGTAAACTAACCTGGTCTTATATGTCAGAAATTTTTTTAACGAGAAACACTCACTTATAGCCAATGGCTGACATGTGATGAGGTAACTGGGCAAGTGTTCAAGTGTTATTAGCTAATAATGCATCAAAATCAGCTTGCATGGGTGATTTCCACTGGGGATTTGACAGGGCTTGAGAAACAGTGGTAGGTTCCAAAGAAGTACCATGTAGTGAGGGTAGGTGATGAGAGGGAGTTACCGCAGTTTTAAACCAAGTTAACGTTGGATGAAGAAGAATGAGGAGTGGACCTAGGTGAAGAGTTGGAAAGGTGGGTGGACTGAACTGGACTGGATTGAGTGTATCTGAACTAGAAATTGCTATGTTTGGAAGTGTTTATGAACTAAAAATTGCTATATTTCGGACATGAGAACCAGAGGAATGTGTATGAGGAGTGGCCCTAGATGAAATTCCCTAGATGAAATTTGGAAAGAAATAAGGAATAAATATGAGTAGTGGACCTAGGTGAGTAGTTGGAAAGAGTTAATTCTGTACATGTAGGTGAGGGAAATACAAGAGGATCGTTGGCTGAGGTTAATTGAGTCCATACATTTTACCCTTGGTGAAGATTAACCGAGAAAGGTGCATTCACTGGACCTCAAGTCCAGCTTGCGTCTATTATAAGGTTGCAGAAAATGATAACATCCACACCAAAGACGCTAAAGGATAAATAGTCTAGTTGTTTATGGTATAGGCAGACATAAGGTACTTGTTGGAAATGCATGGTACCAATACATAAGTGGCAATGAAGGCTGAGATAGTAAAGTCTTACTTCAACTATTTGTCTATAAATTCAGCGGTACCATTATAGTGATGAGCATGAGAGCAAATTAGACGGTGTTGGATGCCTGCATCAAGAATAGTTGTGAAATGGTCTATGTTCACTTCCTAGTCTGCTCGGATAGACTTGATTTTCTTAAAAATTGGAGATCTATCATGGCCAAGTCTGCAGTGCCACAAGGTATGAAGGCTAGGTACAGTATTTTATATATATTAATTACTGTAGAATTTACATCAGAAAAATGCTACAGCTATAGGAATATGGCTAGTATTTACATCCAAAACAGATATAGCAGTAGGAAAGGAAATATTTTCATGAGTCTGCATTATTTTACATCAGGAAAATGCAAAGGCTTAGAAGCCATTGTGTTTGTATCAAATTGGACTGGAGCCATCTTATTGACATCACATTGGTCTAGGTGGATAAATTTATTGCTATGTACTTAAGGTTTTCACTTTTCTCCCCTAAGTCTCTTTTCTTATGCTTGTTCCATTTCTTGTGCATCACCACTGAGTCTTTTTGGGTGGTTTCAGTTTCATGAAAATTTGAGTGGTAAAGTAATTTAACGTGGAAAGGGGTTAAAAAGTATACATATTAGCACTTTGGTAATACAAATCAAAAACTGAGATGCGTAAAGTGGAAGGAGGATACGTTATTAAGGCTGTAATATGTAGAACATGTTTGTTGAAGTAATTAGAAATAACTAGGCCTTGCTAATTCTCATTATTGTTTCTTTGTGTTATTGACATTTTATTTTACTTGTTTAAATAATGGGGATTATTAACTTGAATGTTATATTCAAGATATATCTTAAATTGTTAGTTCTGCCTTGGGAATAATAAGTTTGGTGGCTATGAACAATGCACATGTTAAGATATAAAGCCATTCATTTTCTACCCAACTACTTAAACTCCTAGGAGAAATGGTTCATGACATGGTAGCCAAGCTTCAACGACCAAGTGGTCTTGAGTTCAATCCTTGTTGTCCCTATGGTTCTTAATAAAAAAGATGAATTTCAGCACTGTATAGGTGGACAAGTGCATTGTCCATGCTTTTAAGCCTAGAGGGCTCTTGCATGAGGTGGCATGCTAAGATATAATGCCATTCATGTGCTTTTATCAAGTAGCTTAAGTTTTTGGGAGAGATGGTTCATTATAGTAAACAGAGTCATATAATTGGATGCAATTACTTGTGTATGAAGTGAGCAATTTTCTTTTCTTGAAAAAATGCTTTTGCCTTTGCTTTTGATGCAGGTTGAAGATTTGAGAGAGAGTGAGGGGGATTTGAAGTTGATATTGGAAATGTTTAGACGTGAGTCCATTGATTCAAGGTTCGAATTCAAATTCTCAACTTGAATTTGTATGATCTACCGAGATTGATTTGGTTTATATATTTGCCTATGATTAAGCGATATGAGGAACATTTTGGACATGCATTTATTTTTAGAAACAAATGGATCCTTCAAATAAACTAAATGAGAAGAAACATTAACACAGGAAAGAAGGAATGAAATTAAGTGTTAGGTTATTATATCCTAAAGAAAGATAATAAATGTCATTAGAATGCATGTGCATCCTCATCACATTTGATAAATGGGAGTGATACCTTGGGTATTTGGCAGTCGAGTTAAGAGATTCCTTCAGCTTGAATTTCAAAATAAGGATTTGGGTCACTTGAAGTATTTCTCAGGGATTAAAGTGAGTTGGAGTGGGAAGGGTATCATTCTTTCTCAAGTGAAGTATTGCATTGTTCTTATGTATGAAGTTGGCATGATGGGAGCTAGACAAGGCCCTACTGATTAAAGATCTTAAGATTGCTGCCTATGATAGAGAGTTCTTACTTTTTTTTTTTTTTTTTTTTTTTTTTTTTGGGATAAAAGAAGAATATTTTTAAGATGAAGAGAAGAATGATACAAGAAGGTGGGAGGACAAGAGATCCCCCTTACAAGAGCAAAAACAAACAAAAGAAACTACTACCAATGAAGCATAGCTTTGTAAACTCTCAACAAGTCTGAGATGGAAATTCCTCTAAAAACATCATGTGCTTTATACCAAATGGAGGCCAAACGTGTAAACCTATCTCACAAAATTTGCTTGTCTGAAAATCTATCATTGAAGTTGCGAGAATTATGCTTATAGAACATTGCCACAAAGATTTGGCCTCCTTCCTTTTCCCAAAACCAGCAAAACTAGTCAATAGGAACTGATCTAAGGTTGCAGTCACACCAAAGATACCAAACAAAGTATTCCATAAAAAGTTAGCCACAGGACAATGCTCAAACAGATATGATACTGATTTTGAATTCGCCCACACATAACACACATTAGGGGAAATAGCCTTAAGTGGCCTTTGAACTTGCAAAATGTTATTGGTATTAAATCTGTTAAGCACAACTGTCCAAATGAAGGATTTGACCTTAGAGGGAGCTTTGGACTTGCAAATAGGTTTATTAAAGTGGAAAGAGGTTGTATTTAAGGAATTAGTTAGGAATTGAAAATAAGATTTGCAAGTAAACAATCCAAAGGGATCGAGACCACAATCGTTTATATGGGCAATAGGACAAAAGAACAGTACCAAGGAGACCCAAAAGGATCACTAATTTGGAGGACTTTATCCCTAAGGTTTCGAAGAAAAATGGAAGTTCCAAGAATAACTAGAGTGCTGTACACTGTTAAAATTCTGGATAGAAGAATTATGTAAAGAAGATAGGCGATAAAGACGAGGAAAGGCTAGATTGAAGATGAGTCTCCTACCCAATGGTCCACCCAAAAGTTAAAACGAGAACCATTATGTACCTAAAAGGAAAGCATACATTTAAAGGTAACCTTGAGAAATAAATTTCCAGAGTAGCTTGGTTAGCAGTATTAGCAACCCGCCTGTTCTTGTCCAAGCCATACTTACTCCGGACAACCTGATGCCATAAAGAATGAGGCTCTAAAGGAAAATGCCATAGCCATTTAACTGCCATGGTAATATTTTTAGACACCTAATTGCGAGAACCAAGTCTCCTTCCTTCTTAGGACCACAAAACAGCTCCCAACTCACCAAATGATCTCGATTTGTACCTAAAGGAGCTGACCAAATAAAGTCCCTCATAATCTTTTCAATAGTATTGCCGGGACATTTGGAGACGTATCCTTAGCAGGTGTAGTGATTCAATATTTGTTGTCTACTCTAGACACTCATTGCAATTTACACATCTTAAGTGATCTAGGAGAGTTACACATGTAATCATCTATAGAGGTAATGGGCATCATAGGGTGGAGAGAAATTCTGAAGGAAATTGGGCTGGTGTCCCGTGGATTGAAGTTCAGCATACTGTGTTCTCCCTGGTGGAAATTTTATTTGGTAAGTAACAAGTGAAGTATGGTGGTATGATTACATGTAGAGTCAGCATATTCAGCTTTGACACAAGTTACTGTTAGCTTTTGCGACTACTATTTGGCTAGATAAGAAAGGGTGTCTACCTTTATAGGTTTGGCGTGACAATCAACCTGCAATTCACACTGCATTGAATACATTATTCAATGAGAGCACAAAACATAAAGCAGCTGAGTGTCATTTTATCCTGGAAAAGATCCAGATCGTATCGCCAGAAGTTGCATCAGAACCAGAGAACAAATAGCTGATATTTTCACTGAGGCACATCGGAAACCCAGACTTGTGTTTGGAGGGAGCCAGTTGGATTCGATTTGATGCAAACCCTGCAAATTGATGTCCCTTGTATTGACCCATTGTTGAATGATTCCAAAACTATTTGACTTCTTTCGAATGAAATACTTTTAAAAAATTCTAAGATAACAAGACTTGAGAAAATTGACATGCATTTCAACTATAATCAATATTTCGATTGAGCCATGAACATGGTGAAATTTTGTGAGCTTTCCGGTCCTTATTTGGGATTGGAATGCTTAGTCCCATAAATGAATGTAACGCAATATGTGCAACACTAATAGGTCTGTGTTGGCAGGGATGTCATGGAAGCCCGGGATGCAGAATACAGAGCATGGGCCAATGTTCAAAGTTTGAAATCTTCTCTTGATGAGCATGACTTAGAACTTCGAGTTAAGACAGCAATTGAAGCAGAGGCCAAATCTCAACAAAGGCTGGCTGCTGCTGAAGCTGAGATAGCAGACATGAGACAGAAATTAGAAGCTTCTAAAAAGTTAATCTCTTATTTGATTAGTTTATTGGAGTGCACTGTCACCTAATGTGTTTCTGGATGCAATATTTTACATGTGCTAACCCTAATAAACGTGCTTTCTTTTCTTTTGCCCATCTTTGATGAAGTTTCTTGAATGGGAAGGTGTTCTTTTGGTCTCTATTCCTTGTGGTTGTTTTGTTTATCAAGCATAAAGGTGGTTGACTATGGTTGATGTAGTTTTATTTTTCTGTGGTTGACTATGGTTGATGTAAATGTTTTATTTTTCTGTCGTTGACCAAGGACAATGCAAGTGTTTAAGCGGTTGACTAAGGTTGATGCCAGGGTCCATTTTTAGGTGGTTGTTGAACAAGGTTGATGTGGATGTTTTTTCCCCCTTTTCATAATAGGTGCTTTCATTTGCTTTTTTCTTGTGTTTTACTCTATTGATTGTGATTTCTTGAATTTTTTGTACAGACATAAACTCGTTTTTTGTTAATCTTTTTCTTTATGAGCAGTTTTTCTATGAATTTCTTTTTCTGCTTACAATATTAAAGCTAAGTTAGGGTCCACTTGTTTAAGCTTTTAAAAAAAACCACATTTATGTTCTTTGAGAGTTTTTTATTTTTTATTTTCTTTTATTAAGCTACTCTTTCTAGCTAATGAGAGAAGCCCAACATTTTTTGGCATTCAGCTTTTCTTTTTCCAAACACTTATCTAATTATTTTAAAAATTCTTGTAAAATTTTTTAAATTAAAATGCACTTTTTCTCAAAAACAGCACAAACAAATACCTTACTTTGGCGAATGTAAATACTCCAGTCTGATGTTGCATTTCTTAGTTCTCCTAATGGATTTTTATGCAAGGAAAAATGTGTTAGTTTTATTATGCTTTTGTCTACCTCTATTATGCTTTTGTCTACCTGCTGTGCTTTGTGTCATTGGAGTTGCAAACTTGATGACATTGGAGTTTGAAGCTTGATGATGCCTTTGTTTTTCTCCCAATTGTTGGATGAATTTGCTTGTTCTTTATGTCAGTAGGGTGGAAGTAATACTTGCTTCATGTGAATGCCACAGATGGGGTCTCATGAAACTTTGTTTTAGAGCTTCATCTTTTTGCTATTGAAATGCCCTGGTTACTCCATTAATCCATAATGTTTACCGTTTCAGGGGGATGTCTAAACTGTCTGATGTCTTAAGATCAAAAAACGAAGAAAATGAGGCCTACTTATCTGAAATAGAGGTCGGATATCTTATCTCAATGGTGGAACCGAATTCTGTGCAGCATATGACAATGTTTACTTATTATTCAGTTTTAATCTTTTTCTAGTTTTTACAATGTTAATGTTGGTCTACTGCTGCTGTGATGATTTTTCTGCAGACTATTGGGCAAGCATATGATGACATGCAAACTCAAAACCAGCATCTGTTGCAGCAGATCACTGAGAGAGATGATTACAATATTAAGGTAACCTGTTTTTCTTGTCTTCAAATTTTTTACACTTTTATATAAATGTAATTTCAAAATCATAATTTAATAGGATATGTTCTCTGTTATCTTCACTAAACTTGCATTCTTGAGTTGGCATTATAGGGTTGGTTAAGCAGCGTAGCGGAACATGGACTTCTAGGTCTATTGTTAAATGGATTATTATAAGGTCTCTGGCCAAATGAATTGATCTTCTTGCTGGTACTTAAAGTTTGGAAATGTGGTAATGAAAATAAAGTACTTAGGCTGTGCATCTATTGTTCTCAAAAATGAGGAATCACTCCTAATAGAGGTGTCATGTCTTTTAAAAAAAGGCGGTCCAGTGCATGAAGCTCTCACTTGGTGGGATCCGGGGAGCGTAGATGTACATAGCCTTACCTCCGCAAGTAGAGAGGCGTGTCCAATTAACAATAAGCTTTAACATTGTACACAAATAAAGCTTAAACTTAGGTTTATTGATCGCTAGATGCATGCTTAATATAATTGGGGTTTTTAAACAAGCAATCCAAAGTGTGATGCTTTAGATCATATCTGGTTACTAACGCAGAAAATTTTGAAGCCAAAAAGCTGAGCCAAGCAAAGGAAAATCGAATTGAGGCCCATTCATTGACATATCACATAACCAGATACCTGTGTACAGGACCAAATAGTATGGCTTCGAGAATGACAAAACCAGAACAAAAGTATCTTCTTAGGTGTGCTTACTCTTGTAAAAATGCTTGAATATTTTTTTGTGAGAAAATTTTTTTTACCCTCCTAAACTATAGGCTGTGTGCACTTTATCTCTTGACTTTTAAAAACATGCAAAGTGACCCTTGACACTTTTTAGTCATGTAAATCAACTCCTGTGTCACTTTTAATGGCCAAACTATCTTCATTTTCTCCCCCTCTTTCTCCTTTTCGCTATTCTTCTTCAAGCTCTTCTTCCTCCCTCTGTCCTCCACCCTACAACCTCCCACATCACCTCCCAAAATTGAACCACCTAAAACCGAACATCCATCCTTGTTCATCTATACTTTTTTTTCTTCTCTATCAAAAACCTCACACCCATTTATCTTTTACAAGGCATGTTAGAAACCAAAAAAAAAAAAAAAAAAAAAAAAAAAAAAGAAATTATTTGGGGTTGCCTAGGAATTTAAGCAAGACTAAACTGTCCAAACTTTTGTTTTTGAGCCACCACTTGGCCTTTTTCCTAGTGGAGGGAGGAAGAAGAGCTTGAATAAGAATAGGGAGGAGGAAAGGGAAGAAGATGAAGCTAGTTTGGTCATTAAAAGTGAGGGGTCGACTTGCACGTTTTTTAAAGTCAAGGCGTAAAGTGAACATATCCTATAGGAGTAAAGTATCTTCTTCCCAATTTAGTCAAATTCTGGAATCTTTAAGGACCTATAGATTGGTGACTGACTGTAGAATCATGGAAATATGGATTTTGCTTATTTTGAACGAGTTCACAGCAAAATCAAATACTGGATTTGAGTTTGGTACAGGTTAACTTCAATATGTTGTCTATCAAAATACTTGTTGGTCATAGATGGATACATGATGGTTTTTGTTTGTTGTGTATACCGTCTATACTATTCAATAAAAAGATACTGTCTCCTTCCCTGCATTTTGGTCACATTTTTACCCATTTTGTCGTTATAGTTTGTTTATATTTAACATCACAAATAAAATAACCAACCCACATTCATGGTTGTATGAATGCACAGCATGTAACTTACCTTCTCTTTTATTCCTCATATTATTTGTTTTATTTTTACATTATTAAAATGTTTAAATGTTCTCTTTTTATTTATTGTGCATTAATATTAAATGTGTTTGTGTAAAGAAATTCTGACTTGTGGATTGACTGGGTGCCTATTAATCCGCCATTATTGATATATGTTGTTTTGGTGCAGCTTGTTTTAGAGGGTGTAAAGGCAAGACAAAGGCAAGATTCTTTGGTCATGGAAAAGCGTGCAATGCAACAGGAGATTCAGCAAGCTAATGTTTCCCTGAATTTATATGATTCGAAATCTGCAAGAATTGAAGACCAGGTACATGGATCTTGATTTAAACCACGCTTAAGATATGAATTTGGAATTGATGTCTGATTAGTTGATATGCAGTTGAAGTTCTGTTCAGATCAGATTCAAAGACTTGCAGAGGATAAGATTCAAAGTTCCGTCACTTTGGAAAATACACACAGAAGGCTGTTGGATGTTAGAAGATCATCTCAACAGGCTAGGGACACAGTTGCCGAGGTGCAATCTAAAATAGGTAGTAGTCGAGTGACTTGTATGGAGTTACATGTAGAACTTGACAAAGAAAGGTATTTAGTCTGTAATGTAAATGTGTTGTTTTAGTTGTATGCTTTTGGTACAGATTGATTGGGAAGCTTTTATTTATTTGTTTTTGTGTACGCCCTTTTATCTTCTCTTTACTAGGTTTGCCAAGAAAAGAATAGAGGAGGAGCTGGAGGTTGCCAGGAGAAAATTTTCACTCCTTAAAGCACAGAATGAAGGCTGCTCAGTGATTGAAAAGCTTCAACAGGAACTGGGAGAGTACAGGGAAATTGTCAAGTGCAGTATCTGCCAAGACAGGACAAAAGAGGTACGTGTTTTTCTTGTTTTTCTTTTTCTTTTTAAATGTGCTGTGAGCTATTTGATGGGTTTCAAAATGGAAGTTTGTAAAAATTTTAGAATATCAGTTATGGCTTGGTGGCAAACTTCGTTCCACATTGGTGGAATTTACATGCTGTAGAGTATGATTTCGTAATATAGCTGGGGGTAAAAATTTATACTTACTGAACTAAGAATTTCAGAGTTTTATGAGCTTATAAAAATAGATTCAAATTTGTGCTGGATTTTCAGAAATGACTTCTTGAAGTCATTTCTGCTGTACCTTCACCTTCAATGAAGATATTTGGAGGCCCGAGGCCCAATTTTGTTTAAGAATATTTGAATTATTTTTCCGTGTGTTTTGGTTGAGAGAGTTGGGGAAATACAACTTCGGGAGGGGAGGCGGTTTAGTTAGTGTATATGACATTGGACATGAAAGGAATGAAGAACGAAAAAGGAAAAAAAAGGAGGAGGGGGGACCCTATCTATTTATATCAGATACAACTTTGGAAGGGAAGGGGGTTTAGTTAGTGCATACGACACTGGACATGAAAGGAATGAAGAACGAAAAAGGAAAAAAAAAAGGGGGGGGGGGGCTGTCTATTTGTATCAGATATGGAAGCTTATTTGAAATAGAGATTGTTTGGTTGGTGAGAAAATGCAAGAAAAGGCAGAGAAAATGGAGAAGAGAATAGAGTCGCAGGTTGAGAGACAGGAGACGAGAGAATATGATGCACGGAAAGGTTCTAAAATTTTATTTATTACAGAGTAAGTGAATTGCAATAGGTTTCATATATGAGAGCTTGAATGCTCTTGTTACATCAGAAAAATTAACCACCTAGGCCTATCACATCAGGTGATGTGACATTCTAAACAACCTGACAAGGACAGCTATAATGACAGCTGTTGTAAAGTTAACTACCTAACCTAACTAGCTGTTGACTAGACTAATTAGCTACTAACTAGTTGTCAGAGGAGCTTGCTAGTCGAAGTCAGCTGTAGTTATTAGCTGTTGTGTTCTCTAATAGTTCCTCCTCAAACTCAAGGTGGGTGTGTGTGTGTGTGAGTCTCTCATTCTTTGATGCATGAATTTTCAGCAATGATGCACGATCCTAGAGATGTGGCTGCACAGGGAGCACCATGAAACATACTTATGGTTCTTACCTTGACTTGTATTCCAAACAACCTAGAGAATGTTCAGCAACAAATTTTGACGAGTGATGATGCCCTTGCATTTTCACAAACCTTTCGCCAATGATTAAATATTGATATGGCATCACCTCCTGTTTTTTTACCATCCCAACTATCTCATCAGAAGCTTCCGCTTTTGTTTCTTGTGCTGATAATTCTGGTGGTCATGTTTGTGGTTGCGGGAGTAGTAGACTTCATTGCACCTTTTGCAGTAGGCTGGGACACTAGGAAGAATGCTGGTAGGCAAAGCATGGTAAGCCTACTTATGCTAACTTTGCTCAGACTAAGTTAATTTTGACACATCCTGTTGTGACCCTCCAATAGTCTATGATGCTTTTCTTTTGCTTTAAAGCACAACCTTGAACATTGACTATAGTAGTTGATCAAACTAGTAATCCCATTGCTTGTATCTCAGTCATCAGTTGGACCTTGGGCAATTGAATTTGGTGTTTCAGAACATTTCTGTAGTAATAAAGGTCTTCTCTATTTTCTTTCTTTTTCCAATTCTTGACCTACTGTTACTCTTGCCAACGGAATCAAAGCTCCTGTTCCTGGCATTGGTCGATCCTGACCATGTCCTCTCTTACCCTTGACTTTTGTTCTTTATGCCTGTGGTGGTTCTCTCAATTTGATATATGTTAGATAATTAATTTGATTCCTTAGTTGTTCTGTTATCTTTTACAAAAACTCTGTTCTGTATTTGAATACAAGGAGGATGATTGGAGTTGGACGTGAGTTTAAACAGTTTGTGTCTTATTGTGCGAGATTCCCCAGTAGCATGTGCCTTAATGAAGCTGCACTTCAGATGTCATTCATTGTAGTCTTGGACATCTCAGTCTTTCAAAACTCTAGAAGATGGTTTCACATCTGTCTAATTTAAAGTTTTTTGAGTGTGAATGTTGTCATGAAGGGTAAAATAATGTACTTTCTCTTATAGTTTCAATAAAAAAAGAGTCCCTTTTTCCCCTTATCCTTTCGGATATTTGGGAACCAAGCTGTGTTAGCTTAAGTCTTGGTTTTCAATATTTTGTTATGTTTATTGATGATTACTCGTGCTTGGGTATTTCTAATGAAAAATCTGAGTTTTTTTTCATTTTAAAACATTTTGTGCAGAGATAAAATTTCAATTTGGTCAAACCATTTGTCTTACATAGTGATAATTCGTGTCAGTATTGGTTTAATCAATTATAAGATTTCTTGGCAAAACAAGGAATTTTACCTAAACAACCTTTTCTCATACTCCACAACAAAGTGTCTTAGTCTTCTACAGGTCCTCCATACTCTGGTATCACCTTGTCCAGATAGTTCATCGGGTTTAGTTCCTTCTATTGGTCCTCCATGTTCTCTTGTTGTCTATTGATGTTGCACTCATTTGTGTAGTGTCTTGCCTACCGTAGAAAATATCGCTGATAACTCACATCTTCGTCAGTTGCTTCTCCAGATTTGGATAGATCTATTGCTCTTTGAAGAGGTACAAGGTCTACACATAATCATGATCCCCTTTATGGCTTCCTTAGTTATGATCTTCTCTCTCCTCAATGTTATATCTGTTGTTTCGAGTTTGTGCTCTATTTCTTTTTCCAAAACCACATTTGAAGCACTGTCTCATATCGGTTGGCGACAAGCAATGATTGATGAGATTTTTACTTTATATTTTTAAGGCACATGGGATCTAGTTTCTTGTTTGCCTAGCAAGTTTATTGTTGGTTGTTGTTGGGTGTTTACAGTGAAGGTTGGCCCGAAAGCTCGGTTGGTGGCTAAAGCTTACAAAATACATTTATGGTTTTGGATTGCCTGTTCGTTTATTTATGCCTTGGCTGCCATTTGTTATCAGCCTCTATCAGCTCGATATAAAAATTTGTCTCTTCATGTAGATTTAGAGGAGGAAGTTTACATGGAGCAACCACTTTGTTTTGTTGCTCAAGGCGAGACTGGACTAGTTATAAACTATGTAAAGCTCTATATGATCTAAAGCAATCACTCCACACTTGGTTTGAGGGGGACCTTAATTAACTCCACTTATATTGATATCAGATGCATAATTTAGTTAGATATGTGAGACACGGTTATACCTATTGCGGAAAGCTAAAACTAAATTCTGGCTTTTTCATATTTATATTGATACCTTGCTGTACTGGGACAGGAATGGATACGTTGTGTGAGACGCAATGTTAGGGCCTGCAGATGTTCTCATGCAGTCGGTTCTTAGACTAAAATTTGAGAAACTAATATTTTCTTTTGGCTTGTGTTTTGTGAAACTCATGTTACATTTTCCCTTTTTGTCAGGTGGTAATTACAAAATGCTACCACTTGTTCTGCTGTTCGTGTATCCAGAAAGTTGCTGGGAGTAGGCACCGCAAATGTCCACAGTGTAGTACAAGCTTTGGGGCTAATGATGTTAAGCCTGTTTATTTGTAATTGGAAACTCGGTTCTCTCCTGCTTGTTGGCCAGACCCCGGTGTTCTTTTAACTTTTCTGGTCAAAAGATATGGTGTATGGATACCCCGCAGGTTCATGTGTATGCTTTTGCCAACTGTTGCGATAAGGAACATTGGTAGGGATAAATGAGTCCCTGTTCCATTCTGATTTAGACCAAAACTGATTATTTTTGCTGGTACTTTTTCCTAGTACCATCTGTACTTTGTTGAATCTGGAATATTTAGACTTACAGTTTATTAGCGTAAAGAACTTGGAGCCATAGGAAACGTGATATTTGTTCCGTGCAGATTTATCATAATACATCTTCCAATGCGATTTGGAGAGGTCATGAAGGCTGGTCTTGACCGTGCAAATTAATAATTCGAATTATTCTAAGCCTGAAACATGGCAAATTGCCTTGGAAGTTGACTCGAGTGGAAGGACAATTTGTGTTACATCATTAGTTAGTTTGCTAGAAGTACAAAATTTTGTCTTCAGAGCCTTTTGTATATATGTTAGATTGTATAATTGGTCGTTCAATTTCGTTTTTTGATAGCCTGTAATGTGTGTAATCGAATGTCTATGCTAACATATCGTTGTACGGCCTGTACAGATGTCTTAACTCGATTTTGTCATTTATTGCCACTTATCTTTCAATCTATCTTGTTTCTTAGGTGTTGTATTTTTTATGCCTCGATTCTTCTAGAGAAACATAGCACGGTATCTGCAACGCGTCACTATTGATTTGGTTATGTGTAAGATTGATGTAACATTTTTTTTAAAACTCAAGCTATTTTAAAATTGTCATGTGTATAATCATACATGATGCCTATCTTTCCTAGCTTTTGAAGCAGGAATGGAACCGTCGTGATGGTATAACGAGTTTTTCGTTAGGTCATTAGTACAGTAAGCTTGAAATTTCGAAGCCATAGCCAACTTTTATTTCCTTCTCCTGGTTGAGTAATCTACTTTACACAATTGTTCGTTGATTGTCTCATTTGCAGCGGATGCCAATTTTTTTTAGCATCAATATTAGTTAAAATGATATGGCAACCTTGACATCTTGAGGCAATAATAGTTTTCGCGCAAAAGTTTTCGACAAATTAAACAATTTATAACTTATTCACTGGTGCGGCGATTTTTTTTTGTTTTTTTGGGTTGTAGATTTTGCATTTGTATGCGGGTAGGATAAATGCACAAAAAAGGTCTAGAAATTGGCCTGTTTTTGGATCACTGTTAACAATAATTGATATCAGTTGTGCTCAAATACATCTATTTCATTTGGGCCAGTTCTGTTGGGCACTGCATCAACTATGGTGTGTGGTGTACTGTTTAAAATAAAATGGTGCACACAAGTGAGGCAATAGCATAATTGGCTAGATCCATTGCCTTACAAATGCACTTGGGAGCAACAGCAGCAATAGTGTTTCATCCCAAGGGTAAGCCCCTAAACACCCCACCAAAAAAAGGGTGCACAGTATCCTTAAACCCGATGCACACCGTGTGTTACAATTTACTAATATTGGATGGTGCAAATTAAACTTGCTACATTATTTACTTCTTCTCCATTCTTCTTTAACCTTTCTTCCTCGCGCTCAGTTTGCCACCCCCTCTGCCATCCCTTCCCTAAGTAATGCTGCCTAAGCCCATACCACCAAGTCCTAACTATGCCACCACGCCAACGTCATCCACGATAGTGACGGTGTGAGGGGTTTCAAGATTGAGGGCATAAGAAGACAACGAGTGAGATGTTATGTTGCACAACCATGGAGCAGGAAGGGTCAGCAAGTCTCTCAAGCTGCAGGGCAACTATTAATTAGCACACAACTCCATGAAATCCATGTGGTTCATAGTAGCTTCGTGCCCCCAACCCCCCAGCACTAAAAACAACCTCACCCTTACAAAGCATAACCAACTCCACAATTAAAGCTTTGCACAACTATACTAATATCTTCCCATCTCTATATTCCTCCTTTGATTTTCTTTTTATTAATTTGTTCATATAGAAAAATGATAAAACTCAATCATGATGCCATGGGTGTGGCTTTATTTTTAAACATACCCAATCAACCTTCATTGGCCAAGACCTCCTCCACCACAATTATATGAAATAGCTGTGGGAAGAATTGAGTCACATGAATTTGTTACATTGCATACGAATTAAAATCAACGGAATAGAGCATAGAGAGGGAAAGAGAGAGGAGAGAAGAGAAGGGATGGAAATGGGAATGAGAATGTCAACAAGAGAGAAGTGAGCAAGACATGACAAAAGGTTGTAGAAGCAGTTGCATTTGTGAGGGCAAGGGCGTGATGGCACATATTGCAATGTACCCTATAATGTAAGGTGCATTGTGCACCAACATTTTTACCACATCTCAGAAATGTGGTTAAATGCATTTAAAAAATGTGGCTAAACATAAACTACTACTTGTGTTTCCAGCCTCTTCCACATTGCCTCCCTTTTAAGCTCTTCCACCACTACCACCACCATGTCAGATCCCTCATCCTCTCTAAATCCCAAGGTGAATGCGCCTCTAGCCCCTTCCCCTATCTGTTGTGTCCCTGTTCACTCGATGATGATTGCAAGGATTTGCCTCACCAACTCACCAATGTGACATTGCAAGAATGTGGTCATCGAATACTCCTTCCACCACCTTCCCAGGAACATCTTGAAATCACATAAATTCATCTCCTACTGCATCATTATTAAAAGTAGAACATAAGACATCTAAACATGAAGCACAATTCTTCCTTCAAACCATCCTTTTATTGGTTATTTCATTTACCCCCTTCCCAGAAAGAGAGAGGAACAAGCACACTAGAATATAAGTAATGTAACAACCTCTATCATATAATCCATGCTCGAGTCATGGAGTTATTTTAAAAGGTTGTTACTGTGCTAAGAAATCTTTAAAATATGGAAAATATAATACATGGCCTTTTAACTGCTCACTTTATTACTGACTAATACTCTCTGATACATAGATAAAAAAAATAATTACACTTTAAAGGGAATTGTGACTGACATAATACACAGCGTTTACTTCCGACTAGTTACTAGCTAGCTTCAATAGTCTCTTGGTCTGTCTTATGCCCGATTCTTGCTCAATGAATGGCCTTGTACTCTGCCTCGCACTGGATTTCCAACTTGGGTGCTGGAATATTTACGGAAAAGAGAAATATACAAGTAGGCAGTGAGAACCTAAGGTTCTTAGTAGATAAACTCAAATTATTACTCATACAGTGCCATCATAAACATTCCAGCCGCTTCGGCTTATTATAAAAATATGAACACATATAAATAAATAGTCGTTCAATTTTAAGTTGAAAACACCTTTCTCGAAGTGGGTTATATTTTAACAACCACTTGCCATATCATATGACAGACATAGAAATACGGATAGTATAATATGCTTCAACAAGGATCATCATAGCATTATGACTTAACTAGATAATTAAAGATGCACATATAAATGCGTATACTTGAATGTGTGCAAGTGCACTTGACTTAATTTATCTCTTCTTTAACTTGCAACTTAACCTTACCATTTTGTACTTGATCCCTCGGAGGTGAATGGCCTCTCTCATCCCTGGGTAATAGCCTGCTTTTCAGGTTCGAGCTCGTACCTATACATGAGTGACGGGTTTACTTTCCCCGACCCTCACACCGGTCTATTCCCCTTAAATCTGGTGGAGGGCTGGCCCAAGTCTTAGACAGTACCGCTCTGGCCCACGCTAGCTGGGTCTATGCCATGCCTCACGTGGTAGCTTGGTACATCTTTCTTGCAAGTTCTCATAAATCTTATTCTTCTTTGGACATGATTATATATGCATATGCTACATGCAATCATTCATATACTTCATATTACACTTAAATCATTCTTGTATATATGAATCTCATAAGTATAACATATAAATGTATAACATTCATATAATTCACATATTTACTTTAATTTCATGAAGATAACTGAATCGAGTCCGCTTCCCCATGAATAGTGCCAGACTACCAGAAGGATCAATCAAGTAGCAAAACCAACATAGGGTATCAAGTTTTCTAACAATAATATCAATCATATAACATGTCAACATAAATACATAACTAAAGTTTTTTGCTCATTCTACTCAATTCTGCCCAATTTTGTAAAATTCACCATAATTTCTATTCAATTCATTTGGACCTAAATTTTGAATATGTTATAGGTCTATGTGTCTAGTTTCAAACCCTTTTAGTCCCATCTCATTTTGATTTATGTAGCTCAAGTTATTCAAAGTTTACTTTTGTTTGCCCTATAACTAACTAGAATTGCACTCTTAGAGGTAAAAATTCACTAAAAATAGAAAACTAGGTGAAATTATACGAAATTTATATCAAATTAAAGCTAATAGGACAAGCTTTCTAATGAAATAAGTTTCATCACATTTGCATAAGTATATTTTGGGACATAAGCCCCGAAACCTGACCCTACTGGACTACCCTGTTCCAGCCTAGTTTGAACTTAAGTCAACTTCATTGATGTGCTGGGAACAAATGGCAATGAATCTGACTCTGAAATTTTTATCGGATGTTTCCTTACATGTTAGCTTTCAAAAAGAGTTCGTTTCACTCAATTTGGAGTTGTGTAGGGTGAGTTATACCCTTCTCAACTCATACTGCCTAGATGAGAATCCAGATTTCTAGGTCAAACTTCAAAAATTCATAACTAATTCTATACTAATCCAATGGCCTTATATTTTATATGTATGGAAAGCCATGAATGTCTAGTTTCATATAAAAATAGTTTCATCAAATTTAATTAGCTGTAGGCAGAGCCGTACACTCCACTGTACAGACCATCGAGGGAAAAACCCTAATAGCTTCTTGAATTCTTCTTGGATTCATGTTTTTCTCTAATAAATCCATCCAATCTTCAATTCAAACTCACATATGCACCCTAAACCAACCTTAATTCATCATCATCACTCAAGATAACATCAGAATCTTGCAAGAAATTAGGAAGAAAGTGGAATCCCAATCAGCCCAATTCAAAGAAAACAAGAAAGAAGTTGGAATTCCTACCTCTTCTAGGTGTTGTTGTGCTAGATTGGTGCCTTGGATTGAAGGAATCTTGATGAAGCTTGAAGAGTAGATGGAGATGGAGTGAAGATGAGTTGAGATAGGAGAGATAATGAGAGTTCAGCAGGTTATAAATTCGAAAATAATCAAGGGAGTTGGAAGGAAATAATTGAAGACTTTTGGAGCAAGATTACATGTGATTGGTGGATGTGTTTTCCTTCTCCAATCTAATTTGGCTGCCTTCTTGAAGGCTGATTGTGGCGCCACTTGTAGGGTATGTTGGCTGAATCTTGGCCATCCATCCTAGGGCTCTCACAGTATAATTTTTATTGGTTCGGTTCCGACAATTCAAAGTACCAAAATCTTACTGATTGCCTTTAAATCGGTAAATCGGTTTTGGAAAAATCCTATGAAGTTTCCTATACTTTCAATCTACTTCTTTCATATCTAATTTCTCTAAATGATACTTAATTGCCTCTAATTAAAAATTTAGTCAAATGCTAATTAATCTTAAGTAGTTGATAAAACCGAACAACTAGGCGAAAACGATAAAAAATTCGGTGGAGGTGAGGCCAAGTTTCTCCACTATCTTGAGCAACGCTTGGCGCCACTCATACGTGGTAAGGGTGACTGAATTTCAGCCATTTAAGTGAGGGTTTCCAGTAGAAAATTCTACTGGCTCGGTTTTACTATGAAAAAAGGTGAATATGTTATGTAAACTGTTTAACTTTATAAATCGAAAACATACTATCTGAAGCAAAGTTCATTTTACTCAAACTAGTGGTGTTAGTGTGGAGTTCTACTGATTCGGTTTTTCTTCAAATCAGCAAAACTTTACTAAATGACTCTGAGAGAATTTCTATATCTCTATTCTAATTATTCCTAAGCCTAATCCCTCTAATTAATATCTAATTAACTTCTAATTAACCCTACTTAGTCAATAAGATCGAATAAATTGCTTGTTAACGTGAAATAATCGTTCTTGCAAATTTAGAGCTTTTCTATTTTCTATTTTTCGTGGCTAATGGCATGTCCGTAATTTTGAGCAAGTCTAGGGGCACCCCACGTCATTTCACACCAGACTGCCTCCATGGCCCAATCGGTGGAGAGTTAAACTTTCACGGTTTTACCATGTGATTCTGCTTCGTTTAAAATACCATTTTGCACATTCTACCAATGTGGGGACATAAAAGTCATTTTATGAAAAGTCTAGGGTTATTATGGAAAATATAATTTCTAAAACTTTTGGGCAAGATTGCAATTAACAAAAGTTGATAGGGGCATCTTTGTCATTTCTTAATTTATATGGCAGTGCCATATTTTTAACAGCAGTGTTATACTACCCTATATTTCTGAGTGCGAGGATTTTCGGCGTATACCACTGCCTGAGAGATTCCCACACTGCCTAAGAGAAATAATTCAAAATTTTTATTATACTCCATTTAAGAAAATAGGGGATGTTACAAGTAACCTAGAATATAAGTAACCTATGTCATATGTATATCAAGGCATAATCTTCTAAGCTTTGGTCATATTGATCTAACTTAAGAAGGAATTCATGGAGCTTTCGAATGACGAATTGGATTTTTTATATATGTATTTTCTCTCATATTTAGTGTATTAAGCCTGTTTTGTGCTTAGTTGAATTTATTTGGATCATATTTGTTTTTTGGGTTTTAGCTGGACCTTAATTTAATTTTTCTAGCATTGTGCTCATCCTGACATTGTTGTTGTATTTTGACCATAACTTAACTTCTAAACCTCATTAAATTGTGATTCTTGGTTTGTAGGAAAGCTAAGAGCTAGGCCTCTAACTTTCATAAAGAAGTTAGAGACTTGGCCCATAGGTGTCCAAATCACTCCATTCTAGTGCCATTGGAAAGCTAACATTTAGAGATTCATTTCATCTTCAGGGCACTAACCAAACGGGGTGTTTTGGCGGTGACAAATGCAGTACAAGTTCACCGATGGATCTAGAGAGCTCAATTCAATGTCTTAGGCCTAACTTTCTAACCAAAACTTCAATTAGTGCAAATTAGGCATCCAAATGAAGCTTAGAAAGAGGAGATTAATATAATTTTGGATTAGTGAGTTAATTGTGCCTAAAAATAGGGAGAAATCAAATTTGGAGGGACCTTTTTTTGGCATTTTCAGAATTAAAATAGATTTTGAATTTACTTATTCTCCAAGTTTCTCTCTCCCTCTCTTTCTTCTCCTTTTTTCTCTTTCTTTGAGTTTCACTTTCTCTTCTCTGTAGTTTCAGTTTAACTCCATTAATGGAGTAGTAGATCTTCATTTGATTCAAGTATTCAAGTGAAGCATTGATACTCTTGAGAATTGGTGATTTAGAATTCAAGATTCCAAATTTATTTCTCTACTCTTCCTTTTTAGTTCTTGATCTAGTTTCTAATGTGAAGGTTTTAAATTTGAAATGATGATTAAGGATCTAGTTGATTTCATATTGATCGGTTGATTTATGTGATTCAATTGTTGGCTGAGTAGGAATTAGGTTTTCAGGTTTGAACCTAATGCTAATCGCATTGGTGTGAAGATCAACATAGATCATTTACTTTTTTTTGAGGTTTCGAAACTTGATTGATTATGTGTTGATTAAATACATGGAGGTTTTCATGATTGGATGCATGGATTTGGATTGAGGTCTTGTAACATCCCCAATTTCTGTTGTGCTAAATTACCTCCTATTCTGCTTGAACTTGGAGCTTGGAGCCTGATACCATCTGTTCTACTTGAACTTGGAACTTGGAACAGGGATAGCCCTTATTCTGATCAACTTGGAAACTGTAACGTCTTTAATTTCTTTTGTGCTAAATTATCTTGGTAATCTTGAATAATTAGGCACTTAATGAAGGATTAAAGACTAAAGGCTTAATTAAGCAATGAAAAAGGTAATTCAAAGAAGAGAAAAATTGAGAAAATGCTTAATTAAAATTAGGGAATTTTGAATTGAGTACTAATCACCAATAATTAGCCTAATCGAATTTAAATAAGGTTAATTGAGCATAATTGAAATTTTAATTTCACTAGTCATGAAAACATAAGTTAATCACTAAACCTTGATTAATTAAGTCAACTATGTAGTAAGAACACTTAATTATATCATTAGAATTTAAATTAAGTCAACTAGAGTATTGATGACATCACTAAAGTGAAAAAGCAAAAGACAAGGTTGCTTTATGTAAGAGATAGTATAAGATTTGTCTAAAGTAATCCCCTAATTATCCAATTTGTCTCCCCTAAGCATAATAAAGATCAGAATATCCTCCCCTTAACCCTTAGTGAACTCCATGGCCACCCTACCATACACACACACACACACACACACACACACATTTTATTTCATTCATTTTTCATTCTCTAACACACTATCATATTCTCTTAACCCTAAGAAATAGAAAACTCTCTTCATCTTCTTCATTCTCCATTCTCCATAGCCAACCTCACTTAGCCTTGTTAGAGCTATGTAATGTAACATCCTTCCGAGTATAGTACTACGCTTAAGCCATAATATCTCACCTAGGAGTAGTTACTGTCACTAAATCGGACCTTGTCCGGTAGCAACCTTCAGCCACCTTTGCCTTGAAGGGCCTTCTTCGGAAACTTCTGAACTATCTGGAGATAACACGGAAAAAGAGTGAGAATTTTTAAATTCTCAGTAGGATTCATTTAATTACCATATGCTGTGTCGTCGTTATTATGTCCAGCTGCTTCGGCTTATTATGAAAAAGGTGAAGATGTTATAGAAACTATTTAATTTTATGGTTTGAAAACATATTGTCCGAAATAGAGTTCATTTTATTCACGCACTTGAGTCACATTGACAATATCTCCTATCTAGAATAAACATCACTGCATAAATAGATATAACAGGTTCAACATCAATAAAACATGATATATAATAATGGTGAGCATTCATAAGGTTCAGTTTCTTAGGTTTTCGAAAACATGATTATCCGATGCGGATTCAAATTTCACATATCCTCTGATCATTTATATTATAATGAGCATAGGTACAATTACCATTACATAACACATGTATGGCTGTGCTATAAGCTTTTCTTAACTTGTTGCCACCATCACCTCTCGGTACTTACACTAGCTGGGTCATGCCATGCCTCATGTAAGCCCTACCCCCTATACTCATATTAGCTAGGTCATGTCATGCCTCATGTGGGTGAGGGTTACTTGTCACACATATTCCAGAGTACGATTGCCATGTCTTACTCCATTGGGATGTGATCGTCATGTCACATTCCTTAGGAATATGTTCTTCCTACCACGTCCCAGAGTATGATTGCCATGTCATACTCCATCAGAATGTGATCGCCATGTCACATTCCTTAGGGTATGGGATCATCATGCCACATTCCAGAGCATGATCGCCATGTCATACCCCATCAGAGCGTGATCACCATGTCACGTTCCTTAGGAATATAAGGGCTTCATTATATCTTTTAACTGCCTTCACGGGGAGGGATTCAAAGTGCAACTACCTCCAGGTGAAGGGATCCACATTTAATATATTTATATCCTTTCGTTCTCATACATAGTCATGCATAGACATGCTGAATGTACTCATACATATGCGTCATCGCTTACGTTCATATATCATTGCATACATGATTTCCACATACATATTCATAACCTATAAAGGTTCATAACTTCCTTACAATTCTACCGAAAATTCGGCAGCATAACGGATCAGATCCGTTTCTCCATGAATAGTGCCAGTCTCAATAGACAATCAGTGATAGTAAGAGATCAAATATAATGCATCTATCTTTCAAGCACCAACATGGAATTTGCAACACTTAGACTTTAATTGAACTTATATATGCATTAAGGTGTCAAATCCTTTAATTTTGGAAATTCTGCTCATATCCTTCAACTTTGCCCGTTTTTAGAAATTGAGCCTTAAATTCATTTTAACTCATTTAGACCTGAATTTTGGATATGTTGAAGTGTTATGTGTCTATTTTCTAACCTCTTTGGTCCCATCTAATTTTGATAAATATAGCTCAAGTTGTTTAGGTTTTATCCTGGCCTACCCTGTAGTTGGCTAGAATCACACACCTAAAAGTAAAAATTCACTAAAAATCAAAAACTGATTGAAATCATACGAAATTGGTCTCATGTTAAAGCTGACAAGACAACCTTGCATTTGAAAAATGTTCCATTCCATTTACCTTAGTAGGACTCGAGTTATAAGCAACGAAATTTGACCTTCCTGAACTGCCCTATTTTGGCCCGATTTGGATATAGGGCAACTTTCTTGAATCACTGGGTACAAACAGGACCTTATCTAACTCTGAATTATGGGATATTCTCTATGTGTAAGCTTTCTAAAAAAGTTCGTTTCATTTAATTCCAAGTAGTATCGGTCGAGATTTACCCTGATCAACCTAGTCTACCCAGAATCAAACTCAAAAACCTAGGTCAAACTTCCTAAATTTATATCTCTCTCAATACTAATCCAATAGCCTTACATGATATATGTATGGAAAGCCCTGAATGTCTAGTTTCATAAAAAAATAGTTTCATTGAATTTAAATGGTGGTAGGTGGAACCGTACACTCCGCCGTACGGACTGCCGAGGGATTCAAGGTTTCTAGCTTCTCACATCTTCATTCTTTCACCTTGTTTTACCTCCTAACCGAATTTAACATCAACATCAGCCAGCAAACCAACCAAATATCATCATAATCATTCAATTATCTCATCAAGAATTGAGAAAATAAAGTCACCAACAGCCACCCATAATCAGAATAGCAAGACAAGATTTGAACCTCTACCTTTATTTTGATGTAACAACTAGCTAGTCTTGAGTTCTAGTGAAGGATATGGATGCAAGAAGCTTGAGGGAGGTTGAAAGTGGAAGAAGGAGATGAAGAGGATGAAGAAAAGAGGAGAGGAAAGCTGCTGGAAGAGGGAGCTCGAAATTGGGTGGAGAAAGAAGGAAAAAATCTGATTTAATGGTGGTGTAGTTGGCTTCTTGCAATTTGATTGGTTGGAGCTCTTGTGGCCAAATTTCAGCCAACACCCTTCATCCTTGTAGCTTCTCTTGCGCCACACTTAGGGGTTTAAATGGCTGAGTGTTCATCCTTAGGTCATAGGGTTTTGGGCATGTAATTCGATTGGTCCAGTTTTGACAGTTTAAAATACCGTAATCTTACCGATTTCTTTTAAATCGGTAAATCGGTTTCAAGAAAATTTTTATGAAATCTTCTATTCTTCTAACCTAATTCCCTCATATCTAAATTCAATTAATTGCTAATTAATTGACCCTAAATAAATATTAAGTCAAATTTTAATTAATCTCAATTACTTGATGAAAACCGAACAATTAGGCGAAAAATGATAAGAAAATTTTGGTGGATGTTACATGTAACATCCTCAATTTTTTGTCGTGCTAAATTATCGCAATAACCCTGAGTAATTAGGCACTTAATAAGAAATTATGAGATTTACGCTTAATTAAGGGATTAACGAAATGTTTATGAGTTAACTTTGATGAGTAAGGTCAAGAGAATGCTTAATCGAGATTAGATAATCTTTAATTAAGTAAGTTAGAGCCTTAATAGCTTAATTAACTACTAATCACCCTTAATTAGCTTAATCAAGTTTAATTAAGGATAATTAAGTTTAATTACAAAATTAATTTTTTTTAATCATGTTCTTGTGTATTAATCACTAATCCTTGCTTAATCATGTTAATTAAGTTGCAAGAGCATTTAATCATATCATGAAATTCCAATTTAGTCAATTAGACAATAAAGTAAAAAGTGATGTCAAAAGCTAAAGCATTAGACAAGAGTGCTTTATGTAAGAGATTGTACATGCTTTGTTCCCCCCTCATTCAATTTGTCTATCTAAATCTTAATTAACATAAAATTAAGAAAATATCTCCTCTCCACCCCTATACATGTGACTACCTCGCTCTCTCTCTCTCCCTCTCTCTCACCTATCCATTTTTATTTTCACACTTCTCATTCTCTCTTTAAAACTCTCATCTTGTCACTTCTCTCTATATTCTTCTTTTTCTTCTTTATCTTCTTCTTCCTTTCTCCACCACCTCCATAACCAAACCTTCCTCACTAAGCCCTTCAAAGATCACATCTTTGGGTCTTTGGAGACAAGTTCTAAATACTACAAGCCTCATTTTCAAGAGAACTCAAGAGCTGTCATCCTTTCTAAGCCAAACTGCCACTATCTTCACCAAAGGAGGAGTTTTCTTCATCTTCTTCCTCTTCTTCAAGGACACCATTTTCAAGTTTAGGTGTTATCTTCACTCTTCTATTTTGTTTACTCAAGAAAGCTTGAAGCTCGGTTCCTCTCATGACCAAGATCTTCAAGTGAAAGCTGGAGAAAATCTTTCATGTTCTTCATGAGCAAAAGTTTCTATTTTTGGTAAAATATGTTCATGTTCTTGTTCATGAGTGTTCTTGATTTCTTGAAAGGTTCCTTTCTTTAAGTACTTCAAAGTTTCTATTTTTCTTTCTTGATGCATGAGATCTTGATGTTTCTTGTGAGTTGTTTGAAAAAGAATGATGTTTTTGGTGGTATTTTGTTTAAGGTTTGTTCCTTTTTTTATGGTGAGTTTATGATCAGAAAATTTTCATCTTTACATGTTTTTCATGGTTGATAAGACTATGAACATCCTAAAAGCTTAAAACTTTAAAAAGTTTGCTTTTTGATGCTTAAAAAGTGGCCCTATTTTTATGAATTTCACAAGGTTTCATCTTATTCTTCTTAAAGACAAGAAAATGTGTAAAAGTCTAAGCTTTTTTTTTTATGTTTTTTGAATATGAAGCCTTTTTAAGTTATGGAAATGATACCTTGTCACTTTATGTTTTAAAGATTGACTCTTGGATACAAATCCTTTCATAAAGGTTTAAACTTTAAGTCATAAAGTTATAAGCTTGCACTTTAGTTTTGTAAAGGTTGAGTCTTGAGATGAATATATTGAGTAAAGTTTTAAGCTTTAAGCAAAAATCTCACTTTTGAGTCATAAAAGTGTTAACTTTCATAAAGATCAACACTTTCTAACTTTAAGCTAATGTTTTCAATCATTAGTTCATTAAGTAGGTATCTTTTAGACTTTAAGACAACTTTGAATCATAAAGTTGAGACCTTGATGGTCTTAGAATAATTAAAAGTGTCAACTTTCATAAAGAATAAGACCTTTTAGTTCAAAAGCTAGTATCTTGTATTATTATTTCATAATGATTTAATCCTTAAGTCAAGAGTATAATTTTAGAGGCACTTGCTTTTATAAAGAATAAAACTTTGACTACTTTATAAACAATGATAACTTATATAATATTTAAGGTAAGACCTTTTTATATTAATAATAAAAGCTTGAA
Organism: Pterocarpus santalinus; assembly: GCA_031439595.1. Lineage (NCBI taxonomy): Eukaryota > Viridiplantae > Streptophyta > Magnoliopsida > Fabales > Fabaceae > Pterocarpus > Pterocarpus santalinus. The sequence goes on along the minus strand of CM062532.1, from coordinate 42,715,647 downwards.
ACTTTGCAACTTGGATAAGTTAAAAATCACCCATGGTGATTAGTGAAAATGGTGTTGTTGGGTTCATGAGTGTGGTTATGCATTGTCATGACCCAAGGATTCGAGAGATCTTGAACTCCTTGGGAATAGAAGTATGATTAGGGCCTCTGAGCATACCATGAACTTAGGAATTACTAAGTGCACTATCTCAAGGAAAGGAAACAATTACCGAACTTAATTAAATTGAACAAGTGCTCCATAAGATATGTACTCAAGTAAAGAGTAATTTCACATGAGAACTAGGCAACTAAAAGACCACATACATATATTTTAACTATGTGATTCTCTCATGGATAACCATTGAAAATCATATGGTGATTCATAAGATTCTTCACAAAGAATAACATAACTATTAACCCTTTTAGGGTATGAATGTATGATGCCATTCGGCATGATGAATGACAAGTTTGATTGAGCTTTGTCTTATGATTGAATGATTAGTGTGATGATATGATATAGATATGATGGACTGTTAGTTGAAAGTTTGTGATTGGCATTTTGGGGAAGCTTCGGTCTAGCCATTAAGCTGTCGGATATCCGTCAAAATTATGGACTTAGTCATATCATTGCATGTGTCTAGTCAAAGAAGTATTATGCATGTAAAGTATAATGATAAGAAAAGAAATAATGGGACATGACCCCTCGATCACTTCAGGGAAGTGAGAGATGGTGATCTACAAAGACTTAAGGAACCTTTTTGGGGGAGGCAAGGGTGACATAGAGGACCCTCCAACTTAGAGGTAACTAATATCGGCTTAGTCTGATTTGGTTAGTACTGCATGGCAATGGTCACGGAATGAGCTCATGTCCAAAAGCTGTCTATTTCAAAGAAAAGAAAAGAATGTTAAGCACGTACTAAAAATGAAAGTAAAGTCAAAGTAGAACCATGGCCAAGTTGATGAGTTGCATAGTCATACATGTTTCTATATTTCTCATGCGTATTATGAATGTTTATCCTATGTGTTAGCATGTATGCCTATGTATGACGTTATGAATAATATGATAAACGTAAAAGCAATCTGCTTCGGGATTTATATCTTCAGAAATTGTTAAAATTGAACATATATCTATCCACTATTTTTATAATTAAATCTGAAGTGGCTGGGACAATGACAATGACACAATATTTGTCTAGTCACGATCCTACTGAGAAATCTTGTATTTCTCACTAGTACGTTCTCGTGTCATCTTCAGATGGAGCTGATGGCATCCATGGTAGCACTTCTGATGGTACTTGATTGGATAAGATGAAGAACTGTCATGTTTCTTCACCTAGGTATGGAGGATCAAGATAGTTACATAGTATTTTCATTTTCTTAAGAGCCCTAGTTGGGCAGTTTATATATAATTAAGAGCATTTAGGAAGTCATGTTACTTAATTTGACCTATTACATATGTGATACTTGTTAAATGTAATGAAGACTCTTGAGTATCTATGATTACATTCTTGGCTTATGGTATTATGTTATGTTATTTGAATTTTATCATACATCTTATTAGTAACTCAGTGATATGAGGAGCAACGTCCATATGTATGCGAGTAAGTAAGCGCGTAAAGGCTCAGTCTTCAAGCATGAAGGTTTTACCAAAAAAAAAAAATCTATCAAGCTATTTTCGTGTATTATACTAATTTAACTAAAAGAACTTCTGTTAATTAAGAATATTAACTACTAATGCCATAAAATGACTTAAGCATAGTATGGTATTATTAGAATGTTACAAGCTACATTTTTTAGCTCTCACAAACGCATCCTCACTCAAGCAAGGAAGCAAAGTCTCATGTTCCCCTCTCAAGAGCTCATGGTCATGAACACCCTAGGAGAGCAAGGAGGAGATTTTTCACTTCAAGATCCAACCTTTTCTTCATTAGATCATCATCTTATGGTAGGATCCTTTAACTACTCTTTTTCCCTCTTATGACAAGTTATGAGAGGTCAAGTTTGTTTATAACTTAGAGCCTCAAGGTTTCTAGTTTCTTGAGAAAAATGATGACTTTCATGTCTTTACCATTCTTGTTCTCCTAATGTGACCATCTTGAAAAAAATAGGTAAAGTTTTGATTTTTACTCACTTTCATGTCGAGAGCTCCTAGGTCTAGCCATGGTTATGGGACTTTTGGCACATTTCTTGTTGTCACCTCTTGAAAGACTCTAAAGTTTGCACCTTTTTAAGTATTCAAGTGTTCTTTAGGCTTATTCTACACTTTTATGATCATATCCATTAAAAAGTTGCTTTCTTGAGTTTGATTGATGAGTTGTTGCAAAGTGGCCATGAGAAAGTGATCTTAAAACTTAAATAAGGAAAAAGTTTCACACTTTATCACTTATTTTATAAAATCAACACTCTTAAGCTTAGATCTATGTTCATAATGTAACACCCTCCCAAGGACGGTACAATGCTTAAGTCATAATATCTCACCTAGGAGTTGTTACTGTCACTTACTTCGAACCTTGTCTAGCAGCAAACTTTGGCCACCTTTGCCTTGAAGGGCCTTTTTCGAGACTTTTGAACTATCTGGAGATAACACAGAAACAGGAGTGAGAATTTTAAACTCTTAGTAGGAATCATTAAACTACTATATACTGTGTCATCGTTGTTATCTCTAGCTGCTTCGGTTTATTATGAAAGAGGTGAGCATTCATAAGGTTTAGTTCTTAGGTTTCCGAAAACATGAATATCCGAAGCAGATTCAATTTTAATATATCCTCTAATCATTTACATCATAACATACATGGGCATAAGTATAATTACATAAAACATGATTGGCTATGCTATAAGCTTCTTTTCACTTCTTCCCTTCAAGGGTTTGGACCGAAGTCCCTTTTCTTTTCGTAACTTAACTTTGTCTTACATCTTTTTCTTTTTACCCATTAAACATAAACTTTCGGTACTTACACTAGCTGGGTCATACCATGCCTCATGCAAGCCCTAATCTCCTATACTCACACTAGCTGGGTTATGCCATACCTCGTGTGAGTTGTGGGTGAGGGGATCTTACTTTCTTTACTTCCTTCATTCGACACACCTAGGCGTTACGTATCGCCGTCCCTAGGGTGTCTGCATCTGCCTACACTTGAGCGTTATGTATTGCCGTCCTCAAGTGCAGCATTGTTCATCTTTCTTTATTTGGCACACCTAGGCATTACGTATCGCCGTCCCTAAGGTGTCTGCATCTACCTACACTTGAGCGTTACGTATCGCCATCCTCAAGTGTAGCATTGTTCATCTTTCTTTACTTGGCATACCTAGGCGTTACGTATCGCCATCCTTAAGGTGCTTGCATATGTTTTAATCTTTAGTCTTTACTGCCCTTGGGTAGTCTGATCTAGGAGTGAGCTCGTCAGCTCAGCTCGTGACCATCGTCACACAGACTGTCCCACAAGGGGACCCATGTGCCTCTAGTCTTGGAGGGATCTCATTTTGGTCACGTGCCTCTAAATTGAAGGGATTTTTTCTAGTCACGTGCCTCAATAGAGGGATCTCAGCTGATCACGTGCCTTCGATGTAGAGGGATCTCATCTGATCACGTGCCTCCAAGGTAGAGGGATCTCATAGTTTTAGCTGCCTTTATAGGGGGATTCAAAGTGCAACTGCCTCCCAGTGAAAGGACCCACATCTTATTTTATTTAATTACCTTCACAAGGAGGGATTCAAAGTGCAACTGCCTCCAGGTGAAGCGACCCACATTCATTATATTCATATCATTGCATTCTCATATATAATCATGCATAGTCATGCTGAGTGCATTCATACATATGGTTCATCATTCACTTTCATATAAGCTTACATACATGAGTACTACATGCATATTCTTAACACATAAATGCTCATAATTCTACTGAAAATTCGATAGCATAACGAAATGTGTCCGCTTCCCCATAATAGTGTTAGTTTTAGCAGACAGTCAATCACAGTAAGAGATTCATTATAATGCATTAATCTTTCAAGGACCAACATGGAATTTCAACACTTAGACTTTACTTGAACTCATATGTGAATTAAGGTGCCAAATTCTTTACCTTTGAGAATCCTGCTCATATTCCTCAACTCTACCCGTTGTTAGAAATTAAGCCTTAAATTCATTTTAACTCATTTAGACCTGAATTTTGGATATGTTGAAGCGTTATGTGTCTACTTTCTAATCTCTTTAGTCCTATCTAATTTCGATAAGTGTAGCTCTAGTTTTTCACGTTTTATGCCCTGAAGCTGGCCAGAATTGCACACTTACACGTAAAAATCCACTAAAAATCGAATACTAACTCAAATCATACAAAATTGGTGTTCTATTAAAGCTAACAGGATAACCTTTCATTTGCAATAAGTTCCATTTCAATTACTTTAGTAGAGCTCAAGTTATAAGCCTCTAAATTTGACCTTCCTGAACTGTCTTGTTTTGGCCTAGTTTGGACATAGGGCAACTTCTTTGAACCACTGGGAGCAAATGGGACCATATCAAACTCGGAATATATTTGTAAGATGTTCTCCTATGTGTAAGCTTTCTAACAAAGTTGGTTTCACTCAATTTAGAGTTGTATAGAGTAAGTTATGCCCTGAACAACCCAGTCTACCCACTATCAATCTCTAGAATCTAGGTTAAATTTCCAAAATTCGTATCTCTCTCAATACAAATCCAATGGCTTATATGATATATGTATGGAAAGCCCTGAATGTTTAGTTTCATCTAAAAATAGTTTATAAGATTTAACCAGTCGTAGGCGGAGCCGTACACTCCGCCATATGGACTGCCGTGGGTTTCTCACTTAGACAGCATCCCAAATCTCCACTTCTTCAAGATTTCTCCTTCTAACCTCAATTCCAACTCAAGATTACATGTTAATCCAACCATAATCCATCATATACATCCAATATAACCTCAAATACATGAAGAAAAGTAAAATTACATGCAGCCATAGTTCAGAGAAATCAATAAATAGAAAGTGAATCCTACCTCTTTGTGGGTGATTTTGCTAGGTCTTGGAGTTTGGAGTTGATGGAACCTTGCCAAGACTTGATGATTGTTGGAGTAAAGTGAAGGGAGAAGGAAGGAAGCTGGAATGGAAGACGGAGGCATAATCAGCATGGAATGAGAAGGAAAATCTGATTTAAACATAAAGAGGGTAGTTGGAATTGTGAGTGTTGATTGGCTGAATTTCTTATGGGTAAAGTTCAGCCATGTCTCCCCCCCTTTTTGTGGCTAAAATTGAATCTTGTGTTTCACTCTGGCTGAAATCAGAATCGTCCCAATCCTGCTTAAAGTTGGAACTCATGTCCATTTTATTTGAACATGGAGATAAAGAATGAGATCGGAACTCGGATACTTTTTCTTTGAAGCATAACATTGGATATCGGAAATGTTGTCTGTTCTATTCGAAACTTGCAGACAAAGTTGGATGTCGGAAACAAACTTAAGGTTGGAGGTACGAAATCGCATCGCAGACAATTCACCTTATACCCGAATCTCGGAAATTGAGAACTAGATGTTTTTAAAACTCTTATTACAAATAATGCTGGAACTCAATCCAGGACTAATCTCGAAGATCAATTAACAACCCAGAAATTGGGAATCAAGACATCAACTCTTTGTACTGGGAAGTTGGAATTCATATAATCTCAAAAGCCGGTCTCAAGCTCAAACTCGTACTCGGGATCATCATTAGAAACTAAATGCTCTTAGAAGTAGTTTCGGAGATCAGAACTCGTATATATCCTTCTGATGTCGTAATTCATGTTCATTCTCATTGATATAAACTCGGAGGTAGGAAATCATGAACATTTTACTAGAAACTTGGATATGACGTCGGAGGTCGGAAATATCGTTCATTCCATTTGAAGCTAGGAAATAAGGTAGAAGGTTAGAATTTGGAAATTATGTCCACCATATTTGAAACTCGAAGTCGGAAGCAACGTCCTTTGACTTGAAGATGAAATCGGAAGTCGGAAGTCATAAAAAAAAGAAGTCGGAACTCGTGGAGGATGTTTCACATAAGTCTTGAGTAAGCCTTGAACAAGTAGAAACAAGAAGTAAAGCAAAATAAAAATTGGAACTTGGCACCTATATGGTTTCGGCCGTGTTGAGTAAGGTGCGAGGGAAAGTGAGTTTGATGCTTTTAGAGATAAATCTATGGTTTATTTGAAATATCAGCACACTTTATGATAAATAAAGTAAAAATGAAATTTGACCTAACATTGAGGTATCCATTCGACCATTAATGAAAGAAAAGATAAGAAAATATTTTTAACTAAGCTTAGAACAAAACTTTGCAGTCATGACAGTTTGGTCTTGCAACTTTTTTAATTACAAATCCCTTCTTGATGGCGATGAGCATATGGTGTTGTTGGATTCATGAGTGTGGGCATGCTTTGTCATGACCTAAAAGGCTAGAGGGATCTCGAAATCCTTTGGGAACAGAAGTATGATTAGGGCTCTAATAGTTATGCCATGAACTTAGGAATCACATGTGTACTATCTCAAGGAAATTAAAAGATTAGAAGAAAAAAATTTTGGTTGAAAACTCCAATTAAGGTCACGACCCTAATAAGTAAAAAAGGGAAACAATGTCGTTAAAATTTTAACTCAAGAAATCTAACTCTTAAAACATGTAAATAGAAACCTAGCAAGTTACATGGTAAATATGAAATCTAAGATTATAATCATGACCATGGTTTTAAGTGATAGTGTAAGAAGGAAAGACCTAAACTCAAGATAACTAAGACTTAAGATACATGATTGGATAAATGGATATTTCACTTAAGATAAAAACAAGAAAAGAAGCATTAGAAACCATTAGGGAACTCACGTTTAAATTCATAACCTAGACAAACTCTAAACTTATACTACCTTAGTAAATAAAGTATAAAACTTACTTGAAGCATAAGTAGCTAAAAGCTTATAACACACATTTACACTAAGCCATGTGATTTTCTCATGAGTGGACATGGGGATTTCATAATGATTCATAAGACTCTTCACAAAGTACAGAGGAAACCGTAGATTCCCCCTTAGGGAATGGTGTGATTGTATGATGCTCTTATGTAAGTCACATGGCAAGATTGTTTGGGATATGACTCGTTGGTTATTGACTTTTGATTGAATAATTGTTAGAACATGACATGATGACATGAAATGAATATAGTTGGTTGTTGGTTGAATTTCCATACTTGGTAAATTTTGGGAAAACTCCAGTCCAGCCGTTATACTGCTGGATTTTTGTCAAAATTGTAGACTTAGAAATATTTGTCACTTGTATATATGTATCATATCTTTGAACCTATACTAAGTTTTATGATAAGAGAAGAACAGAGGTAATTGGATATAATCCTTCAGAAGGGAAGGTGATCCATAAAGACAAGATAAGCGGGTGTGATCCTTCAAAAGGGAAGGTGACCCATTAAGAGACCCTTCTAGTTTGGAGGTATGTGGCCAAGATCCTTTCCAATTTGGAGGTAACCCCTTGTCACCTTAGTCTGATTTTAGATTAGTATTGTGTGATGATGGTCATAGAATGAGCTCATGTCCAATAGCAGTTTATCTAAGGGCATGCTAAGTATGAAAGTAAAGTTAAAGAAAAACTCTGGTTAAGTTAAAGTTAATGAAAGTGCATAGAATAGCCATGCATCTATACTTCTATTGCATTCATTATCATGAAGGTCTTATCTTGTGCGTGAATGGTTTATGATGATATTATTTACCATGATATGCTCCTAAGTGAAAGACTAAAACCAATTCGCTTTGGGGCTAAATCATTTCAAACTTATATAAAATTGTTCTTATGCATGCTTACTTGTTTTTATAATTAAACCCGAGGTGGCTGGAATGATAATGATGACCATTACCTATCTAGTTGGAGTTCTACTAAAAAATTATGTTTCTCACTCCTATGTTTCTGTGTCATCTTCAGACAGAGTTCATGGCATCCATGGCAGCACTTTCGATGGTATATGTAACACCCTACTAGTTTTATGTTATGCTTAAGTCATAGCATGAAACTAGTTAGGTTGTGTTACCGTGTTGATACTTTACTTACCTTCCTTATCTTTAAGTTCTCTTTAACTCGCCTCTATTGACGAGACGGCGAGCTGTTATATTAAAAACAAAATAGACGAAATATCAACAAAACGAACCGAATAGAATATCATCAAAATGGGTATGGTACAATAATGTTACTGCATGCGTGTAAACATATGTATATATATATGTATCAGAAGCTACTGCTTCAGTTTATGTACAAAGTTTCAAAGTAAAGCACATACATGGGCTAGTGTATCAAAAGACCATACTGCCCTCATCTATCAATCTATCCTATGGTCCTCAAAGGACATTTCGTAATCTACTACTACCTCTACAATCAAACCCATGACCCAAAACTACATGCTGTCCAAAAGAGGGTCATACTGTACAACGTCCACTGCCGCTAAGCTACTCCGTCAGGTAGCCGTTAGCCATGCCAGGCTCGGCCGGAGTATAGTCCACGCTAGGTCCCGAGGAGGAAGAGGGCGACGGCCGGCGTGGCCTCGGAGGGGTCACTCTCGGAACTTCGGCGGGGCGTCGAGAGCTGCCTGGGTGGTGACTCGAGCGAGGTCGTGGTCTTTGCCAGTGCGAGAGGAGCAGATGCTTGGTGTGCCATATGTAGAGGGATGGCAATATAAGGGGTAGCAGGGTCGAATAGGGGATGGTGTAAAGGAACATCAAAGTTCCTGTCGCTAAATAAGTACAAACGAAAGTTACACGAACCGGCTATGTACAGAGAGTCCAACTCCAGGTCATGGTGGAACTGAAGTGCGTGGATCTCAATAAAGGGTGGTGTGGAGTCCATCGCTGAATCTGAGAATGATGCGAATACACAAGACGGGTGAGAATTTCAGAAAATTCTCGTGAGGGTTCGATCACACTGGGATCGACATCACATACATTCTCGCTACCTCGGTTTTACTTAATTATTAAAATACGTGTTCAAACTAAAAGTCCATTTTCATGAGTTTAAAAACATGTCTGGTCCGAGGTAAGGTTCAATTTTACTTTAATTGGCATAATAAACGAAATAATTACTAATACTAATGCACAGAATGATAAATGAAATAAATCAATGAATAGCAGTGAGCAATTGTAACAGACAATTGTAAACATCCTGATGCAACTACTCCATGTATTTATGCATTCATGAAATCATGTAAACTCATTCTTTCATAAACTCTTTCATTACTTTCTATCATTTTTCCATCTCTCTTGGTCCCCTGGGAGTTCTTGGCCATTTTAGACTCCTGGGTAATAATAGTCTGCTTATCAGGATCGAGCTCGTTCCTATACAGAAATGCCGGGTTTACTTTCCCCGACCTTTCCACCGATCTATTCCCATTAACTTTCTATTCGGGGCTGGCCCAAGTAGTATGGAACTTGCATAATAACATGCTTCTTTTCATGACTTTCATAACTTTCTTAAGAATGTATATGCATTCATGTGAAATTCATAACTTGTTCATGGGTTCTACCGAAACTTCGGCAGCATAACGGAACGTATCCGCTTTCCCATGAATAGTGCCAGCCAATCAATACATCAATGTATCACAAGAAGCACAAATTCACATTTATATTTCAACATAGAACTCAAATCCATATCAATTTCATTAAAACTGAAATTCTGCCTCAGCTTACTCAACCAACCCGGTTCTTGAAATTCGTGCCACAATTTCATTTTAACTCATTTGGACCTCAAATTTGAGTATGTTACAGGGTTGGGTGTCTATTTTCTAACCCCTTTTGTCCCATCCAATTTCGGTTTCTATAACTCAAGATATCTAAACTTTATCTCGGCTTGCCCATTTACTAGCCAGAATCAGGCAACTAAAAGTAGAAATTCACCAAAAATCGAAAACTCACTCAAATCAGACGAAATTGGCCTCATATTAAAGTTAACAGGACAACCTTTCATATACAAAAAGTTCCATTTCATTTGCCTTAGTAGGGCTCGAGTTACAAGCCCCGAAACTTAGCCTTCCTGAACTGCCCTGTATTGGCCTGGTTTGGACATAGGGTAACTTCTTCAATTCACTGGGAACAACTGAGTGTATAACAAACTCGGAATTTCTCTGGATGTTGTTCTCCTATGTGTAAGCTTTCCAAAAAAGTTGGTTTCACTCATTTTCATGTAGTATAGGTCGAGTTCTACCCTAAATAACCCAATCTGCCCAGAGCCTGAGTCAAAACCCTAGGTCGAGATTCAAAAATTCATATCTCCCTCAATTCTGATCCAAAACCCTTATGTGATATGTCTATGGAAAGCCCTAGATGTCTAGTTTCATCTAAAAATAGGTTCATCGAATTTGACCGATCGTAGGCGGCGCCGTACGCTCCGCCATATGGTCTGCCGTGGACTCTCCACCAGGACAGCACCTCCAGCCATTTAATCCTCTTAGTTTTCTTCTTCTAATTCTACTTATAACTCAAAATCTTCTATTAATCCAAGCATAATTATTCAATTCACACATCAATCAAGGTGAAACTAATTCAGCCCAGCCAGCCAAGTACATGGATTTGATGCAAGGAATTGAAAACCCCTACCTTTGATCTAAGTGTTTTGGTGCTGAGTTCTTGAAGTTTGGATGAACAAGGCTAGAACTTTGCTTGAGTCTTGGATGTGTGAGCAAGAGAAAAAGAGAGCTGATGGAGAAGAGGAAAAGCTACGTGAATAATGGTCTGATTCAAAGGAGGATGGTGTGTTATATAGGCATGAGTGGGAGTTAACTTGGAAGGTTGTGATTGGTTGCCCTCTTTGTGTGGTAGAATTACTCTCCACGTCGCCTAAGTGGTAGCAGTTTCTAGCATATTCTGGAAACGAAATCGGAACTCGTACTCTACATAAAGTCGGACCTCGTGAACCTCCTGTATATTAAGTCGGAACTCAGAAAACATCCAGTCTAATTGAAACTTGAAAGTAGAGCCTGGTGTGAAGCCAAGCACTTAAGGTCGTAACTCGTAAGTCATTTACTTTCTATCCCGGAACTCGAAAAGATATAGAAGTGAGAGCTACTAATATTGAACTCAAGATCGGATCTCGTACCAGTTGTGAATTATAATGTCGGAATTCGTAATACATTCAGTTCATCTGAGCCTTAGAGACGAAGTCGGAAATCGAACAATTTACTCTTTGAGGGATAAGATCGGAAGTCGTAAAGAGTGCTGAAGTCGACAACGAACTCGTAAGTTGGAAGCATCAGTCACCCTCATTTCATCTCACGAAATTGGAAGTCGGAATTCATACCGAGGAGGTCAAAATTTACCCACGCTTACAAGGTTGGAAATCGTAAGCTCCATCCATTAAATCGGAGAGCGTAAGCTGCATTCATGAGGTCGGAAATCGGAAGAAGTCCCTTGTAAGCCTTTAAACGAAGTCGGAAGTCGAAGCTAGTGTTGAGGTCGGAGGCCAAGTGTAAGGAAACTCGGAAATCGGAAATGTTATCAATAATGGGGATCGGAAGTCGGAATTCGCGGATGTTACAGTATATGATTGGATGTGATGAGGAACTATCATGTAACGACACCCAGCTCAGGAGGACCGAGATAGTAGCATTGCATTTTTGTTTTCTTAAGAGCCCTAGTCAGGCAATTTATGTGTAATTAAGAGCATGTTGGAAGTTTTGCTACTTAATTTGACCTATTACAAATATGATAAATATTAAGTGTGATTATGACTCTTGATTTATCTATGATTACATTATTATCTTAAAGTATCATGTCATGTTATTTCTACTTCGTCATAGGCTTTTTAGTAACTCAGCGATACAAGGAACAACATCTGTATTTATGTAAATAAGTAAGCGCTTAAAGGCTCAATTTTCAAGTATGAAGGGTTTACTTAAACAAAAAAAAAAATTTACATGCTATTTTCATATATTAAGCTAATTTCAATTATAAGAACTTTAGCTAGTTAAGAGTAACAAGTAGTAATGCCATAAAATGGCTTAAGCATAGTATGGTATTATTAGAGTGTTACAGGTCTCAATTGAATTCATAATTAGCCTTGATCTCAAAATGATGTATGTTTAGAATGCTGTGATAGAGTAGCAATTGTTTCCTCTTGATCCTTGGATTAGACCTTTGATTCTATTTTAAATTCTCTCATTTACATTCTGTCCATGAATTATTTGATGATAAAACCCCCTGTAACCATGATCAATGAGTATTAGCATCCTAGGGAGATGACTCGAATTGCACCTATACTACTGTTTAGTGTGATTTGGTTTGTAATTTGGTCAAGCTAGGCATCAAATCATTGAATCCGAAAAATCCATGTTCTTTGGCCTTGTTTGTGTTACCTAACAAGCATTTGGCTTTGTTAGAGCTAGTGAACACTTGGTTTTGTATGGTTTTGCTATTTTTTTTTTTTTTTTGGTTAGTGGTGGATGGAGTGAAAAAAATAAGAAAAAGGAATACAGTGCCAGGTTCTGGTATCTTTATTGTAGTCATACGTGTGGTGAACACAAATATGTTAAGTCAACAATAATCTCCACTGTCCGATGTTACTTAACTTCAATAGACAGCTGAGATCAAACCAGTGCATAGGTGCATGTGGGGTGCATCACGCACTAAAGTTTATGCAGTGAATTTAAGACATCGTTGGGTGTGATTAAGAGAATAGAACCAACAAAGATAAAGAGAGGGAGTTACTGGATTACAACCTTTAATTTATAATGAAGGGCCACAATGCACCATTTGATTTCAAATGGTGCCCCACACACCATAGTGAATGTGGTGCCCTCCAGAGCTTGCCTTTTATTTAAGTTTGAACTTTTCTTTTTAAAAATGGAGGTAATCACCTTTCGGTAGTCATTAGCACTATTTTTAGTATAGTATTGCCCTTAGGTCAAGCTTTGCACATACAAGGTTTTTACCAAATGATGCACCACACACCATAGTTAATGTGCTGACCCATAAAGCTAGCCTTTTATTTTTGAACTTTTTTAAAAAATGGAGGTAGTCAACTTTCAGTAGTCGTTAGTACTATTTTTAGAATAGTATTGCCCTTAGGTAAAGACTTGCACATACAAGGTTTTTACCATGAAGTTTGGCGTGCTTTTGGTAATGTGATATTATTTTATACTCTTAAAGAGTAGTATTAATCATTCCTGAATTATGTTAGATTCTCTATTTACGAGAGCCAGAAGTGAACACCAATTGTCATGTCTTCTATTGGTTGTTTTCTTGGGTGATTAGAGAAAAATTTGAAATTGCATGTAATAGTTGCCTCCGCTCTATATTCCAAGGTTTTTATACCGGAGGGAGATGAAGGAAAACAAAGTAATTCGATTGCTAAACCTTCGATCTCTATTTTTATCATCATTTAGATCTCACTTAGTAAGAAAAATGGGAAAAACCAAATCGTTAAAAACTTCTAGGATAAATTAAATTAGAATTTGTATATGGTATTGAAAAAAAAAGAATGATGTGATATCAGTAAGATTTATGTGTATCTAAGTCATATTGTCCAAACTAACAAAGGCAAAACATTTTCAATGGCAGGTTTACTCCATGCTTGCATGGGTCCTTGTTTTAATGAATTTTATCAAATTCAATTCATAACCATTGGCATCTTTCAAATTAAATATATAGTATCAAGCTTTGAAAAAAAATAAAAAAAGTTGTAAATTTAATTCAATTAATTCAATTTGCAATGAACTTAACAACCTAAGAAAAATCTTGTCTTCACCATGAGAAGGAGGGCTTTTTTAGTTCTGCACGTCATCCCACATTCAAAGAATGTGATAATAATTCTTATTTAGGGTGAAGTCACTTAATGGCTAAGTTCAATTTGCTCTCTATTTAAGCTACCTCTCTGAGAGTCTTTTAGAAAGGAAAGTAAACTCATAAACCAAAAAAGATGCATGGTATAAAATCACCAGAATATTTTTTTAGGCTTTTGTTTGCTATTGGCACCAAAATTGGGTAAGTTCCAATAGCCGAGGAAGATTTCAGCCAAGGACAGCTTAAACCATGACCTTTACTTCGGTTAGATTATAATAGTTTATAGTTGTAACATCCCTGTTTTTCTTGATATAGTATAGTATTAACTTTGAATTATTTTACTTAGGCAATGTGCGTTTGTCAAACAGTACTATGTCATGACGATCCTCACACTTAGTACCATAGGGCAGTATGACATGGCTGTTGAAATTATGATATTGCCGTATAGTGAAAAATTAGGAAATGATGAAAATGCCCCTGTAGTGTACACTTTTATTATTTATAGAAATGCCTCAGGATATTCAGTAATTACACTTAGACCCTATAAGCTATTTCTATTTTGGCCCTAGAACTTTTAAAAAATAACATTTAGGTCCTTACACTAATAGAATCAACAGAATAGGAGTTCAAGCATAGTGGAGCCGTAGAAATCTAAATCTAAACTAATTAAGCCGCATAGGTATTGAAGTGTGGAATGACATGAAATGCACCCGGACTTGCTCAAAATTATAGAAATGCCACTAGTTACAGAAAATAGAAAAATACAGTAGAAACTCTGATAGAAAATACTAAAAGGCTTATGAAAGGCCGCTAACTACCAGAAAGACCCCAAAAACTTTCAGAAAATTTATAACTACATTTTTAATATATGTTGGAGATAAATATCAATTTTTAGCAAATTTGAGCAATATTTGCATAATTACATAAAAATAATCTCCCTTCGGTGCATAATGGGTCCCGAAAATCCTATAAGACCACTTTAAGTTGTAGTATGACGAAGAATTAGTGGAGTTTTGGGCTTGTGCTTAATGGACCATGTGATTGGGCCTTTAAATGGGCCTTGGTAGCTGCTGGATTGGGCTCATCATTTTTTGAAACAATTATGGGCCTAATTACAGTAACAAGGCTAAAATTATTTCATAAAATAGAAATAAATTAAACAAAAATGATCTAACCCTTAACCTAATGCTTAGCTGCCCTAACCAAAACCTTAGGCGCTCTGACCCCCTGGTTTAGTTTCAATTGAATTGGATGAGAATTAGTTGGATTTTAACTAGATTGCATTTTCAAGTTACCTTGTAATAATTAATCTTTTACTAAACTCTTTTAACTTTTTCACTTAAATCAATTTCAAGGGATTTTGTTGCCTAAAATCTAATGCTGGGTATAGTATATAGTACATGAGTAGCTGCAGTAGAATTTTAATTTTTAATTTAGGTAATTGTTTATGATAATTAACTCAAAGACAAGCTTAATGAAGCTAAAAATGCACTAAAAGTAGTAAAAATTGTAGAAAAAATTTTGTAAATTTTGGGTTATCATGTTGCACATATTTAAATATGGATTAGAAGAGAAATTGAAGAAATTTAATTATTTTCTAATTATTTTATTAATTAAAAGCTTAAATTGCCTAATCTAGTTTTGACTAAAATTGCTAATTATGTACTGATTAAGCACTAAACCAGCTTAGTCTTTCCTTCATCATTAAGAAACATATAAGATGAACATTATGGTGTCTCTAAATCAATTTTAATTGGTTGTCAAATTAATTAATCATTGGTGGCATAATTAGCCAATTAAACTACCAACTAGGACAAAACAAACCATATAATTAACACTAACTAAATATGCCCTTTCTTTATATGTCACACCCCCACACTTATAGACACTCTAGAAACACTTAGCTTTTGCCCCAAGGACACCTTTTTCAACCCTCTTCATCATTTGTACCCTCCTTTTTGCTCTCAAAAAGCTCCATAGAAACCACTGCCAAAACACCTTCTAACTCCTATCTATCGTTATCACCCTCGAGCACTATCAATCCTCACCTTGAAAGCTTGTATTCTAGCCTTCAAATAGCAGCAAGAAGCTTGAGTAACTTGCTAGTCCAGCCTTGTCTTCGCTGAGTTCTAAGAGCTCATATCAAGTAGGGTTTTTCTTTTCACCTTTTAGGGTTCATCCATGAGTCTATGTGATTGATTGTGTTGTTTGAAGCTTTTAAACATATGTCCTAGAATATAGACTCAGTTTTGAAGTCTCTAAATGTTCATGAAAGATTATGGTTTCCATAGTTTTCTTCAATTATTTGAAGCCTTGCTCATGTATACTTGTGTTTTATAGCCTAATCACATGTTTTCTTGTATGTTTGCCAAATTTTCTTTCATATGCATGACTGAACACATCATGGCTACACCATGGACTATGAGGCATCATATGATTTTTGAGAGTTTGATGATAATACTTTTGTTTCTCCATGAGTTCATGCTATGAATAATCACGCTCTAGTGTTATTTGAACTCAAATGCTTGAAGAACTTCTTATGAACCCCTATAAAGCTCATGGGTTTGTCAAGGGGCTAAAGGAAAAAAATTATTTTTATGAGTTTTAAAATTGATTCTATGTGATTTTGATAATACTTTATATGTGAGAACATGTTACCATGTGGAGTAGTTTAGACTTAATAATCTTTGGTGTCTTCTTTTTAAAGCCTCACGGCCTCACCATGGTAGTGACTGCTCTTTGTGTTTTTCCTATGTTACATAGTATACTGATGATGAAAGAAAAACTTAAATCCCTGGAATTTAGATCTCAAAAACTCACCTCAACCTTATCCAACTTATACTACGAGCTTCGAGCACATCATTTTGATCTTGGACCATCTACTTGGATCTTGTAACCATGATCCTAGAACCCAGATCCTAGAAACTTACCTCAACCCTATCCCACCTATACTAGGCTCCTTTGATGCACCACCTTGATCTCAGACCATTAAACTAGACCCCAAAACCATGATCTTGGAACCCAGATCCTGGAAACTCACCCTAATCCTATCCTACCTACATTATGCAACTCCAACGCATAACCTTCATCTCGGACCATCTACCCAAACCTCGAACCCTCGATCTTGAACCTTTAATCCCGGTCCCCGAACTTGATCATGATAGATAAAAGTGAGTGAAACCGTGAACCTTAAACCCAAACTCGGAACTAGTTTCACTTGTATTCCTAAACGCGAAACTCAAAACCAGCTTCACCTATGTTCCCAAACTAAGAGCTCGAAACTAGCTTCACCCATAATCCTAAACCTGGAATTCGCTTCCTCTATAGTCCTAAACTCGGAACTTGCTTCCCCTGTTGGTGTGTATTACTCACATAACCATGTTTAGTTATATGTTCTACCCAATTTTAGCTGTGAATCTTCAGCATGAATTTAGTTTGCCATTCTTAAATGATAGTTTAATGCTTAAGAATCTATATTATCATATTATGTGCTTGATTACCAAGTTTCTTGTATTTTTGAGTTGGTTTTATAAATTAAAAGTTTAATTTTGAATCTACCCTATTTTTGGATAGCAAGCTTTCACTTTTCTCTCATTTTAGTGTTTTATAAGTTTGATGTCTTATAACAAGTATTTTTACTTGATAAAGCTTTATGCACAAGTTTGAAAAGTTTTGAAGCAAAATACCTTGTTTTAGCCATATGCATGGTTTTGGTCATGTACTTCCTTTTAACATGGAAGTTGTTTTAATTAATTGACACTATTGAATTGTTTTCAAACCTTTGAGAATTTTTGAATTAGCATGGTTTATGTGATAGTTTCCTTTAGGGCCATTAAGACTTAAAAGACACTAAAAGACAATTAAATCTTAATGAAATAAACCCTATGCATTAGAATTTGTAACCTCATGGACTTATGCCTATGATAATAGACTTTGTATGGACTTATTTGGACTATTACGAGTATTTCAGACTCAGTTGGACTTATTTGAGAACATTTATGGTCATATCTATGCATTTGAGTATCTATACTTGGACATTGGACGATGGACATCACTTAATAATGCTAATAAACTTTAAACATGATGATTTAAGTTTAAGGTCCCATTATAAATGTCATATGAACTAGCTAGTTCCCTGATTGAAGTGGTTTTCTAAGTCTTGGTTTAAGAACAAGTGTTTTCTCGAACTATTCTTTGAGAATTGTTTTGAGACTTTGTCTGATTTGTTTTTGCATGAGAATATGTCTACTTTTGCTAATATGAAATTTAAACATGAAAGTTTAGTTTGAATTATGTGTCACAATATGTGTTACTATATATGTTCTTGTGATATGATTTGTAGTGAAAGGTATCCTATATCTAAATGCCTTGGAGTTATACATGTTATCATAAATAGAATTACTTGCCAAGAATTGAGTGTGATATGAAATTGGTAAAGAATGCACATGAAATTGATATGCAATATGCATGTGACCTTAGAGATTGATAGCATATGCCTTGATTATTGACTGATGGCACTATGAATTAAATATGAGAATTATATGTATCATGTGATATGAATGAAATTATATGTGTGCACTTTGTCAATGGCTATTATATGAAAATTAATAAGCGAGTGTGTGGGCCCACCATGTAGTGGACAGGTCATGCATTTCACTACGTGACACCTAGAGCCCTGACATGCTAGCAGAATAGGACTTGGTGATCACTAAGTCTTGCAGTGGACTAAACAACACCTTGGGCCCTACCAAGATAGTAGATAAGGATTTGGTGATCGTTATATGATGATGCCTTGGACCCTGCTAAGATAGTGGACAAGGACTTGCCAATTACTGATCAAACTAGGGGATGCCTTAACAACGAGAGCTCTCATAGGTTCAGATAATTGATGCAAACCCTGTAGACTTCAGTCATCAAAAAAGGAAATAGGAAGCAGTAACAAGGATTGATAGTATATTTGCTATTATTTTTGTTAATTGTTTTAATTATATTACTACTTTACTAATATTATTATTGTCATGCACTTTTATCTTGCTTGATACTAATAAATAGCTGGGAATGATAATTTATCTTATTAACGACCTATGACTGATTATGTGTCATTATGTTGCTAAATGTTCTAATGATTATTGATGTGATTTGTTTATTATACATTATGCATGTTGCTATATTCTCACTTTTATTCTTAGCATTTTTAGGATTAAGCGAGACTCCCCTGGGAGCACAATCATACTGGGAGACTTTTCTCACTCTTTTTTCTTTGGTTTTTCCAGATGGCATTAGTCATTTTCAATGTTGAGATAGATGTGGCTTTTGAGTCAGATATGCTAAATAATAGGATTTTACTTCATGTTCTGGATAAAGTCCTTACTATTACTATTATTAATGATTAGACTTTAGAATATTGTGATGTAGCATAGGATGCCTTTTTTGGCATCTTCATCTGATATGTATTACTTTAGAGTTTTGGTGGGCTGTAGTTGGGTCAGGGGTCGAGTGGGGATCAGTAGTAGTCCGGCGTCCCATCGACTTTTATATTTTGGTTACGTATTATGGACTGCTATATCTTATGTCGTAGTATTAGTGATGTATGTTTTTAGTAAATGGTGGTTGTCCATAACTGTGGAATTTATCGATTAGTATATGATAACATTACTTTCATTGCATAAAATAACTAACTAATGATCAAAATTAGAAATAGCAATCGGCAAAAAAAGTTCTACCTGCAAAAAATTTAAGGAAGCTGAGTAATGTTCTACTACCTTATTATTATCTATTTTTAAAGGGTAAAATAAATGGTGCGATAGTGGTTAGTTAGTAGGGTGTTACAATAGCCGAGGAGTGAGGTTCCATGTTCTAATCTTTTTAAAAAAGTTTAATGCTTGAGCTGTAACCAAAGACACATGGCAGCATCAATGAGAGGCCCTCAGTGGAAGGGGCCATCTGAGGGCTGAAATGGTAAGCCAATAGTAGTTTGAACAGTTACGAAGAGTAGCCTTGGAAAGGACTCTTCCTATAAATAAGAGAAGAGCCATTAATTGCAAATGATGTAACACCCTACTAATACCATACTATGCTTAAGTCATTTTATGGCATTATAGTTGTTACTCTTATCTATCGGAAGTTCTTATCTTTGAAATTAGCGTAATATATGATAATAGCATACAATTTTTTTTTCTTGTAAAACCTTTATACTTGAAAACTGAGCCTTTAAGCGCTTACTTACTCGTATACATATGAACGTTGTTCTTCATATTGCTGAGTTACTAATAAGACATATGACAAAATGGAAGCAACATAACACAATACATTAAGCCAAGAATGTAATCATTGATAATCAAGGTCATCATTACATTTAATAAGTATCACATATGTAATAGGTCAAATTAAGCAGCATGACTTCCTACATGCTCTTAATTACATAAAACCTGCCCAACTAGGGCTCTTAAGAAAATAAAAATACTATACTACTATCTTCATCCTCCCTAGCTAGGTGAAGAAAAATGGTAGTTCCGCATCTTATCCAGTCAGGTGCCGTCAAAAGTGCTACCATGGATGCCATCAGCTCCATCTGAAGATGACATGGAAAGTAGGAGTGAGAAATACAAGATTTCTCAGTAGTATCGCGACTAGACAAACATTGTGTCACTGTCGTCGTCCTAGCCACTTCGGGTTTGATTATAAAACAGTGGATAGATATAAGTTCAATTTTAATGATTTTGAAAACTTAAACCCCAAAGCAGTTGCTTTTAAACTTAACATCATAACTACATCATCATAACTCAACATACATACTAAAGCATAGAATAAACATTCACAATGCAAAGGGACAATTTAATTACATGCACAGACATGCATCATCTTAGACTTAACCATGGTTATACTTGACTTTACTTTCGTTTTTAGCATATGCTTAACATTCTTTTATCTTTCCTTTGAAATAGACTGCTTTTGGACATGAGCTCATTCCATGACCGTCGTCACGCAGTACTAAACCAAATTAGACTAAGCCGATATTGGTTACATCTAAGTTGGAGGGTCCTCCATGTCACCCTTGCCGCCCTCACAGAGGTTCCTTGTGGATCGCCGTCTTTCACTTTGCGGAAGCGATCGAGGGGTCATGTCTTATTCTTTTGTTTCTTATTATTATACTTTACATGCATAGTTCTTCTTTGATTAGACATATGCTATGATATGACTAAGTACATAATTTTGATGGAAATCCAGCAGCATAACTGCTAAACTGGAGCTTGCCCAAAATGCCAATCATCAACTTTCAACCAATAGATATATATATATATATATATATATATATATATCAGACTCATCATTAATAACATAGTTAAGATATGTGTATGCGGTCTGTTTAGTTACTTAATTTTCATATGAAATTATTCTTTACTTAAGTACATGCCTTATGGAATACTTGTTCAAATTAATTAGGTTAAGTGATTGTTTCCTTCCCTTGAGATAGTGTACTTAGTGAATCCTAGGTTCATGGTAGGCTCAGAGGCCCTAATCATACTTTTGTTCCCAAGGAGTTCGAGATCCCTCTAATCCTTGGGTCATGACAACGTACAACCACATCATGAACCCAACAACACCATGTTCATTAAACACCAATGGTGATTTTTAGCTTAACCAAGTTACAAAGTTTCAAGCTTTTATCACTAACCTAACAAGATCTTGTATTAAATATTATAAATGTTATCATTCTTATAAAGTAGTCATAAAATTTTATTCTTTATGAAAGTAAGTGCCTCTAAAATTAAGCTCTTGTCTTTAAAATTAGATTTTTATGTAATAATGATGCAAGTTACTAGCTATTCAACTAAAAGGTCTCATTCTTCATGAAAGTTGACTCATTCAATTATTCTAAGACCATCAAGGTTTCAACTTTATGACTTAAAGTTGTCTCTACATCAAAAAGGTTCCTACTTTGTCAACTAGTGATATGAAACATTAACTTTAAGGTTAAAAAGTCTTGAACTTTATAAAAGTTAACACCTTTTTGCATTGTTTTGGTTCAAGATCTAAACCCTAAACTTTATGAATTAAAGGTTACAAAACAACATTTTTACGACGTAAAGCTCTCATTCTTGATTAAAGTTTGAAACTTTATGATAGGTCTTTTCTTTAAAGTTTGATTTCTAAGACATTAGTGACAAGATATCATTTCTCTAACTCACAAAGGCTTATTATATCAAAAAGCTTAGAACTTTTACATGTATTCTTGTCTTCAAAACAAAACAAAAGAAGACCTTATGATGGCACTAAAAGTTGCGGCACTTTTTGTGTATCATAGGCAAACTTTTTAAAGTTTAAAGCTTTTAGAATGTTCATAGTCTTATCAAATCATGAAAAACATAAAAAGATAAGGCTTTTCTATCATCAACTCATCATAAGAAAAGGAAGAACTTTAAACAAGATACCATCAAGAACACTCCATAATAAGGACATATTTTTCTAAAAGTAGAAACTTAAGAACGCTTAAAGAATATCAAGAACATATTTTGCCAAAATGGGAAACTTTTGCTCTTGAAGAGCATGAAGGATTTTCTCAAGTGTTCACTTAGCGATCTTAGTCATGAAAGAACCAAGCTCTAAGCTTTCTTGAGCAAACAAAATGAAAAAGATGAAGATCATTACCATTCTTGAAAATGGCGCAAAAACAAGTGAAGAAGAATAAGATGATGGTGGTTCCTTTCCTTGAAGATGGTGGCGGTTTGGCTTGGTGGAAGGAGAAGCTCTTGAGATCTTGTGAAAATGGAGGTTGTAGTGTTTTGATCTTGTCTCTAGAGACCCAAAGATGAGGTCTTTGAAGGGCTAAGTGAGTGGTTTTTGGGTGGTGGTGGTGAAGAAAGGAAGAAAAAGATGAAGAAGATGAAGAGAGTTTTAGAGAGAAGTTGGAGGATTTGGCTTTGAAGAAAAAGAATAGGATGAGTGAAAATGAAAATGTGAGTGTGTGTGTGTGTGTGCTTGAAAGTGGCATCCAACATAAAGGAAGGAGAGTGAGATATTTTGCTTAATTTTGTGTTATCTTGTGTTATTTTGTGATTAAGGGGACGA
This sequence comes from Pterocarpus santalinus, assembly GCA_031439595.1. Classification (NCBI taxonomy): domain Eukaryota; kingdom Viridiplantae; phylum Streptophyta; class Magnoliopsida; order Fabales; family Fabaceae; genus Pterocarpus; species Pterocarpus santalinus. The sequence continues at coordinate 42,692,805 of CM062532.1, read as the reverse complement.
ATGGGATAATGGGGAGACAAAGCATGCTCAAACTCTTACATAAAGTAGTCTTCTTGTCTAATGCTTTTTGCTTTAGTGACATCACTCTTTACTTTATTGTGTAGTTGACTAAATTTGAATTTAATCATGTGATTAAGTGCTTATACAACTTAATTAAGATAATTAAGCAAGGATTAGTGATTAACATATAAGAACATGATTAATAAAAATTAATCTTGCGATTAAGTTTAATTAACCTTAATCAAACTCGATGAAGCTAATTAAGGGCGATTAGTGCTTAGTTAAGCTATTAAGGGTCTGACTTGCTGAATTAGAGATTATCTAATCTCGATTAAGCATTCTTTTGACTTTTCTCATCCGAGTTAAACCCTAAACTCTTCGTTAACTGCATAATTAAGCCTTAATCTCATAATTTCTCATTAAGTGCCTAATTACTTAGGGTTATTGAGGTAATTTAGCACGATATGAAATTGAGGATGTTACATTTCTCTTCACCTTTAAAATGAATTTTGCCCTCAAAATTCGTTACCTATAAACAAATTCTAATACTTGTTCTACATTTTGGACTCTAGACCCCACGTGTACTCTTCCATATTTTCTCTACCCCAACCCACCTTGACCAAGGCTACCGTCTTATTCCTAAGCTATTTTGCCCCACGGTCCACGATCTGAGACGGCGATAGATTGAAAGTTAGGTCATCCCTTAACTGCACACTTTCAGGCTCAAGTAGATGACTAGGATCGGAATGGTATTTTCTTAATTGAGACACATGAAAAACATCATGAAGGTTTGACAAATTTGGAGGTAAAGCTATTTGGTAAGCAACTGACCCGACATGTTTTAAAATTTGAAAAGGGCCAAGGAAACGGGAACTTAACTTTTTGACCTTCATGGCTCTACCTATGCCGGTTGTAGGAGTGATTTTCAGGGACACATGTTCTCCTTCTTGGAACTCTAAAGGCTTTTTCCTCTTATCCACACAACTCTTTTGACAGCTCTAGGCTGTAAGGATTCTATCCCTGATCCTTCTGACTTACTCTATGGTTTGCCTCACTAGATCAGGTCCTAATAGGCTTTGCTCACCCAGTTCAAACCAACACAGGGGAGGTTGACACTTTCTTCTATACAAAGCTTCATAGGTTGCCATACCAATACTTGCATGATGGCTATTGTTATAGGCAAACTTGATCAAAGGTAAGCATTTGTCCCAACTTCCTCGATTATCTAGCACACAGGCTCTCAACATATCCTCCAAAGTTTGGATAGTCTTCTCCGACTGTCCATCTGTCTGGGAATGATAAGCTGTAGTTAGGCAAAGTTTTGTTCCAAATGCCTTTTGCAAGGCTCCCCAGAATCTAGAGGTAAACCTCGGGTCCCCATCTGAGATTATGGTTGAAGGTACGCCATGCAATCTTACCATCTCTTGAACAAACAGCTGGGCTAACTTTTCCAAAGGAAAAGTAGCTTGAATGGGCAAAAAGTGAGCAGACTTGGTCAATCCATCAACAATTACTGATATTGCATCAAAACCAGCTTGCGTTTTGGGTAAGCCCATCATGAAATTCATAGAGATGCTTTCCCATTTCTATGCTGGGATCTCCAATGGTTGCAACATACCAGAGGGCTTTTGGTGATCAATCTTTACATTTTGGCAAACTAAACACTTGCCTACCAACTCCGCAACATCCCTCTTCAATCTTGGCCACCAGAACATCTTCTTAACTTCTTGATACATCCTTGTCACACCGGGGTGTATGGTGAAATGGCTCTTATGAGCCTCCTCCAAAATCCTTCTTTGGAGGTCACCACTTGCGGGTACATAGACTCTTCCATCAAATTTCCATAGTCCATCTGTACTTTGCGCAAAACCCTTCAACTTTCCCTCTTTCACCAATGCTAGGGTTTTCAAGAATTCCTCTTCCTTGACTTGGGCTTGAGCAATTTGACTCTTGAAATTGCTCGTCACCCCAAGCTGATTCAATCTTAAACTATGGGGGTCAACATAACTCCAAGGTTAAGGTCTCTAAAGCTCCTTACTAGCTCATCCTCCTTGACCATCATCCATGACGCATGCAAGGATTTCCGACTTAATGCATCGGCCACCACATTGGCTTTCCCAGGATGATAGTTCAACCCAAAATCATAATCCTTTAGAAACTCTATCCATCTCCTTTGCCTCATATTCAACTCCTTATGATAAAAAAGATACTTCAAGCTCTTACGATTAGAGAACACCTCAAACCTCACACCATACAGATAATGCCTCTATATCTTTAGGGCAAACACTACAGTCGCTAATTCCAAGTCATGGGTTAGGTAGTTCACTTCATGAGGCTTCAACTGTCTAGAGGTGTAAGTCACCACGTTCCTATTTTGCATTACGACACAACCTAAACCTCTCCTAAAGGCATCACAGTAAACCTTAAGCAGTCCACTAGGGTCCTGCAAAACTAATATTGGGGTTGAAGTTAACTTACCTTTTAGCTCTTGAAAGCTTTTCTCACAGTCCATCATCCATACAAATAGGGAATCCTTCCTCGTCAACTTGGTTAAGGGTAAAGATATCTGGGAAAATCCTTTTATAAACCTGCGGTAGTAACCGGCTAAACCTAAGAAACCCCTTATCTCAGTCGCTGAGGTTGGCCTCTCCCAATTCATCACGACCTCAATCTTACTTGGATCCATAGCAATACCCCCTTGTGATAGCACGTGCCCTAAGAACTTTACTTCCTCCATCCAGAATTCACACTTAGATAACTTGGCATAAAGCTTCTTTTCCCTCAAGATCCTTAACACAACCCTCAAATGTTCTTCATGTTCCTCCTTTGTTCTCGAATAGATGAGAATATCATCTATGAAAACAACTACAAACTTGTCCAAATAGGGTCTAAAGATCCTGTTCATATAATCCATGAAAACAGCAGGGGCATTAGTCAATCCAAATGACATCACTATAAACTCATAATGCCCATACCTTGTCCTAAAAGCCATCTTGGGTATATCCTCCTCCTTTACCCTTATCTGATAATATCCAGATGTCAGATCAATCTTAGAGAACATAGTTGCACTTTGTAGTTGGTAGATGAGGTCATCTATCCTAGGCGAAGGATACTTGTTCTTAACAGTCACTTTGTTTAATTGCCTATAATCCACACACAGCCTTATACTACCATCCTTCTTTTCCACAAATAACATCGGGGCTCCCCATGGTGAGGCACTAGGTCTTACAAACTTCTTCTCCAACAATTCTTCTAATTGTCCTTTCAATTCTGATAACTCCATTGGGGACATCCTATAGGGTGCTATAGAGATTGGCCCAGTACTCGGTACCAACTCTATCGAAAACTCGATTTCAATTTCCGAGGGAAACTTGGGTATGTCATCAGGAAACACATTGGGGTATTCCCTAGCTATGGGGATCTCATCCAATACCTACTCGAGTTCCACTTCACTTGCCTTAAGGAGAACATATCTCTGATCTCCCAACTCACTACTTCCTACCTTAACAAAGTTTAAAAACAAACTAATAGGCTCCACGGGCTTAACAGGTATAGGGAGGAGAACAATAGATTTTTCAAAGCAATTTATCATAGCATGGTTAGCCAAAAGCCAATCCATGCCTAGAATCAAATCCAAACTAGGCAAAGGCAAGCAAATCAAATTCATTACGAAAGAACTACCATCAATTTGGAATTGACAACTCAAGCAACAATAACAAGTCTTAACTAGTTTCCTAGCAGGAGTAGAAATGATTAACATATAAGGTAATTCAAACACAGAGAATCCCAATCTATTTGCACAATCATGAGAAATAAAGGAGTGTATAGCTCGAGAATCATACAGCACAGTTAAGGTCTTACCATTGACCTTGTGCTTACCTTGGATCAGATCGTCGGACTGAGTGGCCTTCTTAGCATTAAGGATGAAGGCCTTTCCTTGGTGATGGCGCTTGTTGGCAGGCAAAGCCAACTTGACAGTGCAACGCCTGCTCACATGTCCAGGCTATTCACAACGGAAACAAACATCCCGTCCAACTAAACAGCATCATCCTCTATGATTCTTGCCGTACTTAGGGCACCAAGGGATCACCACTTGCTTTGGTACTTGACTGCACGTGTCCTTCCTGAACTACAGTTGTATCTTGCAGTACGGATTGTGCCTAGTCCTTCGGCGTTGGAAAACCGTCCTTTTCCTAGAATCGTCTTTCTTTGGCACGGCACACTTACCATAGAGTGTAGCCTTGAACACTTCCCAGGTAACGAGGGTTTAGGAGTTCTCAATCATCCTCCTGGCATTGGCCCACTAGGCTTCAGCACCATCCTTTAGCATGTAGGTAGCAAATGTTACTTTCTGCAACCCTGTGTAGCCTAGCATAGAGAAGGTCCCATCTAGTGCCTCGATCCATCCCTCAACCTCCTTAGGCTTGAAGTCTCCATGGAAAATCGGCGGGTTATTCTTCATAAACTTAGCTAACTTCAAGTATTTTGGGTTAGCCTCAGTTCCTGCTATTCCTACTAATGCTTGGTTAGATACAATGTCTTGTCTCCTCATGGTTGAAACTAGTGTAGGAGAAATATTCGCCTCTTCTACCATACCAAAGGTGGCAGATTCGCCTCGCAACCTATTCTGCCTGTTAGAAGCCATCAGTTCCTGGACACATGAACAAAGATATTGAGTTGATTAGGCTCAATACCAGGCTAAGTATGACAGTAGCTAATCATATTCACAACTAGGCAGTCATGCCTACCTAACTCCTATATCTTATCCCTATGGTAAGATCCATGGCATAATTTCTAACACGTAATACAGTATGCTTAGAAGCATCGTCAGTCCATCCCCAGGCTTTATAAGGACGAATTGCTCTGATACCAAAATGTAACACCCTACTAATACCATACTATGCTTAAGTCATTTTATAGCATTACTAGTGGTTACTCTTATCTATTGGAAGTTCTTATCTTTTAAATTAGCGTAATATACGAAAAAAGCATACAATTTTTTTTTCTTGTAAAACCTTTATGCTTGAAAATTGAGCATTTAAGCGCTTACTTTCTCGTATGCATATGAATGTTGTTCATCATATTGTTGAGTTACTAATAGGACATATGACAAAATGGAAGCAACATAACACAATACATTAAGCCAAGAATGTAATCATAGATAATCAAGGTCATCATTACATTTAATAAGTATCACATATGTAATAGGTCAAATAAAGCAGCATGACTTCCTACATGCTCTTAATTACACATAAACTGCCCAACTAGGGCTTTTAGGAAAAGAAAAATACTATACTACTATCTCGATCCACCTTAGCTAAGTGAAGAAAAATGGCAGCTCCTCGTCTTATCCAATCAGGTTTCGTCAGAAGTGCTACCATGGATGCCATCAGCTCCATCTGAAGATGACATGGAAAGTAGGAGTGAGAAATATAAGATTTCTCAGTAGGATCGTGACTAGACAAACTTTGTGTCATCATCGTCGTCTCAGCCACTTTGGGTTTGGTTATAAAATAGTGGATAGATATAAGTTTAATTTTAATGATTTTGAAAACTTAAACCTCGAAGTGGGTTGCTTTTAAACTTAACATCATAACTACATCATCATAACTCAACATACAAACTAAAGCATAGAATAAACATTCACAAATCAAATATACAGTATAATTACATGCACAAACATGCATCATCTTAGACTTAACCGTGGTTATACTTGACTTTGCTTTCGTTTTTAGCACGTGCTTAACATTCTTTTAGCTTTCCTTTGAATAGACTACTTTTGGATATAAGCTCATTCCGTGACCGTCGTCATGTAGTACTAAACCAAATCAGACTAAGTCGATATTGGTTATCTCTAAGTTGGAGGGTCCTCCATGTCACCCTTGCCTCCCTCATAGAGGTTTCTCGTGGATTGCCGTCTCTCACTTCTCGGAAGTGATCAAGGGGTCATGTCCCATTCTTTCGTTTCTTATTATTATACTTTATATGCATAGTTCTTCTTTGACTAGACACATGTAATGATATGACTAAGTCCATAATTTTGACGGAAATTCGGCAGCATAACGGCTAAACCGGAGCTTCCCCAAAATGCCAATCATCAACTTTCAACCAACAGTTCATCATATCTATATCATATCATCATACTTATCATTGAATCATAAGACAAAGCTCAATCAAACTCATCATTCATCATGCTGCATGGCATCACACATTCATACCCTAAAGGGGTTTATGGTTGCATTATTCTTTGTGAAGAATATTATGAATCATCATATGATTCCTGATGGTTACCCATGAGAGAATCATATAGATAAGATATGTGTACGTGGTCTTTTAGTTACTTAGTTCTCATATGAAATTATTCTTTACTTAAGTACATGTCTTACGAAATACTTGTTCAAATTAATTAGGTTAAGTGATTGTTTCCTTCCTTTGAGATAGTGCACTTAGTGATTCCTAAGTTCATGGTACGCTCAGAGGCCCTAATCATCCCTCTAATCCTTGGGTCATGACAACACATAACCATATCATGAACAACACCATGTTCACTAAACACCAATGGACTTAACCAAGTTACAAAGTTTCAAAGTTTTATCACTAACCTAACAAGATCTTGTATTAAATATTATAAAAGTTATCATTCTTATAAAGTAGTCATAAAGTTTTATTTTTTCTGAAAGTAAGTGCCTCTAAAATTAAGCTCTTGTCTTAAAAATTAGATTTTTATTTAATGATACAAGTTACTAGCTTTTCAACTAAAAGGCCTTGTTCTTCGTGAAAGTTGGCTCATTCAATTATTCTAAGACCATCAAGGTCTCAACTTTATGACTTAAAGTTGTCTCTACATCAAAAAGGTTCCTACTTTGTCAATAAGTAATATGAAATATTAACTTTAAGGTTAAAAAGTCTTGATCTTTGTAAAAGTTAACACCTTTTTGCATTGTTTTGGTTCAAGTTCTAAACTTTATGAATTAAAGGTTATAAAATAACACTTTTTTAACTTAAAGGTCTCATTCTTGATCAAAGTTTGAAACTTTATGAAAGGTCTTTTCTTTAAGGTTTGATTTCTAAGACATTAGTGACAAGATATCATTTCTCTAACTCATAAAGGCTTGTTATACCAAAAAGCTTAGACTTTTACATGTATTCTTGTCTTCAAAACAAAATAAAAGAAGACCTTATGATGGCACTAAAACTTGCACCACTTGTTGTGCATCAAGAAGTAAACCTTTTAAAGTTTAAAGCTTTTAGAATGTTGATAGTCTTGTCAAATCATGAAAAACATAAAAGGATAAGGTTTTTCTATCATCAACTCATCATGAGAAAAGGAAGAACTTTAAATAAGATACCGTCAAGAACACTTCATAATAAGAACATGTTTTTCCTAAAAGTAGGAACTTAAGAACACTTGAAGAATATCAAGAACATATTTTTCTAAAAGTAGAAACTCAAGAACACTTGAAGAATATCAAGAACATATTTTGTCAAAAAGGGAAACTTTTGCTCTTGAAGAGCATGAAGGATTTTCTCAAGTTTTCACATAGAGATCTTGATCATGAAAGAACCAAACTCCAAGCTTTCTTGAGCAAACAAAATGAAAAAGATGAAGATCACTACCTTTCTTGGAAATGGCGCAAAAACAAGAGAATAAGAAGAAGAAGATGATAGTGGTTCCTTTCCTTGAAGATGGTGGCGGTTTGGCTTGGTGGAAGGAGAAGCTCTTGAGATCTTGTGAAAATGGAGGTTGTAGTGTTTTGATCTTGTCCCCAAAGACCCCAAAGATGAGGTCTTTGAAGGGCTAAGTGAGTGGTTTTTGGGTGGTGATGGTGAAGAAAGGAAGAAAAAGATGAAGAAGATGAAGAGAATTTTAGAGAGAAGTTGGAGGATTTGGCTTTGAAGAGAGAGAATAAGATGAGTGAAAATGAAAATGTGAGTTTGTGTGTGCTTGAAAGTGGCATCCAACATAAAAGGAGGAGAGTGAGATATTTTGCTTAATTTTGTGTTATCTTGTGTTAATTTGTGATTAAGGGGACAAATAGGATGATGGGGAGACAAAGCATGCTCAAACTCTCACATAAAGTAGTCTTGTTTAATGTTTTTTGCTTTAGTGACATCACTCTTTACTTTATTGTCTAGTTGACTAAATTTGAATTTAATCATGTTATTAAGTGCTCATACAACTTAATTAAGATGATTAAGCAAGGATTGGTGATTAACATACAAGAACATGATTAACAAAAATTAATCTTGTGATTAAGCTTAATTAACCTTAATCAAACTCGATTAAGTTAATTAAGGGTGACTAGTGCTTACTTAAGCTATTAAGGGTCTGACTTGCTGAATTAGAGATTATCTAATCTCGATTAATCATTTTTTTGGATTTTTCTCATCTGAGTTAACCCCTAAACTCTTCGTTAACCACTTAATTAAACCTTACTCTCATAATTTCTCATTAAGTGCCTAATTGCTCAGGGTTACTGAGGTAATTTAGCACGACATGAAATTGAGGATGTTACATTTCTCCTCCCCTTTAAAAAGAATTTTGCCCTCAAAATTTGTTACCTGTAAACAAACTCGAATACTCGTTCTACATTTCGAACTCAGCCCCCACGTATACTCTTCCATATTTCCTCTACCCTAAGCCAACTTAATCAAGGGTACCGTCTTATTCCTCAACTGTTTTGCCCGACGATCCACGATTCGAGATGATAGTAGTTTGAAAGTTAGGTTCTCCCTTACTTTTAGGCTCAAGTAGATGACTAGTATCGGAATGGTCTTTTCTCAATTGAGACACATGAAAAACATCATGAAGGTTTGACAAATTTGGAGGTAAGGCCATTTGGTAAGCAATTGACCTGACACATTTTAAAATTTGAAAAGGACCAAGGAAACGGGGGCTTAAATTTTTGGCCTTCATGGCTCTACCTATGCTGGTCGTAGGAGTGATTTTCAGGGACACATGTTCTCCTTCTTGGAACTCTAGAGGCTTTCTCCTCTTATCCACATAACTCTTTTGATAGCTCTGGGCTATAAGGATTTTGTCCTTGATCTTTTTGACTTACTTTGTGGTCTGCCTCACCAGATCAGGTCCTAATAGGCTTTGCTCACCCGGTTCAAACCAACACAGGGGAGATTGACACTTTCTTCCATACAAACATAGGGTGCCATACTAATACTTGCATGATGGCTATTGTTATAGGCAAACTTGATCAAAGGTAAGTATTTGTCTCAACTTCCTCGATTGTCCAGCACACAGGCTCTTAACATATCCTCCAAAGTTTGGATAGTCCTTTCTGACTGTCCATCTGTCTGGGGATGATAAGCTGTACTTAGGTAAAGGTTTGTCCTAAATGCTTTTTGCAAGGCTCCTTAGAATCTAGAGGTATATCTCGGGTCCCTATCTGAGATTATGGTTGAAGGTACGCCATATAGTCTTACCATCTCTTGATCATATAGCTGCACTAACTTTTCCAAAGGATAAGTAGCTCAAATGGGCAAAAAGTGAGTAGACTTGGTCAATCTATCAACAATTACCGATATCATATCAAAATCAGCTTGCGTTTTCGGTAAGCCCATCACGAAGTCCACAGAGATGCTTTCCTATTTCTATTCTGGGTTCTCCAATGGTTGCAACATAACAGAGGGCTTTTGGTGTTCAATCTTTACTTTTTGGTAGACTAAACACTTGCCTACCAACTCCACAATATCCCTTTTCAATCCTGGCTGGCCACTAGAGCATCTTCTTAACATCTTGATACATCCTTGACACACCGGGGTGTATGGTGAAATGGCTCTTATAAGCCTCCTCCAAAATCCTTCTTTGGAGGTCACCACTTGCGGGTGCAAAGACTCTTCCTTCAAATTTCCATAGTCCATCTGTACTTTGCACAAAACCCTTCAACTTTCCCTCTTTCTCTAATGCTATGGTTTTCAAGAATTCCTCTTCCTTGCCTTGGGCTTGAGTAATTTGACTCTTGAAATCGCTCGTCACCCTAAACTGATTCAATCTTAAACTATGGGGGGTGAACATAACTCCAAGGTTAAGGTCTCTAAAGCTCCTTACTAGCTCATCCTCCTTGACCATCATCCATGACGTATGCAAGGATTTCCGACTTAATGCGTCAGCCACTACATTGGCTTTCTTAGGATGATTGTTCAACCCAAAATCATAATTCTCCAGAAACTCCATCTATCTCCTTTGCCTTATATTCAACTCCTTTTGATCAAAAAGATACTTCAAGCTCTTATAATCGTATAACACTTCAAGCCTCACACTATATAGATAATGCCTCCAAATCTTCAGAGCAAACACTATAGCCGCTAATTCCAAGTCATGGGTTAGGTAGTTCACTTCATGAGGCTTCAACTGTCTAGAGGCGCAAGCCGCCGCGTTTCTATTCTGCATCAAGACACAACCTAAACCTCCTAGAGTCATCACAGTAAACCTCAAACGGTCCACTAGGGTCCGGAAAAACTAATACCGGGGTTGAAGTTAACTTACCTTTTAGCTCTTGAAAGCTGTTCTCATAGTTCATCATCCACACAAATGGGGCATCCTTCCTTGTCAACTTGGTTAGAGATAAAGATATCTGGGAAAATTCTTTTATCAACCTGTGGTAGTAACTGGCTAAACCTAAGAAACCCCTTATCTCAGTCACTAAGGTTGGCCTCTCCTAATTCATCATGGCCTCAATCTTACTTGGATCCACAGCAATACCCCCTTGTGATAGCACATGCCCTAAGAATTTTACTTCCTCCATCCAGAATTCACACTTAGATAACTTGGCATAAAGCTTCTTTTCCCTCAAGATCCTTAACACAACCCTCAAATGTTCTTCCTTTGTTCTCGAATAAATGAGAATATCATTTATGAAAACAATTACAAAGTTGTCCAAATAGGGTCTAAAGATCCTATTCATATAATCCATGAAAACGGCAGGGGCATTAGTCAATCCAAATGACATCACTGTAAACTCATAATGCCCATACATTGTCCTAAAAGCCATCTTGGGTATATCCTCCTCCTTTACCCTTATTTGATGATATCCAGATCTCAGATCAATCTTAGAGAACAGAGCTGCACTTCGTAGTTGGTCCGTGAAGTCATCTATCCTAGGCGAGGGATACTTGTTCTTAATAGTCACTTTGTTTAATTGCCTATAATCTACACATAGCCTCATACTACCATCCTTCTTTTTCACAAATAACATCGGGGCTCCCCAAGGTAAGGCGCTAGGTCTTACGAACTTCTTCTCTAACAATTCTTCTAACTATCCTTTCAATTCTGATAACTCCATTGGGGACATCCTCTAGGGTACTATAGAGATTGGCCTAGTACCCAGCACTAACTCTATAGAAAACTCAATTTCCCTTTTCCGGGGAAACTTGGGTATGTCATCAGGAAACACATCAGGGTATTCCCTAGCTATGAGGATCTCATCCAATACCTGCTCGAGTTCTGCTTCACTTGCCCAAAGGAGAACATATCCCTGATCACCCAACTCACTACTTCCTACCTTAACAAAGTTTAAAAACAAACTAATAGGCTCCACGGGCTTAACAGGTATAAGGAGGAGAACAATAGATTTTCTAGAGCAATTTATCATAGCATGGTTAGCCAAAAGCCAACCCATGCCTAGAATCAAATCCAAACTAGACAAAGGCAAGCAAATCAAATTCGCTACGAAAAACCTACCATCAATTTGGAATTGACAACTCAAGTAACAATGACAAGTCTTAACTGGTTTCCTAGCAGGAGTAGAAATGATTAACATATAAGGTAATTCAGACATAGACAATCCCAATCTATCTACACAATCATGAGGAATAAAGGAGTGTGTAGCTTTAGAATCATACAACACAGTTAATATCTTACCATTGGCCTCGCACTTACCTTGGATCAGATGTTGGACTGAGTGGCCTCCTTGGCGAAGGCCTTTCCCTGGTGATGGGGCTTGTTGGCAAGCAATGCCAACTTGACAGTGCAATGCTTGCTCACATGTCCAGGCTGTTCACAACGAAAACAAACATCTCGTCCAGCTAAACAGCATTGTCCTCCATGATTCTTGCTGCACATAGGGCACCAAGGGATCATCACTTGCTTGGGTACTTGACCGCATGTGTCCTTCCCGAATTACAGTTGTATCTTGTAGTATGGATTGTGCCTTGTCCTTTGGCTTTGGAAAACTGTGCTTTTCCTAGAAGCGTCTTTCTTTGGCATGGTGCACTTACGATAGAGTGCAGCCTTGAACACTTCCCAGATAACGAGGGTCCGGGAGTTCTCAATCATCTTCCTGGCATTGGCCCACCAGGCTTCAGCACCAGCCTCTAGCATGTAGGTAGCAAATGTTACTTTCTGCAACCCCGTGCAGCCTAACATAGAGAAGGTCCCTTCCAGTGCCTTGATCCATCCCTTAACTTCCTTAGGCTCGAAGTCTCCATGGAAAGTCGGTGGGTTGTTCTTCATAAACTTAGCGAACTTCAAGTATTCTGGGTCAGCCTTAGTTCCGGCTATTCCTCCTAATGCTTGGTTAGATATAATGTCTTGTCTCCTTGCGGTTGAAACCAATGTAGGAGAAATATTCGCCACATTTGCCATACCAAAGGTGGCAGATTCGCCTCGTAACTTATTTTGCCTGTTAGAAGCCATTAGTTCCTAGACACACAAACAAAGATATTAAGTTGATCAGGCTCAATACCGAGCTCAGTGTGGCAGTAACTAATCATATTCACAACCAGGCAGTCATGCCTACCTAACTCCTATATCTTACCCCTATGGTATGATCCATGGCATAATTTCTAACATGTAATAGAGTATGCTTCAAAGCATAGTCAATCCATCCCCAGGCTCTATAAGGATGAACTGCTCTAATACCAAAATGTAACCCCCTACTAATACCATACTATGCTTAAGTTATTTTATGGCATTACTAGTTGTTACTCTTATCTATCGGAAGTTCTTATCTTTGAAATTAGCATAATATACGAAAATAGCATATAATTTTTTTCTTGTAAAACCTTTATGCTTGAAAATTGAGCCTTTAAGCGCTTACTTACTCGTATACATATGAACGTTGTTCTTCATATTCCTGAGTTACTAATAAGATATATGATAAAATGGAAGCAACATAACACAAAACATTAAGCCCAGAGTGTAATCATAGATAATCAAGGTCATCATTACATTTAATAAGTATCACATATATAATAGGTCAAATTAAGCAGCATGACTTCCTACATGCTCTTAATTACACATAAACTGCCCAACTAGGGCTCTTAAGAAAATAAAAATACTATACTACTATCTCCATCCTCCTTACCTAGGTGAAGAAAAATGGCAGCTCCTCGTCTTATCCAATCAGGTACCATCAGAAGTGCTATCATGGATGCCATTAGCTCCATCTGAAGACGACACGAAAATGGTAGGAGTGAGAATTACAAGATTTCTCAGTAGGATCACGATTAGACAAACATTGTGCCATCATTGTTGTCCCAGCCACTTCAGGTTTGATTATAAAACAATGGATAGATATAAGTTCAATTTTAATGATTTTGAGAATTTAAACCTCGAAGCGAGTTGCTTTTAAACTTAACATCATAACTACATCATCAAAACGCAACATACATACTAAAGCATAGAATAAACATTCACAATACAAATGGACAATATAATCACATGCATAGATATGCATCATCTTAGACTTAACCATGGTTATACTTAACTTTACTTTCGTTTTTAGCACGTGCTTAACATTCTTTTATCTTTCCTTTGAAATAGACTGCTTTTGGACATGAGCTCATTCCATGACCATCGTCACACAGTACTAAACCAAATCAGATTAAGCCGATATTGGTTACCTCTAAGTTGGAGGGTCCTCCATGTCACCCTTGCCTCCCTCATAGAGGTTCCTTGTGGATTACCGTCTCTCACTTCTCGGAAGTGATCGAGGTGCATTCTTTCGTTTCTTATTATTATACTTTACATGCATAGTTCTTCTTTGACTATACACATGCGTTGATATGACTAAGTCCATAATTTTGACGGAAATTCGGCAGCATAACAGCTAAATCGGAGCTTCCCCAAAATGCCAATCATCAACTTTCAACCAACAGTTCATCATATCTATATCATATCATCATACTCATCATTGAATCATGAGACAAAGCTCAATCAAACTCATCATTCATCATGCTGCATGGCATCACTCATTCATACCCTAAAGGGGTTTATGGTTGCGTTATTCTTTGTGAAGAATATTATGAATCATCATATAATTCCTCATGGTTACCCATGAGAGAATCACATAGTTAAGATATGTGTACGTGGTCTTTTAGTTACTTAGTTCTCATATGAAATTATTCTTTACTTAAGTACATGTCTTATGAAATACTTGTTCAAATTAATTAGGTTAAGTGATTGTTTCCTTCCCTTGAGATAGTGCATTTAGTGATTCCTAGATTCATGGTATGCTCAGAGGCCCTAATCATACTTTTGTTCCCAAGGAGTTTGAGTTCCCTCTAATCCTTGGGTCATGACAACTCATAACCACATCATGAACCCAACGACACCATGTTCATTAAACACCAATGGTGATTTTTAACTTAACCAAGCTACTAAGTTTCAAGCTTTTATCACTAACCTAACAAGATCTTGTATTAAGTATTATAAATGTTATCATTCTTATAAATTAGTCATAAAGTTTTATTTTTTATGAAAGTAAGTGCTTCTAAAATTAAGCTCTTGTCTTAAAAATTAGATTTTTTTGTAATAATGATACAAGTTACTAGCTTTTCAACTAAAAGGTCTTGTTCTTCATGAAAGTTGATTCATTCAATTATTCTAAGACCATCAAGGTCTCAACTTTATGACTTAAAGTTGTGTCTACATCAAAAAGTTCCTACTTTGTGAACTAGTGATATGAAACATTAACTTTAAGGTCAAAAAGTCTTGATCTTTATAAAAGTTAACTCCTTTTTGCATTGTTTTGGTTCAAGATCTAAACTTTATGAATTAAAGGTTACATAACAACACTTTTATGACTTAAAGGTCTCATTCTTGATTAAAGTTTGAAACTTTATGAAAGGTCTTTTCTTTAAGGTTTGATTTCTAAGACATTAGTGACAAGATATCATTTCTCTAACTCACAAAGGATTGTTATACCAAAAAGCTTAGACTTTTACATGTATTCTTGTCTTCAAAACAAAACAAAAGAAGACCTTATGATGGCACTAAAACTTGCACCACTTTTTGTGTATCAAGAAGCAAACTTTTTAAAGTTTAAAGCTTTTAGAATGTTCATAGTCTTATCAAATCATGAAAAACATAAAAAGATAAGGCTTTTCTATCATTAACTCATCATAAGAAAAGGAAGAACTTTAAACAAGATACCATCAAGAACACTCCATAATAAGAGCATATTTTTCTAAAAGTAGAAACTTAAGAACACTTGAAGAATATCAAGAACATATTTTGCTAAAAAGGGAAACTCTTGCTCTTGAAGAGCATGAAGGATTTTCTTAAGTTTTCACTTAGAGATCTTGGTCATGAAAGAACCAAGCTCCAAGCTTTCTTGAGCAAACAAAATGAAAAAGATGAAGATCACTACCATTCTTAGAAATGGCGCAAAAACAAGAGAAGAAGAAGAAGATGATGGTGGTTCCTTTCCTTGAAGATGGTGGAAGTTTGGCTTGGTGGAAGGAGAAGTGTAACACTCTAGTAATTTAATGTTATGCTTAAGTCATAGCATGAAATTAAGTAGCTTGTGTTACCGTGTTAATATTCTACTTACGTTTCGTTTATCCAAATCATTTCTCTTCTTTTTATTTTTTTTTTATAACAGGAGGAATGGAATGTCGTACAATGAACGTGACAGAGTTTATTTCATCATAACAAAAAGGTAAACATAAATAACACACATGCTATCAACTATATATAGGTATATATATATATGTATACAGGAACCACTGTTTTGATTTACATACAAGTTTCAAAATAACATACATAAGTGGGGTCGTGTACTAAAAGACATAAGACCCATGTCAATCAATCCGATCCTACGTGGTCCTTAGAGGACATCTCAAAATCTACCACTACGTGTATGACCCAAAGCCGCATGCTACCAAAAGAGGGTTATGCTGTACAATACGGCCTGTGGCTGACCTACTCAGTCAGATAGCCGTTGGCCACCCCGGGCCTGGCTGGTGAGTAGTCAGGAACTGATCCAGAGGAGGAGGAAGATGAGCTGGTGGCCTCTGAGGGGTTGCTCTCGGAGCTGAGCGGGATGTTCGGTACCACCTACGGAGGTGACTCCGGTGCAGGGTCAGCAGGGGCTACAGGTGCTGCAGGTGCAGGAGGCGCTGGCGGAGGATGTGCCGCGTGCAGCGGGACCTCAAAGTAGGGGGTGGCAGGATCAAAAGCAAGATGATGTAAGGGGACAATAAAATTCCTATCACTAAAAAGATACAAGCGGAACTGGCAAGAGCCAGCTATATACAATGAGCCTACTGCAGGGTCACGGTGGAGCTGCAAGTCTGGAATCTCAATGAAGAGGGTAGCTGTCGTGTCCATCGTCCACGTCTGAGAATGAGGTGGAAAAGCGAAGCGAGGTGAGAATTTGGAGAAATTCTCAGTAGGGTTTGCACATAGTGTATACTGACTTCGCGTTCATTCTCAGTTGCCTCGGGTTTTATTTAATTTTCTTAAAACATGAGATTAAACTTAACTACTCATATTCAGTAAGGTTGAGAAAAATGTCTGGTCCGAGGCAAGGTTTAGTTTTACTTAAAATGACATAAGAAACAGAATAAACTGTCAACATTAACACATAGGACAAAGGGCAAGATAGTGAATATACAACAACAAATAAACACAACGGACAAGCCGCAAATATCTTGTAATGACATGTTCAATGCAATCATGCGCTTAATGTAATCATGCAAAGTTCATTCTTGAACTATTCTTCATAAACATTTTCCCATTACTCTTCATCACTTTCCATCACTTGGTCCCCTGGGAGTTCTTGGCCATTTTAGACTCCTGGGTAATAGCTTGCTTTTCAGGATCGAGCTTGTTCCTATATAGGAATACCGGGTTTACTT
Organism: Pterocarpus santalinus; assembly: GCA_031439595.1. Classification (NCBI taxonomy): domain Eukaryota; kingdom Viridiplantae; phylum Streptophyta; class Magnoliopsida; order Fabales; family Fabaceae; genus Pterocarpus; species Pterocarpus santalinus. The sequence goes on along the minus strand of CM062532.1, from coordinate 42,675,708 downwards.
TCCCCGACCTTCCCACCGATCTATTCCCCTTAACTTTCTATCCGAGGCTGGCCCAAGTAGCATGGAAATTTCATCATAACATATTCTTTGGGTTCATCATAACATAGCTTTCATAGCTTTCTTGAAAATGCACATGCCTCAACACGTATCTCATAATTCATGCATATACTTTACCGCAATTCTGGCGGCATAACGGAACGTGTCCGCTTCCCCATGAATAGTGCCAGTATTTAGCATATCAATTTATCAAAAGAAACACCTCATTCCATGCATAATTCAGCATATTTCATTCATGTTTCAGTCCTCGAATTCAAGACACAAGTATTGCACTTTAGAATATGCTTACTGCCTCACTGCTTGTATTCAACCCGGTTCTTGTAAATTATGCCATAATTTCTATTTAGCTCATTTGGACCTCAATTTCGGATATGTTAAAGTGTTATGTGTCTATTTTCTAACCTCTTTGGTCCTGTCTGATTTGGATAAACATAACTCAAGGTATTTGGGTTTTATCCCGGCCTGCCCTGTGGGTGGCCAGAATTGCACATCTAAAAGTAAAAATCTACTAAAAATTGAAAACTGGCTCAAATTATATGAAATTGGCCTCATATTAAAGCTAACAGGACAACCTTTCATATACAAAAAGTTCCATTTCATTTGCCTTAGTAGGGCTCGAGTTACAAGCCCCGAAACTTAGCCTTCCTGAATTGCCCTGTGTTGGCTTGGTTTAGACATAGGGTAATTTCTTTGAATCACTGGGAACAACTGAGATGATAACAAACTCGGAATTTCTTTGGATATTGTTCTCCTATGTGTAAGCTTTCCAACAAAATTAGTTTCACTCGATTTGGAGTTGTATAGGGTGAGTTACACCCTTCTCAACCCATACTGCCTGGGTGGATGTCCTGATTCCTAGGTCGAAATTGAAAAATTCATATCTCTCTCAATATCGCTCCAATGGTCTTATATGATATATATGTGGAAAGCCCTAGATGTCTAGTTTCACATAAAAATGGTTTCATCAATTTTAGACGACGGGAGGCGGAGCCGTACACTCCGCCATACGGACTGCCAAGGGTTTGAGTTTTCTAGCCTATCGATCTTTCCTATCTGCATCCTTTCTTGTCTCTAATTCAGTTTTAGTCTCACAACCAACCAACAAACCAGCTATAGTTCATCATAATCAAACAATCAACATATCAAAACTAAGGAATTAAATCACCACCAATCATCCAAGAAAATCAGGCAGGAAGAGAACCTCTACCTCTTATTATCAAGTTAAGCTTGAGTTGGTAGCTGAAATGAAAGTTGGATGGAGTTGGTGAGTGGAGAAGAGAAAAGAGGGTTGAACTGAGGAAGAGAAAACAACGTAGGAAAATAGGGCTAAAGAGACAAGAGGAGAGTATATATATACACAAGGTTCTGGAGTGGCAGTTAGAATGGGTGGCTTTGATTGGGTGAAATTCTTGTGGGTAAAATTCAACTATGTCTCCCTCTTGTATGACAAAAATGCTCTCCACGTCGCTTAAGAAGTGAAACTCGCTCCCAGCGCATATGAACATGACATCGGAACTCGTGAGCATCTTAAAGTCGGAATTCGTGCATATCTATTCGGATGAAGTCGGAACTCGTAATTTATTAGATCTGGCACTCCAACTCGATATCGGAACTCGGGAACGAGGAGAAAAGACCTTGGTAATGAACTCGGAATCCAATTCAGCTAAACTCAGAAGTCGCATTTCGTGTCCATTTTGAAACACCTGATGTCGGAACTCGGATATCACGTTCGTTCCTACTCGAGCATAAGGTCGGAAATCGTAAGTTTCGTGCATGAGGTCGGAACTCGGAAGATACAGCCATCCCTTTGTAAGCCTTGGAACGAAGTCGGAAATCAAAGCTAATATTGAGGTCGGAAGCGGAATTATAAGACAAACTCAGAAATCGGAAATTTCAACATTAAATGGGATCGGAAGTCGGAAATCGGACGTTACATTACTACCCTCCTTTAAAAAATTTTGTCCTCAAAATTTAGTACCTGTGAATAACTCAGGATATCCTTCCCTCATGTCTGATTCCGGTTCCCAAGTGTAGTCTTCAGCACCTTCTTTTCCCCATGCTACCTTCACTAGTTGCACAGATTTATTTCAGAGTTATCTGCTGCTTCTGTCTACAATCCATACTGGTTGAACATGGAAAGTCAGGTCCTCTTTCAACTTTATTGATTCGGGTTCTAGGGAGTGTGTAGGGTCAGGTTGATATTTTCTGAATTGGGAGACATGAAAAACATCATGGAGGTTTGATAGATGTGGAGGCAAAGCGACTCGGTATGCCACTGATCCGATTCGCTTTAGGATTTGGAAGGGACCAATAAAACGAGGATTTAGCTTCTTGATTTTGACAGCTCTACCAATCCTTATTGTAGGAGTAACCTTCAGAAATACATGGTCTCCTTCCTGAAATTCCAGAGGTTTCCTCCTGGTATCTGCGTAACTCTTCTGCCGGCTCTGAGCAGTAAGCATCTTGCTCCGTATTTTCTTGATCTGCTCGGTGGTCTGCTCGACTAAATCAGGCCCCAATAGAGTTGATTCACCTGTCTCATACCAACATAAGGGAGATTGGCACTTTCGTCCATATAATGCTTCATAAGGAACCATGCCGATGCTAGCATGATAGCTGTTGTTGTATGCAAATTCGGCCAACGGTAAATATCGATCCCAATTTCCTCGTTGCTCCAGTATATAGGCTCGTAACATATCTTCCAAGGTTTGAATTGTCCTTTCTGTTTGGCCGTCCGTTTGCGGGTGGTATGCAGTGCTTAGGCATAACTTAGCACCGAATGCCTTTTGTAAGGCTCCCCAAAACCTTGAAGTAAACCTTGGGTCTCGATCAGAGATAATGGTTGAAGGGGTTCCATGCAGCCTTATAATCTCTTGAATATACAGTTGTGCCAATTTTTCCAACGGATAATTCGCTCAGATGGGTAGAAAGTGGGCAGACTTAGTCAATCTTTCCACAATGACCCATATGGCATCGTATCCTGTTGGTGTTCTTGGCAACCCCATCACAAAATCCATGGAAATACTTTCCCATTTCCACTCAGGGATTTCCAAGGGTTGAAGCATCCCAGAGGGTTTCTGATGTTCTGCTTTCACCTTTTGACAGACCAAGCATTTACTTACAAAGCTCGCTACGTCTGAGTTCATGTCTGGCCACCAAAACATTTTCTTGAGATCCTGGTACATTTTAGTAATGCCAGGATGTGCAGTGAACTCACCCTTATGTGCTTCCTCCAAGATTCTTTTCCGGAGATCGTCCCCCTCAGGTATACATACCCTATCATGATGTCACCAGATGCCTTCTTTATCTTGAGTAAAACCCGTTAATTTCCCTGATTGCACGAGCTTGATCATACGTTGGAGATTAGCATCTTGCTGTTGTGCTCGCCAAATCTGCTCCTTGAAGCTGCTGGCTACCTTAATTTGATGCAGCTGAAGGGTTTTGGGAGTCATAAGGATCCCCAAATTAAGATTTCGGAAGCTTTCAATAAGTTTCGTCTCTTTGATCATCATCCAAGCGACAGTCAATGATTTCCTGCTCAACGCATCTGCCACAACGTTTGCCTTACCTGGGTGGTATTTCAATTCAAATTCGTAGTCTTTAAGGAGTTCCATCCACCTCCGCTGCCTCATATTTAATTCCTTCTGATCAAAGAGGTACTTTAAACTCTGATGATCAGAAAAGACCTCGAACCTTACACCATACAGATGATGTCTCCATATCTTCAAAGCAAATACTACTGCTGCTAATTCGAGGTCATGGGTTGGGTAGTTCCTTTTGTGTGGCTTTAATTGCCGGGAGGCATACGCCACCACCTTTCTGGTTTGCATCAACACGCACCCTAACCCTTGTTGGGAAGCATCACAATAGACTTCAAATGGTCCATGAGGGTCTGGTAAAGCTAACACTGGTGTCGTGGTCAATCTCTTCTTCAAATCTTGAAAACTTTGTTCGCACTCCGGCGTCCACTCAAACGGAACATTCTTTTTGGTTAGCTTGGTCAAGGGTAAGGCTATTCGAGAGAAATCCTTAACGAACCGCCTGTAATATCCAGCTAAACCCAGAAAACTCCTGACTTCAGAGACTATAGTTGGCCTTTCCCAGTTTAGAACCGCTTCTACTTTGCTGGGGTTGACAGAGATTCCTCCAGATGACACTACGTGGCCGAGAAATTTTACCTCCCCCATCCAAAATTCACATTTGGATAATTTGGCGTAGAGTTTCTTTTCTCTTAAAATTTGCAGAACTAGCCGTAAATGTTCCGCATGCTCTTGCTCCGTCTTCGAGTAGACAAGTATATCATCGATGAAGACCACTACAAATTTGTCAAGATATGGGCGGAATATTCGATTCATGTAATACATGAATACCGCTGGTGCATTCGTCAGCCCAAACGACATCACGGTATACTCATAGTGTCCGTAATGAGTTCGAAAAGCTGTTTTAGGAATATCTTGTTCCCGAACTCGAATTTGGTGATATCCAAAATGCAAGTCGATCTTGGAAAATACTGCTGCACCCTGTAGTTGGTCCATGAGGTCATCAATCCTTGGCAGCGGATACTTATTCTTAATTGTCACTTTGTTCAGTTGCCTATAATCCACACATAAGCGCATACTTCCATCTTTCTTTTTGACCAACAAGACCGGAGCTCCCCATGGCGACGCACTTGGTCATATGAATCCTTTTTCTAAAAGCTCTTCGATCTGTCTTTTTAGTTCCGTCAGCTCCATAGGTGACATTCGGTACGGAGCTATAGATATTGGTCCCGCACCTGGAACCAACTCAATGGTAAATTCAATCTCTCTTTGAGGAAATTCAAGAATGTCTTCTGGAAAAACATCTGGATATTCTCTGACAACGGGAGTTTCCTCTAGTTCTTGCTCGGCTTCAGTCACATTAGCTGACAAGAGGATATACCCTTGCTTATTTGGCCCGAAAGAATCCAAATAGAAGAGTGTTGCGGTCTGGGATTCAGAAAGTGAGACAGACGGAAGTACCACTGTCTTATCCAAGCAATGGAGTACAACTCGATTGGCAGAAAGCCAATACATACCCAGAATTATGTCAAGACCAGATAGAGGGAGACAAATCAAATTGGCAGCAAAAGTCCTACCCTCAATTCGAAGAGGGACATTAAGGCATATTTGGCTAGTTCTAACAGGCCCATTGGTAGGAGTAGAAACCAATAGGTCGTAAGGTAACTCAAAGATTGGCAATCACAAAGCAGCTACACAGTCATGAGAAATAAATGAATGGGAAGCACCCGAATCATAGAGTACAGTTAGGGCCTCACTGTTCACATCACCGGTGTCTTGGATTAGTCCCTTAGACTTATCAACTTCCTCCGCATTCATAGTAAAGACTCGTCCTTGACATTGTGGTCGAGACGACTGTGGTGGATTCTTGGTTGGGCACTCATAAATCTTGTGGCCTGGCTTGCCACACCCAAAGCAAACATTCGGCACAAGCACGCCCGATCGCCATGATTCCTACCGCACTTCTTACAAGTTGGATTCGGAGGGGGCCTTTGAGGCTGCTTGCCTTTGCTGCCCATCCACGGGAATCTCCTTTGCGGTTGGAAGTTGGACTTGAATCTTGGGCCTTGCGGGGCTAACCCCTTCCTGAATCCACCGCCAGATGCCCTGGCTGCCACTAGTTTCGAGTTGCAATCTTCCACCAGTCGGCATTTGTTTACCAACGTGGGAAAATCTCTAATCTCCATTGGCCCGATTGCGGTAAGAATATCTTCTCGTTATCCTCCTTCAAACTTGATGCACTTCCAGGTTTCATCTGGATTCCTCTGATAAATTGTAGAAAATTTGCATAGCTCCTCAAATCGGGCAATATATTCGGATACTGTCCGATTTCCTTGACGCAGCTGCATAAATTCAAGTTCCTTGGCATTTCGAACTGAAGCAGGGAAGTACTTCTGGTAGAATACATCCTTGAACATCGTCCAGGTGACTATCGTCTGAGATCCCTCGAACAATCTTCGTACGCCGTTCCACCAAAACTCGGCGTCTGCTTCAAGCATGTAAGTGGCAAAAGTCACCTTCTGATGATCCGAGCAATCTAGGACAGAGAAAATCTTCTCCATGGCCTTGGTCCACTCATCGGCTTTATCCGGATCATACGCCCCTCGAAAACTTGGCGGATTTGCCTTTCTAAATTCAGCAAATTTGAGATACTCCAGGTTAGCCTCTGGGCCATGTGGGTTCCCTTCACAACCTGCTGCAGGTCGCCTGCCTAGTTGTTCCATCATCTGGTGAGCTGCCGCTGCTTGTTCCCGCATTGCATGGGCCATTTCTTGCATTGTGGCCATGAAGTCAGTCGGGACCTCAGGAGCAGGTTCTGCACGTGGTCTGCCTCACCTTCCGGAAGCCATTAAGTTCTGAGTACACAAAACAAAAGTTATTGAGTTGATCAGGCTCAATACTATGTCTAATGTGTCAGTAAATAATAACTCACACGGTCAGGCATTTCATACACATGCACAACTATATCTCAACCATAATGGTAAGATTTAGTGCATGTCATCAGCTAAAACGCAGAATATGCGCGAAGCATAGTCAGTCCAATCCTCAGGTCTTAGCTAGGACGAACTGCTCTGATACCAAAATGTAACACTCTACTAATTTAATATTATGCTTAAGTCATAGCATGAAATTAAGTAGCTTGTGTTACCGTGTTAATATTCTACTTACGTTTCGTTTATCCGAATCATTTCTCTTCTTTTTTTTTTTCTTATAACAGGAGGAATGGAATGTCGTACAACGAACGTGACAGAGTTTATTTCATCATAACAAAAAGGTAAGCATAAATAACACACATGCTATCAACTATATATAGGTATATATATATATATATATAGACAGGAACCATTGTTTTGATTTACATACAAGTTTCAAAATAGGATACATAAGTGGGGTCGTGTACTAAAAGACATAAGACCTATGTCAGTCAATCCGATCCTATGTGGTCCTCAGAGGACATCTCAAAATCTACCACTGCGTGTATGACCCAAAGCCGCATGCTACCAAAAGAGGGTCATGTTTGCATAATACGACTGTGGCTGACCTACTCAGTCAGATAGCCGTTGGCCACCCCGGGCCCGGCTGGTGAGTAGTCAGGAACTGATCCAGAGGAGGAGGAAGATGAGCTGGTGGCCTCTGAGGGGTCGCTCTCGGAGCTGAGCGGGATGTCCGGTACCACCTGCGGAGGTGACTCCGGTCTGCGAGGGTCGGCGAGGGGGCTACAGTGCTTTGCAGTGCTGAGGGCTGGCCGAGGATGTGCCGCGTACAGCGGGACCTCAAAGTAGGGGGTGGCAGGATCAAAAGCAGGATGATATAAGGGGACAGTAAAATTCCTATCACTAAAAAGATATAAGCGGAACTGGCAAGAGCCGGCTATATACAACGAGCCTATTGCAGGGTCATGGTGGAGCTGCAAGTCTGGAATCTCAATGAAGAGGGTAGTTGTCGTGTCCATCGTCCACGTCTGAGAATGAGGCGGAAATGCGAAGCGAGGTGAGAATTTGGAGAAATTCTCAGTAGGGTTTGCACATAGTGTATACTGACTTTGCGTTCATTCTCAGTTGCCTCGGGTTTTATTTAATTTTCTTAAAACATGAGATTAAACTTAACTACTCATATTTAGTATGGTTGAGAAAAATGTCTGGTCCGAGGCAAGGTTCAGTTTTACTTAAAATGACATAAGAAACAGAATAAACCGTCAATATTAACACATAGGACAAAGGGCAAGATAGTGAATATACAACAACAAATAAACACAACGGACAAGCCGCAAATATCTTGTAATGACATGTTCAATGCAATCATGCGCTTAATGTAATCATGCAAACTTCATTCTTGAACTATTCTTCATAAACATTTTCCCATTACTCTTCATCACTTTCCATCACTTGGTCCCCTGGGAGTTCTTGGCCATTTTAGACTCCTGGGTAATAGTCTGCTTTTTAGGATCGAGCTCGTTCCTATATAGGAATGCCGGGTTTACTTTCCCCGACCTTTCCACCGATCTATTCCCCTTAACTTTCTATCCGGGGCTGGCCCAAGTAGCATGGAAATTTCATCATAACATATTCTTTGGGTTCATCATAACATAGCTTTCATAGCTTTCTTGAAAATGCACATGCCTCTACACGTATCTCATAATTCATGCATATACTTTACTGCAATTTTGGCGGCATAACGGAACGTGTCCGCTTCCCCATGAATAGTGCCAGTATTTAGCATATCAATTTATCAAAAGAAACACCTCATTCCATGCATAATTCAGCATATTTCATTCATGTTTTAGTCCTCGAATTCAAGACACAAGTATTGCACTTTAGAATATGCTTACTGCCTCACTGCTTGTATTCAACCCGGTTCTTGTAAATTATGCCATAATTTCTATTTAGCTCGTTTGGACCTCAATTTCGGATATGTTAAAGTGTTATGTGTCTATTTTCTAACCTCTTTGGTCCCGTCTGATTTGGATAAACATAACTCAAGGTATTCGGGTTTAATCCCGGCCTGCCCTGTGGGTGGCCAGAATTGCACACCTAAAAGTAAAAATCTACTAAAAATCGAAAACTGGCTCAAATTATATGAAATTGGCCTCATATTAAAGCTAACAGCACAACCTTTCATATACAAAAAGTTCCATTCATTTGCCTTAGTAGGGCTCGAGTTACAAGCCCCGAAACTTAGCCTTCCTAAACTGCCCTGTGTTGGCCTGGTTTAGACATAGGGTAATTTCTTTGAATCACTGGGAACAACTGAGATGATAACAAACTCGGAATTTCTTTGGATGTTGTTCTCCTATGTGTAAGCTTTCCAACAAAATTAGTTTCACTCGATTTGGAGTTGTATAGGGTGAGTTACACCCTTCTCAACCCATATTGCCTAGGTGGATGTCCTGATTCCTAGGTCGAAATTGAAAAATTCATATCTCTCTCAATATCGCTCCAATGGTCTTATATAATATATGTGTGGAAAGTCCTAGATGTCTAGTTTCACATAAAAATGGTTTCATCAATTTTAAACGGTGGGAGGCGGAGCCGTACACTCCGCCATACGGACTGCCGAGGGTTTGAGTTTTCTAGCCTATCGATCTTTCCTATCTGCATCCTTTCTTGTCTCTAATTCAGTTTTAGTCTCACAACCAACCAACAAACCAGCTATAGTTCATCATAATCAAACAATCAACATATCAAAACTAAGGAATTAAATCACCACCAATCATCCAAGAAAATCAGGTAGGAAGAGAACCTCTACCTCTTATTATCAGGTTAAGCTTGAGTTGGTAGCTGAAATGAAAGTTGGATGGAGTGGGTGAGTGGAGAAGAGAAAAGAGGGTTGAACTGAGGAAGAGAAAACAACATAGGAAAATGGGGCTGAAGAGGCAGGAGGAGAGTATATATATACACAAGGTTCTGGAGTGGTAGTTAGAATGGGTGGCTTTGATTGGGTGAAATTCTTGTGGGTAAAATTCAGCCATGTCTCCCTTTTGTGTGACAAAAATGCTCTCCACGTCGCTTAAGAAGTGAAACTCGCTCCCAGCGCATATGAACATGACATCGGAACTCGTGAGCATCTTAAAGTCGGAATTCGTGCATATCTATTCGGATGAAGTCGGAACTCATAATTTATAGGATCTAGCACTCCAACTCGATATCGGAACTCGGGAACGAGGAGAAAAGACCTTGGTAATGAACTCGGAATCCAATTCAGCTAAACTCGGAAGTCGCATTTCGTGTCCATTTTGAAACACCTGATGTCGGAACTCGGATATCACGTTCGTTCCTACTCGAGCATAAGGTCAGAAATAGTAAGTTTCGTGCATGAGGTCGGAACTCGGAAGATACAGCCATCCCTTTGTAAGCCTTGGAACGAGGTCAGAAATCGAAGCTAATATTGAGGTCGGAAGCGGAATTATAAGACAAACTCGGAAATCGGAAATTTCAACATTAAATGGGATCGGAAGTCGGAAATCGGACGTTACAAGAAGCTCTTGAGATCTTGTGAAAATGGAGGTTGTAGTGTTTTGATCTTGTCTCCAAAGACCCAAAGATGAGGTCTTTGAAGGGCTAAGTTAGTGGTTTTTGGGTGGTGGTGGTGAAGAAAAGAAGAAAAAGATGAAGAAGATGAAGAGAGTTTTAGAGAGAAGTTGGAGGATTTGGCTTTGAAGAGAAAGAATAGGATGTGTGAAAATAAAAATGTGATTGTGTGTGTGTACTTGAAAGTGGCATCCAACATAAAGGGAGGAAAGTGAGATATTTTGCTTAATTTTGTGTTATCTTGTGTTAATTTGTGATTAAGGGGACAAATAGGATGACGGGGAAACAAAGCATACTCGAACTCTTACATAAAATAGTCTTGTCTAATACTTTTTGCTTTAGTGACATCACTCTTTACTTTATTGTCTAGTTGACTAAATTTGAATTTAATCATGTGATTAAGTGCTCATACAACTTAATTAAGATGATTAAGCAAGGATTAGTGATTAACATACGAGAACATGATTAACAAAAATTAATCTTGTGATTAAGCTTAATTAACTTTAATCAAACTCGATTAAGCTAATTAAGGGCGATTATTGCTTAATTAAGCTATTAAGGGTCTGACTTGCTTAATTAGAGATTATTTAATCTCGATTAAGTATTCTTTTGACTTTTCTCATCCGAGTTAACCCCTAAACTCTTTGTTAATCACTTAATTAAGCCTTAATCTCATAATTTCTCATTAAGTGCCTAATTACTTAGGGTTACTGAGGTAATTTAGCACGACATGAAATTAAGGATGTTACAAAGGATCCCCGAGCAGACAACACACAACATATTTATCTTTTTATCGCATTTACTTTATTTTTCCGTGTACCTTCAGCTTTAAGTCTTTGAAGTTTTAAGCCTTTACTTAACCTTTATTTTCAATTCAGTCGTTTAGCTTTATCACCCTTCCGAATGGAACTGTAATTGGGTCCTATAGGATCTTTATTGTAACTTATTCAAGAGTTAATGAAAATTCTGCCAATTGCATTCCATCATTCATTTTACTTGGTCTTGGTTACTCATATCTGATCGTAGCCAAGTGCTTATAGTTAAGTAACTTAGGAACCCATATCTAACGGGTAGATTTTCCTCCTTGGAGTAATCATTTGACACTTGGAATTAAATAAGGCTAACCTAAGGCTAGCCAATTTCAAGGTATGGCATACCTCATTGCCAATTTAATACAAACATAAGCCAAAAATAGCCCAACATATTTTTGGCACACCCAATAGGATCCTAATAGATCGATCAAAGTTTCCAAGACCAGGGTTAGATCATGCTTGGTGTATGCCTCTAAGGTTACGAAAATCCATTATATTAAGTCCTTAATCAACAAAACAGGCAAACCAAAAGGCTTTACCAGTGACCACATCGATAACACCTTCCACCCTTCCAAGCGGCTTAGGCTCGCAACCAATGTAAGATGTTGCATACCAACCTTTGATTAACTCGGTTGCTTCCTGTAACATCCACCACAAGCTCCGACCTCCGAATTTATTTCCAAGTTATACAGGAGTTCCGATCTCTGAGCCTATTGCCAAGAGCTTTTCATTTATATTAATATTCTCGAGTTTGAGTTTAAAACCGACTTCCAAGATTACATAAGTTCTGACTTCCTGGTAAATAAGGTTAATGTTTTGATTCCCGACTTTCGGGGTTGTGAATCAATATCTGACATTGATCCTGGACCAAGTTTTAGCATTACGTGTAATAGTTTTAAAGCGTCCTAGTTCTTAACTTCCGAGATTCGGGTATAAGGTTTTATGTTCAAACACCAACTTACAAGTTTGTGTTAACATCCCCGACTTCTGGGTTTAAGTATTTTAGGTTTCATATTCTTGTCCTTGACTCGATTTTAAGGTGATTTGTTTGCTGTGTGATTTCTGATCTCTGACCTTAAGCCACAATTAGTCTTCCATGACTTTTATGTGTTTCCTACTTCCGAGTTCCACATTAGGTATAAAATGGACATATGTTCCAATATCTGAATTAATCTCCAAGTTCAAATAAGATGGACATGAGTTCCGACTTTACGCAGAGGGATACAAGTTCTGATTTCAAACAGAATGAAAACGAGTTCCAATGTTTAGGCAAAATGGAAAATAATTTGTAGCCACAAAAGAAGGAAACATGGCTGAACATTAACCACAAATATTTCAGCTAATAATCACCCACTTAGCCAACTACCTCATTAAGTCTTATTAACATACTCCTCTGCTTTCTTCATTCATCTGACTTGCGCCCCCTTCTCTGTTTGCTTCAGTTTTCTTTCTCTCTTTTCCTCTTCTTCTCCTTTTCTCCTCTCAACCAACCTCTAACACTTAGCAAGATCACATACAAAGAGGTAGAGGTTCAATTTTGTTGTTGTTATTCCGATTGTGGGTGACTGATTTTGTCCTTAATATCTAACTTCTTGAAGTGATTAGTGAATGGATATGATGATCTTTGGCTATTTTTTTGTGTTTAAATTTGAATTAAGGAGTAGGAAGGAGAAAGAATAGGAAGATGTGAGGGGCTAGAAGACCAAATTCTCTCGACAATTAAATGCAGCCGGAGTGTGCGGCTCCACTCTGATCGTTTACATCCGATGAAACTATTTTTATATGAAACTAGACATTCAGGGCTTTCGATACATATATCATATAAGGCCATTGGATTAGTATTGAGAGAGATATGAATTTTGGAAATTTGACCTAGATTTTTGAGGTTGATTCTAGGTAGGCTGGGTTGTTTAGGGCATAACTTGCTCTATACGACTTGAAATTGGATGTTAGAAAGCTTACACATAGGAGAATATCCCATAAAAATTTTTGAGTTAGATACAGTTCCGTTTGCTTCTAGTGGTTCGAAGAAGTTGTCCTATGTCCAAACCAAGCCAAAGTAGGGCAGTTCAGAAAGGTTAAATTTCGGGGCTTATAACTCGACTTCTACTAAAGCAAATGAAATGGAACTTGTTACAAATGAAAGCTTGTCCTTTTAAATTTAATATGATACCTTTTCGTATGATTTGAGCTAGCTTTCAATTTTTTGTGGATTTTTACTTTTAATTGTGTAATTCTAGCCAGCTATAGGGCAAGCCGAGATAAAACTTAAATATCTTGAGCTATACTTATCAAAATTAGATGGACTAAAGAGGTTAGAAAATAGACACATAGCACTCTCACATATCCAAAATTGAAGTCTAGATGAATTAAATAAAAATTTTGGCTTGATTTACAAAAATTGGGTTAAATGAATGTGTTGAGACAATAAGCATGTTTTAAATGCAACATTTATTCCTATGAGATTGGTGATTGAATTATAAATGAAATGTTATGATTTCTCTGTACAATTGACTGTTTGAGTACTGGCACTATTTATATGACAGTGGACATGTTCCGTTATGCTACCGAAATTCGGTAAAGCTTATTCACGAGTTATAATCTACATTCAAATACATGTGCATTTGCAAGAAGTTCATAAAGGTTATGTTATGATGATATGACAAACATAAAGGTTATATTATGATGAAAGTTCCATAATACTTGGGCCAGCCCCAGATTAAAGTTAAGGGGAATAGATCAGTGGGAAGGTCGGGGAAAGTAAACTCGGCATTCCTATATAGGAATGAGCTCGATCCTGAAAAGTAGACTATTACCCAGGAGTCTAAATGGCCAAGAACTGCCAGGGGACCAAGAAATGGAAAAGTTTATGAAAATAAGATCGAGAATGAGTTTTGCATGGTCACATTGAACAATCATTATAAGTTGGTTACAGTTTGATTGTTATGTTTACCCACTGCTGTATGTTCATCTATTCTACTTATTACTCTATTTCTTACATTGTCTTAAGTAAAAAAGAATCTTGCCTTGGACCAGACACTTTCTTAAACTTATTAAATATGGATGGTTCAAATTGATCCCATGTTTTCATAATTAAATAAAAATCGAGGTAACTAAGAATGAATGTGATGTCAGTTATGTGAAATCTACTTAGAATTTTTTTAAATTCTCACCTCGCTTTGTATTTCCACATCATTCTCAGACGCTGGTGATGGACTCGACCGCCACTCTTTTCATTGAGATCCCGAACCTACAGCTCCACCATGACCCCATAGTTGACTCGCTATACATAGCTGGATCCTGCAATTTCCATCTTTACCTTTTTAACGATAAGAATTTTTCTGTTCCATTATTCCATCCTGCTTTTGACCCTGTTGCTCCATATTTTACGATCCCATTGGATACGGCACACCTTCTTCCAGCACTCTAGCGCCCGTAGCACCTGCCGCATCTGCCAGTCCTCCATCTGAGTCACCTCCGTAGATGGTTTTGGACATTCTGCTCAGTTTCGAAAGCGATCATTCGGAGGCTACCGGCTCATCATCCTCCTCTTCAGAACCTAGCATGGACTACTCCCCAGCTGGGCCTAGTATGGCCAACGGCTACCTGACCGAGTAGGTCCCGGCTGAGAGTTCTGTTGTACAACATGGCCCTCTTTCGGCAGTATACAACATTGGGTCATAGACTTACAACATTCGGCAGTATACATTTGTACTTAAACTAAAGCGTTGGCTTCTACCATATATATATATATATATATATATATACACCTATGTACACAGTTGATGTCATATTACCTATCTGTCATAATTTCATTACATTCTGCAATATTGATCATGTTTATTATATACAGCACGCCATTTTTCCCGTTTGAAAAAAAAAAAACAAAAAAGAGAAAAGGAAGAGATGTGGCATGATAAGTAGATAGCAAGCAGAGTATAGTTAACACAAGCTACTTAATTTCATGCTATGACTTAAGCATAACATTAAAATTAGTAGGGTGTTACATTTTGGCATCAGAGCAGTTCGTCCTAGCTAAGGCCTGAGGATTGGACTGACTATGCTTTGCGCATATTCTGTATTTTTAAATGATAGCGTGCACTAAATCTCATCTGAAAGTTGAGATTTGGAAGTTGAGATATAGATGTGCATGTGTTTGAATATGAAGTGCCTGACTATGTGAGCTGTTATTTACTAGCACATCAGACTTAGTATTGAGCCTGATCAGCTCAATAACTTTTGTTTTGTGTGCTTAGAACTTAATGGCTTCCAGAAAGCAAGGCAGACCATGTGCAGAACCTGGTCAAGAGAACCCTGCTGACCTTATGGACACGATACGAGAGATGGCTCATGCGATGCGGGAACAGGTCGCGGTAACTCACCAAATGATGGATCAATTAGGTAGGCGACCTGAGGCAAATTGTGGAGGAAATCCACATAGCCCAAGAGCTGATCTGCACTATCTCAAATTTGCTGAGTTTAGGAATGCAAACCTACCCAGCTTTCGAGGAGCATATAACCCAAATAAGGCCGATGAATGGATCAAGGCCATGGAGAAGCTTTCTCTGTCCTGGATTGCTTAGATCATCAGAAGGTGACTTTTGCCACCTATATGCTCAAAGCAGACGCAGAGTGTTGGTGGAACGGCGTATGAAGATTACTCGAGGAATCATAGACAATAGTCACTTGGATGGTGTTTAGAGATGTTTTCTACCAAAAGTACTTTCCTGCCTCAGTTCAAAATGCCAAGGAATTAGAGTTTATGCAACTTCATTAAGGAAATTGGACAATATCTGAATATATTGCCAGGTTTGAAGAACTGGGTAAATTTTCTACAATTTATCAAAGGAACCCAGATAAGACTTGGAAGTTCGTTAAATTCGAAGGAGGGCTATGAAAAGATATTCTTACCTCAATAGGGCTAATGAAGATTGGAGTTTTCCCCACGTTGGTAAATAAATGCCGACTTATGGAAGATTGCAACTTGAAATTGGCTGTAGCCAAGGCATCCGGTGGTGGTTTCAAGAAGGGGTTGGCACTGCAAGGCCCAAGATTCAAGCCCAACTTTCTACAGCAGAGAAGATTTCAACTGGTGCAACAAAGGCAAGCAGCCCCATAAGTTTTTTCTGAATTTGACTTGCGCGAAATGCGGTAAAAATCATGGTGATCGACCGTGTTTGGCAGGCCAGAATGTCTACTGTGGGTGTGGCAAGCCAGGCCACAAAATTATGAGTGTCCAACTAGGAATTCACCACAGCCCTTTAGACCTCAACGTTAAGGATGGGTCTTTACGATGAATGCAGAAGAAGCTGACAAGTCCGAGGGACTAATCCAAGGTACTTGTGAAGTGGACGGTGAGACTCTAACTGTACTTTATGATTTGGGTGCCTTCGACTCATTTATTTCTCGTGATTGTGCGGCTGTTTTATGATTACCAATTTCTGAATTGCCTTATGATCTACTGGTATCTATTCCTACCAATGAACCTGCTAAAACTAGTCAAATTTGAATCAATGTTCCTCTTCGAATTGAGGGTAGAACCTTTGTAGCAAATTTGATTTGTCTCCCTCTGTTTGGACTTGACATAATTCTGGGCATGGATTGGCTTTCCGCCAATCGAGTCATGCTCAACTGCTCCAATAAGACGGTGGTATTCTCATCTGTCTCATCTCTTGAACCCCAAGTCTCAACACTCTTTTATCTAAACTCTTTATTAGTAAATTGTAGTGGGTCGAAGAGTCATGGATACATCCTTCAATTAGCTAATGTGACGGAAGTTGAACAAAAATTGGAGGAGATTCTGGTTGTTTAGGAATATCCTAATGTTTTTCCAGGAGATATTCTTGAATTCCCTCTTGAGAGGGAAATTGAGTTCACCATTGAGCTGGTTCCAAGTACAGGACCAATATCTATAGCTTCGTATCGAATGTCACCTCTGGAGCTGACAAAACTAAAGAAACAGCTTGAGGAACTCTTAGAAAAAGGATTCATACAGCCAAGTGTATCGCCATGGGGAGCTTCAGTCTTGTTGGTTGAAAAGAAAGATAGGAGCATGTGCTTATGCGTGGACTATAGACAGCTGAATAAAGTGACGATTAAGAATAAATATCTACTGCCAGGGATCGATGACCTCATGGACAAACTGCAGGGTGCAACAGTATTTTCCAAAATTGATTTGCGTTCCGGATATCATCAAATTCGAGTTCAGGAACAGGATATCCCTAAGATAGCTTTTCGAACTCGTTACGGACACTACGAGTATACGATGATGTCGTTTGGACTGACAAACGCACTAGCAGTATTCATGGATTATATGAATCGGATATTCCACCCATACTTGGATAAGTTTTCATCGATGACATACTTGTTTATTCGAAGACGGAGCGAGAGCACGCGGAACACTTGCGGCTGGTTTTGCAAATTTTAAGAGAAAGAAAACTCTATGCTAAGTTATCCAAATGTGAATTTTGGATGTAAGAAGTAAAATTTCTTGGCCGTGTGGTATCCCATGGAAGGATCTCCGTAGATCCCAGCAAAGTAGAAGCAATACTAAACTGGGAGTGGCCGACCACAGTCATTGAAGTTAGGAGTTTTCTAGGCTCAGCTGGATATTACCGACGATTTGTTAAAGATTTTTCTCGAATAGCTTTGCCCTTTGTAACACCCTCTATTACATAAGCCATGCTCGAGTCATGGAGTCATATTAAGAGGTTGTCACTGTGCTAAGAAAACTTTAAAATATGGAAAATATAATGCATGGCCCTTTAACTGCTTACTTTATTACCGACTAATAGTTCTGATACATGCAAAATATATATATATATATATATATATATATATATATATATATATATAAAATAATTACACTTTAAAAGAAATTGTGACTGATATAGTACACAGCGTCTACTTCTGACTAGTTGTTACTAGCTTCAATGGTCTCTTGATATGGCTTATGCCCGATTCTTGCTCCATGAATGGCCCTGTACTCTGCCTTGCACTTGGTTTCTAACTTGGGTGCTGGAATATTTACGGAAAAGAAAAACATGCAAGCAGGCAGTGAGAACCTAAGGTTCCCAGTAGGTAAACATGAACTATTCTCATACAGTGCCATCATAAACATTCCAACTGCTTCGGTTTATTATGAAAATATGAGCACATATACACACACAGTGGTTCAATTTTAATTGGAAAACATCTTTCTCGAAGCGGGTTATGTTTTAACAATCACTTGCCATATTATATGACAAACATAGAAATACAAATAGTGCAATATGCTTCAACAAGAATCTTAATAACCTTATGACTTAATGGGATAACTGAAGATGCACATAAAGATGCTTGTGCTTATCTGTATGCAAGTGCACTTGACTTAATTTGTATCTTTCTTTAACTTGCAACTTGATCTTGCTCTTTCCTGTACTTGGTCCCCCGGAGGTGAATGGCCTCTCTCACCCCTGGGTAATAGCCTGCTTTTCAGGTTCAAGCTCGTACCTATACATGAGTGACGGGTTTACTTTCTCCGACCCTCACACCGGTCTATTCCCCTTAAATCTGGTCGAGGATTGGCCCAAGTCTCAAACAGTACCGCTCTGGCCCACGCTAGCTGGGTCTATGCCACGCCTCACGTGGTAGCTTGGTACGTCCCTCTTGCAAGTTCTTATTATCCTTTTCTTTCCATATCTTATCATGCATGCGGATGCTTTGAGCATTCATGGATATGTCTATTGTCTTACTTCTCATATCATATTCTAATTATGCTTGCATGCATGATGTATATGAACATGACATATAAATATGTTCAAGGCATAATCACCCATAGCATAAGTTCTCATAAATCCTTGCCGAAAATTCGGTAGCATAACGGATCGAGTCCGCTTCCCCGTGAATAGTGCCAGGCTACCAATACAATCAATTAAGTATGCAATTCAATGTAAAACAGCAAGTTACAGCAACATTATTGATCATATGGTATGTCAAAATCAATAGAAATATCAACAGAGTTTTCTGCTTACTCTACCCTCTTCTGCCCGAATTTTGTAAAGTCCATCCTTATTGCAATTCAACTCATTTGAATCTAATTTTTGGATATGTCATAGCCTTATGTGTCTAGTTTCTAACCCTTTTAGTCCCATCTCATTTTGATTTCTGTAACTCAAGATATAAATATTTTACCTCAGACTGCCTTGTTCTTAGCCAGAATTGGGTTCTTATAAGTAAAAATTCACTAAAAATAGAAACCTAGGTGAAATCATACTAAGTTTATATCAAACTAAAGCTAACAGGACAAGATTTCGAATGACATAAGTTTCATCTCATTTGCATGAGTGTATTTTGAGATATAAGCCCCGAAACTTGACCCTGCTGGACTACCCTGTTCCAGTCCGGTTTGAACTCAAGTCAAATTCATTGATGTGCTGGGAACAAATGACAACGAATCTGACTCTGAAATTTTTATGGAATGTGTCCTTACATGTTATCTTTCAAACAGCGTTAGTTTCACTCAATTTGGAGTTGTGTAGGGTGAGTTATACCCTTCTCAACTCATACTGCCCAGATGAAAACCCAGATTTCTAGGTCAAATTTCAAAAATTCATAACTAATTCTATACTAATCCAATGGCCTTATATTTTATATGTATGGAAATCCCTGAATGTTTAGTTTCATATAAAAATGGTTTCATGAATTTTAAACGACGGTAGGCGGAGCCGTACACTCCGCCGTACGGACCGTCGAGGAGAAAACCCTAACAGCTTCTTGAACTCTTCTTGGATTCATGATTTTCTCTAATCAATCCACCCAATCTTCATTTCAAACTCACATATACACCTTAAACCAATCTTAATTCATCATCATCACTCAAGATAGCATCAGAATCTTGCAAGAGATTGGGAAGAAAGTGGAGTCCCAATCAGCCCAATTCAAAGAAAACAAGAAAAGGAGTTGGAATTCCTACCTTGGTGGTGTGAAATCTTGATGGAACTTGATCTTGGAGTGAAGTTGATGGTTGGGGCTTGAGTTTGGGGATGAGAGGAAGTGGAAGAACATGAAGAAGAGTGGGGAAATGAGGCTGGTAGTGGGGAGGTCGAAAATGATAAGAAGAAGGAAAGAAAAGGTGAGATATTTGGAGACACTTTGCTTTGATTGGTGGATTTCACTCCCTTCTCCAATTTGGCTTGGCTTCCCCATCATCAAGGGCTGATCAAGGCACCACTTGGGGATTTGGTTGGCTAAATCTTAGCCATTGATCCTAGGGCACTCATAGAAAAATTTCTATTGGTCCGGTTCCGACAGTTTGAAATACCGAAATCTTACCGATTTCCTTTAAATCGGTAAAATGGTTTTAGAAAAATCCTATGAAGTTTCCTATGGCTCTAATCTAATTCCATTATACCTAATCATTCTAAACCACACTCAATTGGCTTTAAGTGAATGCTTAATCGAATCCTAATTAATCCCAGTTATCCGACGAAAACCGAAAACTCGGTTAATAACGATAGAATCTTTCGGATGTTACACTCTTCACTTATTTGGCGGCCAATTAGCGCCATCCACTAGGGTAGAAGTGGCTCAATTTTCGTCCACTCAAACTAGTGAAATTCTACTGATTCGGTTCTGGCGGTTTAAAGCATCGAATCTTCGCCGATTTTCTTCAAATCGGCAAAACTTTACTAAATGACTTTGAGAGGATTTCTATATCTCTATCCTGATTATTCCTAAGCCTCATCCCTCTAATTAACATCTATTTAGCTCCTAATTAATATTTAATTAACTCCTAATCGCCCTTACAAAACTGTTGAAACCGAATAGATAGATTAACGGCATAAGTTAGACATTTTCGCAATTTCGGAGCCTTTTTGTTTTCTGTTTTCTATAACGAATGGCATATCCGTAATTTTGAGCAAGTCTAGGGGCACCCCTCATCATTTCACATCAGACTGCCTCCATGGCCCAATCGGCAGAGATTTTTTAGACTTCTACGGTTTCACCACGTGATTCTGCTCTGTTTAAACTCCCATTCTGCTAATTCTACAGATGTGGGGACATAAAGGTCATTTTATGAAAAGTTATAGGGTGGACATGAAGGTCATTTTATGAAAAGTTTTAGGGTTATTGTGGAAATAAGTTTTTGGGGTCAAAACATAATTTCTAAAAATTCAAGGTATCACTGCGATTAACAAAAGTTTGCAGGGGCACTTTTATCATTTCTTAATTTTTAACATATGGCAGTGCCGTATTTTTAACGGCAGTGTTACACTACCCTATAATTTCAAGTGTGAGGATCGTCATGGCATAGCACTGCCTGAGAAATTCTCACACTACCTAAGGGAAATAATTCAAAGTTCCTATTACGTTCTATTTACGAATGTGGGGATGTTACACCCTTGACCAAGCTAACTAGGAAGAATGTTCCATTTGAATGGACACTGGACTGTGAGGAGAGTTTTCAAAACTTGAAAAGACGGTTAACCATGACACCAGTGTTAGCCTTGCTAGACCCTCATGGACCATTTGAGGTCTATTGTGATGCTTCCAACCAAGGATTAGGATGCGTGTTGATGCAAACCAGGAAAGTAGTCGCTTATACTTCCAGACAATTAAAGCCACATGAAAGGAATTATCCTATACATGATCTCGAGTTAGCAGCCATAGTATTTACTTTGAAGATATAGAGACATCACCTTTATGGTGTGAGGTTCGAGGTCTTTTATGATCACAAGAGTTTGAAGTACCTCTTTGATCAGAACGAATTAAATATGAGGCAACGAAGGTGGATGGAACTTCTTAAGGACTACGAATTTGAATTGAAATACTACCCAGGCAAGGCAAATATTGTAGTTGATGCTTTAAGCAGAAAATCATTAACTATAGCCTGGATGATGGTGAAAGAGATAGAGCTTATTGAGACCCTCCAAAATCTTAATTTGGGAATCCTTATGACTCCTAAGACTATTCAGTTACACCAAGTTAAGGTGACCAGTAGTTTTAAGGAGCAGATTCATCAGGCACAACAGCAGAATGCTAGTTTTCAACATACCATCAATCTTGTGCAATCAGGGAAATTAACGGGTTTTGCTCAGGATAAAGAAGGCATATGGCGACACCATGACATGGTGTGTGTACCCGAGGGAAATGATCCCCAAAGAAGAATTTTGGAGGAAGTACATAAAGGTGAATTTACCGTGCATCCCGACATTACCAAAATATATCAAGACCTCAAGAAAATGTTTTGGTGGCCAAGCATGAAGTTAGATGTGGCAAGCTTCGTGAGCAAATGCTTGACCTATCAAAAGGTGAAAGCGGAACATCAAAAACCCTTCGAGATGCTACAATCTTTGGAAATCCCTGAATGGAAGTGGGAGAGTATCTCCATGGATTTTGTAATGGGATTACCAAAAACGCCAATAGGATATGATGCCATATGGGTTATTGTGGATAGATTAACCAAATCTGCTCACTTTCTACCCATTCAAGTAAATTATCCATTGGAAAAGTTTGCACAATTTTATATCCAAGAGATTATAAGACTGCACGGGACCCCGTCAACCATTATCTCTGATCAAGATCCAAGATTCACTTCATAGTTCTAGGGAACCTTACAAAAAGCATTTGGTACTAAGTTGTGCCTAAGCACTGCATATCACCCACAAATGGATGGTCAAACAGAAAGAACAATTCAAACCTTAGAAGATATGCTATGGGCCTATATAATGGAGCAACGTGGAATTGGGATCGATACTTACCGCTAGCCGAATTTGCATACAATAATAGCTATCATGCTAGCATCGATATAGCTCCTTACAAAGCGTTGTACAGATGGAAGTGCCAATCCCCATTGTGTTGGTATGAAACAGGAGAATCAAGTCTATTGGGGCCTGATTTAGTTGAACAGACCACTGAGCAGATCAAGAAGATTCGAAGTAAGATGCTTGCTACTCAAAGCCATCAGAAGAGTTACGCGGGTACCAGGAGGAAACCTCTGGAATTTCAAGAAGGAGATCACGTATTTCTGAAGGTTATGCCTACAATAGGGATACGTAGAGCCATTAAGGTCAAGAAGCTAAGTCCTCACTTTATCGGTCCCTTCCAAATCTTGAAGCGAATTGGATTAGTTGCATACCGAATCGCTTTACCTTCACATTTGTCAAATCTTCACGATGATTTCCATGTTTCTCAACTCAGAAGGTATCAACCTGACTCTACACACTTTTTAGAACCCGAGTTAGTACAGCTAAAAGAGGACCTGACTTTCCATGTATAGTCAGCACGGATCGTAGACAGAAGCAGCAGGAAACTTTGAAATAAAACTATGTAGTTAGTAAAGGTAGCATGGGGAAAAGAAGATGCCAAGGAATACACTTGGGAATTAGAATCAGACATGAAGAAAGAGTATCCTGGACTATTCTCATGTACTAAATTTTGAGGACAAAATTTTTGTAAGAAGGGTGGTAATGTAACATCCACCACGAGCTCCGACCTCCGAATTTATTTCCAAGTTATACACGACTTTCGATCTCCGAGTTTATTACCAAGAGTTTTTCATTTATATTAATGTTCCTGAGTTTGAGCTTAAGACCGACTTCCAAGATTACATAAGTTCTGACTTTTCGGTAAATAAGGTTAATGTTTTGATTCTCGACTTCGGGGTTGTGAATCGATCTTCGACATTGATCCTAGACCAAGTTTTAGCATTACGTGTAAGAGTTTTAAAGCATCCTAGTTCTCGACTTCCGAGATTCGGGTGTAAGGTTTTATGTTCGGATACCAACTTACAAGTTTGTGTTAACATCCTTGACTTTTAGGTTTAAGTATTTTAGGTTTCATATTCTTGTCCTTGACTCGATTTTAAGGTGATTTGTTTGTTGTGTAATTTCCAATCTCCAACCTTAAGCCACAATTAGTCTTCCAAGAACTTTATGTGTTTCCTAGTTCCGAGTTCCACATTAGGTATAAAATGGACATGTGTTCCGATATCTGAATTAATCTCCAAGTTCAAATAAGATGGACATGAGTTCCGACTTTACACAGAAGGGAAACAAGTTCCGATTTCAAACAGAATGAAAACGAGTTCCAATGTTTAGGCAAAATGGAGAATAATTTGTAGCCACAAAAGAGGAAAACATGGCTGAAGATTACCCACAAATATTCAGCCAATAATCACCCACTTAGCTAACTACCTCATTAAGTCTTATTAACATACTCCTCCCCTTTCTTCATTCATCTGACTTGTGCCCCCTTCTCTATTTGCTTCAGTCTTCTTTCTCTCTTTTCCTCTTCTTCTCCTCTTCTCCTCTCAACCAACCTCCAACACTTAGCAAGATCACATACAAAGAGGTAGAGGTTCAATTTTGTTATTGTTATTCTGATTGTGAGTGACTGATTTTGACCTTAATTTCTCACTTCTTGATGTGATTAGTGAATTTCTCACTTCTTGATGTGATTAGTGAATGGATATGATGATCTTTGGCTATTTTTCTTTTGTGTTTAAATTTGAATTAAGGAGTAGGGAGGAGTAAGAATAGGAAGATGTGAGGGGCTGGAAGACCAAATTCCCTGGATAATTTGTACGGCGGAGTGTACGGCTCCGCCTATAGCTGTTTAAATCCGATGAAACTATTTTTATATGAAACTAGACATTCAAGGCTTTCGATACATATATCATATAAGGCAATTCAGGTGCAGACAATCCTAATCTATCTACACAATCATGAGAAATAAAGGAGTGTGTAGTTCCAGAATCATACAGCACAGTTAAGGTCCTACCATTTACTTCACACTTACCTTGGATCAGATCGTCGGACTTAGTGGCCTCCTCAGCATTAAGGGCAAAGACCCTTCCTCGGTGTTGGGGCTTGTAGGTAGGGGACAATAGCTTGACAGTGCAGTCTCTTGCCATATGCCCAGGCTTTGTGCATTGAAAACATGCGCTCTGGCTAGCTAAACAAGGGCGTCCTCCATGATGTTTTCCATACTTAGGGCAAGCTTGACCATTCGTCGGCTTGGGTGGATTCCCAGTAGGCTTCTGGGGTTGCTTTCCTTTGAAACCTCCACCTTAAAATGGTTTCCTCGGGGGTTGGGGCTTGAACTTCTGCCCTTGCAGTGCCAACTTCTTCTTGTAGGCTTCCGACCTTGCCACAGACAGCTTGCGGTTGCAATGCTGCACCAAACGACACTTGTTGACGTGCAGCATAGTCACGGATCTCCATTAGTCCTACAAATGCCAATATCTCCTCACACAATCCCTCTTCAAACTTCACACATTTCCAACGCTCATCCGAGTTCCCTTGATAAATCGTCGAGAACTTGCACAACTCCTCGAACTTAGCAATATACTCAGCAATATTCATGGTCCCTTGTCACAGACTCATGAACTCCAGCTCCTTCGCATTCCTCATAGATGCGGGAAAATACTTCTCATAAAAGTACGTCCTGAAAATCTCCCAAGTGATGTGGGTTTGGGCTCCTTCCAATAGTCTCTTTGTGCCTATCCACCAGAACTCGGCATCAGCTTCCAATATATAGGTAGCAAAGGCTACCTTCTGCTCCTCGGTACAGGCCAACATTGTGAAAATCTTCTCGATGGCCTTGATCTACTCATCAGCTCAATCGGGGTTGTACGTCTCTCTAAAGCTCGACGGATTTGCCTTTCTAAACTCAGCAAACTTGAGGTATCAAGATCTACCTCAGCTCCTCCATTGCGCCCTTTGGGATTCTCTTCATCCCTTTGCTCTATTCGCTCCATCATGCGATAGGCAGCAACAGCTTGCTCCCTTATGGCAGCAGCCATTTCATGGAGCATCCCCATGACTTCTTCGGGACCTTCCTACTCATTAAGGGGCCTACCACATCTTCCTCAAGCCATTAGTTCTTGGTACACAAGGCAGAAGACATTGAGTTGATCAGGCTCAACATTTATGTTGAGTGAACAAGCAACTAACCATATTCAGAACAGATGATCATGCACATCTAATTCCTACATCTCATCATACAGACGAGACTCAAAGCATGACTTAACTAACACGTATGCTTAGAAGCATAGTCAGTCCATCCCCAAGCTCTTCAAGGACAAACTGCTCTGATACCAAAATGTAACACCCTAATAGTTCCATTCTATACTTATGTCATATTGTGGAATTACTAGTTGTTACTTTTGCTTGCGAAACTAACATTACTTTTTAGAAATTACTTTTTAACGAAAATAAGGGTAAACTTTTTTTGAGCAAAATGAGTAAACCATTTTTGAAATCGAGAGCCATAAGCGCATCGTGGACGTATAACACAAATGTCGCTATCTCATACATACAACGCATGCAACATAAATAGAAGCAATAAGAATAACCACAACGTTAGATAAAGATAACATTCATTCCACGGCCATCCATAATAATATGATAATAGTCATACCAAAGTCATACATAAGATAATAATAGGTCCAATATCTACCGTCAGCCCTACACAAGAAACCTACCAAATACATGATAAAAGGAATACATCAGAAAATCCGATTACCTAAGCATGCCATGCAACAAAATAATAACCCTATAACTATGACCAAAAGGGGCTATCCTCGTGCTCATCTCCGCATGCAATCGTCACATCAGGCATCAGGCGGGAGCAAACCGTTCCCATATCCACCGGGAGAAACACCACCATGTCCTCCTCCTCGAGCACGTCCTCGTCCACGGGGCACAGCGCTGTAGGGATGAACCCACGCCCACGAATCGGGGGTGAAGTTGGGCCAGCAGATGAAGCAGAAGAATCAGAAGATAGACGAATCACCGAAGGCTGCAACGAACCCAAACGGTGAGATCCCCCAGAACAGGTTAGATAGAAGGGCTTAGAAGGGTCAGTCTTTACATGGTAGCTCGGATAAGATGACTCCGAGGGGTCGAAATCCAGTGAAACAGTTGGAGTCAAACAAGTATCTGAGTCAGTCTCGTCATCATCGGTGGGGGTATCCGGTGGCTGAAAGTAGGGACGGATGTCATCCATAGTAACTTCACCGAATGGCTGATGCAGTCGAAAAAATGGGCTCATCACGGGAGTCTAAAATTGGCAATCATGGAAGATGTAGACCGTCATTGCTGCGCTTGCCGATAGCACGAAGGCGTTCAGCATCGAGTTAAAGTGCCAACGCTACACCGGGAACTCAACGTAGATCACCATCGTGCCTGACATTGACATCCTCTAAAGACGACATGGAAAACGTAGGAGTGAGAAACACTAAATTTCTCATTAGGATCGCGACTAGACAAACACAGTGTCATTGTCATCGTCCCAGTCACTTTGGGTTTAATATAAAAATAGTGGACAGATATCAGTTCAATTTTAGCAGTTTCAGAAAAGGTAAATCCTAAAGCAAGTTATTTTTAACTTTATCATCATATCCATAGTGTCATACATAGGCATACATGCTAATGTACATAATAAACATTCATAATGCACATAAGGAATGCAATAACATGCATGACTATGCAACTCATCAACTCGACCATGGTCCTACTTTGACTTTCGTTTTTAGCATGTACTTAACATTCTTTTACTTTCCTTTGAAATAGACTACTTTTGGACATGAGCTCATTCCGTAACCATCGTCATGCAGTACTAACCAAATCAGACTAAGCTGATATTGGTTTCCTCTAAGTTGGAGGGTCCTCCATGTCACCCTTGTCTTCCTCATAGAGGTTCCTTGTGGATCACCGTCTTTCACTTCCCGAAAGTGATTGACGGGTCATATCCCATGATTTCTTTTCTCATTATTATACTTTACATGCATAATTCTTCTTTGACTAAACACATGCAATGATATGACCAAGTCCACAATTTTGTGGAAACTTAGGCGATTATAGCAGCTAGGCAGAGCTTCCCCAAAATGCCAATCATCAATTTTCAACCAACAGTTCATCATATCTATATCATATTATCATACTCATCATTCAATCATGAGACAAAACTCAATCAAACTCATCATTCATTATGCCGCATGGCATCACATATTCATGCCTTAAAAGGGTTTATAGTTACGTTATTCTTTGTAAAGAATATTATGAATCATCATATGATTTCTCATGGTTACCCATGAGAGAATCATATAGTTAAGATATGTGTATGTGGTCTTTTAGTTATTTAGTTCTCATATAAAATTATTCTTTACTTAAGTTCATGTCTTATGGAACACTTGTTCAAATTAATTAAGTTAAGTGATTGTTTCCTTTTCTTGAGATAGTGCACTTAGCGATTCCTAGGTTCATGGTATGCTCAGAGGCCCTAATCATACTTCTGTTCCCAAGGAGTTTGAGATCCCTCTAATCCTTGGGTCATGATAATGCATAACCATATCATGAAACCAACAACACCATATTTACTAAACATCAGAGGTGATTTTTAACTTAACCAAGTTACAAAGTTTCAAGATTTCATTATTAACATATCAAGGTTTTTCTTTAAACATTATTAAGGTTATTATTCTTATAAAGTAGTCATAAAGTTTTATTCTTAATGAAAGTAAGTGCCTCTAAAATTAAGCTCTTATCTTAAAAATTAGATCTTTATGTAATAATGATACAAGTTACTAGCTTTTCAACTAAAAGGTCTTGTTCTTTATGAAAGTTGACTCATTTAATTATTATAAGACCATCATAGTCTCAACTTTATGACTTAAATTTGTCTCTACATTAAAAAGGTTCCTACTTTATCAACTAGTGATATGAAACATTAACTTTAAGGTTAAAAAGTCTTGATCTTTATAAAAGTTAACACCTTTTTGCATTGTTTTGGTTCAAAATCTAAACTTTATGAACTAAATGTTACAAAACAACACTTTTATGACTTAAAGGTCTCATTCTTGATTAAAGTTTGAAACTTTATAAAAGGTCCTTTCTTTAAGGTTTGATTTCTAAGACATTAGTGGCAAGATATCATTTTTCTAACTCAAAAAGGCTTATTATACCAAAAAGCTTGGACTTTTCCATGTATTCTTGTCTTCAAAACAAAACAAAAGAAGACTTTATGATGGCACTAAACGTGCACCACTTTTTGTGTATCAAGAAGCAAACTTTTTAAAGATTAAAGCTTTTAGAATGTTCATAATCTTATCAAATCATGAAAACATAAAAAGATGAAGTTTTTCTAATCATCAACTTATCATAAGAAAAGGAACAACTTTAAGCAAGATACCATCAAGAACATCAAGAACATATTTTCCTAAAAGTAGAAACTTAAGAACACTTGAAGATCATCAAGAACATATTTAACCAAAAATAGAAACTTTTGCTCATGAAGAGTATGAAAGATTTCCTCAAGTTCTCACTCAAAGATCTTGGTCATGGAGAGAACCAAGTTTCAAGCTTCCTTGAGTAAACAAAATAAAAGATGAAGATCACTACCTCTTCTTGAAGATGGCTCAAAAACAAGAGAAGAGGAAGAAGAAGATGATGGCTCCTCTTGTGATGATGGTGGCGGTTTTGGCTTGAAGGAAGGAGAAGCTCTTGAGATCTTATGAAAATGGAGGTTGTAGTGTTTAGATCTTGTCTTCAAAGACCAAAAGATGTGATCTTTGAAGGGCTTAGTGAATGATTTTGGGTGGTGGTGGTGGAGAATGATGAAGAAGCTGAAGAAGAAGAAGAAGAGAAAATGTAGAGAGAGGTTGGAGAGTTTGAGAATTGGTGCGACTCCGGCAAGTATACCGGATCGTACAAGTAATAAAGTGATAAGTAAAGTATCGTTCCCACGAGGATAGATCAAATACCGAAATAGTCTAAGGGAATAACTATTTGGACAGAACGGAATTACTGATGAGGAAATTAAAATTTAAATAAAATAAAATAAATAAATAAATAAAAATACTAATGCAAAGAATTCTAACAGTATGGATAAATGATATGGGATGGATGCTAGGGCTAATTAATTTCACCTATTGCAGACACATTTACTATGAATTTCTGTTAATCTGTTCCTATCCTAATTGACTCACGGTCGGTTCCGCTTAATCTATTCCTAGCCTCTCTCGAGGTCAAGCAATACTCTTTATCCTAAACTGATTGCCTAATCTCTTAGCACAAACTAATCTAGGTAAAGGTTAAAGCTCTATGGGTTCCTATGTTGACCGCACGAACCGCGTTTGCCTATCTCTAGTTTTCGCTCAGTTCACGGTGTTTATGTTAATAAGCTCTATTCACAAACCCTCTCTCGAGTTATTGTAAATCCCCAAATCAATTAATTGGTGATCAAGCAATTAAAAGCATTAAGAACAAACAAAAACACTAAGCATTAGAGATAGAAAACAAGATTAACATTAATCCATGAATAAACTTGTCATACAAAAAGGGTCCATTAACGCCCTAGCAAAAGAAAACTAGTTCATAACTGAATAAAAGAAAACAATGAAAGAGTATGAAGATGAGAAGATAGAAGAAACAAAAGCCATAAAGATTTCTGGCGAGAGACAAAAGATTCGGAAGAATGTGGATCTCTCCGTGTTGAACTTGAGCTCTGGAATCCTTGAATCTTCGCCTTCAATCTCTCTGGAAAGGTCTTCTATCTTCGGAAGGGTGTGTGAGTGTCTAGGGATCTCTGTGTGATATGTGTGACCCCCTTTTATAATGCGTATGTCCCTCTTTTCACTCTTAGCTCGAATGGATAATCTCCAGAAAACGGGCTTGCGCTATAGCGCAAGGGGTTGCGCTGTAGCGCAAGCCTTAATTCTTGGCTCATTTGCGAAATCCGGTGGCGCGCTATAGCGCGCTGGGTTGCGCTATAGCGCAACGTGAAACCTGGGAAATTTGACAAAACGGGAGCGTGCTATAGCGCGCTGGGTTGCACTACAGCGCAACATGAATGTGGAAATTTTCTTCCTTATGCGTGATCTTATGTAGCGCGCTAGCTAACGCTATAGCGCCGCAGTCTTTGAAGTCTGAATTTATGGCTTGGCTTCTTCCAACTTCTTTTGGGCCCACTTGTATCTACAATAAATCAAATAAACCTAAAATAAGTATCCAAAAGATAAGAAAATAATAGAAAATGAAAATAGCACCAAATCTAAACTACTTAACTAAAATAAAATAAAATAGCAACAAAACTAAATAATACGTCCTAAATTAAATAAAAACTAACTAAAAATATAACTCATCAAAAGGAGTTATCACAACCCCCAACTTAACTACTTGCTTGTCCCCAAGCAAAACTTAAATCAAAGACTCAAAAATAGGGAAAAAAAATAAAAGACTTAACCAAAAATACTTAAAACAAAAGGACTCACTAGATAAGATGGTTAAGATAGAGCTGTTGTCTATGGGATTCCTCATCACTGCTCCATAACTTAACTCAAAAGTTACCAAGGATCAAAGTCTAAGTACCAAGACTATCTAATTGTGCAATCACATTGTCAAAAGAATGGATCAAGTGTGTGTGTGTATAAGAGAAAAGTAACAAAGAATTGATTCATCCTATGCTTATGCCATGTTTAAGAAAAGACAAAAACATCACACTATCCACAATCCTCTCTCTCTATTTCTACATGAATGTCACTTAGCCAAAGATCAACAGGACTTATCTTAGCTTGTAACGGTAGGCCAAGGTAAGGGGTATGATGGAATAGTCATTTAAGCTCAATTAATACCTTCAACTTAAGGAACCTGACCCCTAATTCATTCTCCTTGGGGTACCCCCAACTTAGTTGCTTGGCAACCATCATGCTCTTTTTTTTTTTTTTTTTTTGAACCTTGGCATTATATTTACCTTGTATTGCCAATTTTTCTTTCTTCTTTTTCTTTCTCTTTTTTTTTTCATGTTTTCTTACTCCACCTTTTGATTTTAGCAAGCATAAAGTTGTGGTAGTGGAGATATTACCCTATTCAAATGAATTTAGAAGATAAGGCTTGAGGGTAAATCATGGGATCAAAAAGGGGAAAGAGAGGAAGGGCATTAGGCTTATAACGTGGTTCAATCCAAGAATAGGCTTTAAGGCTCAAATAAGGTGACTAAGGATCAATGACCAAGGGTGGGCAATAAGGCTCAATTATGGCTACCAAACATGGCCTAAATTACTTCTAAGGCTAAGATTCACTCACATATATTTCAAGAGAAATTCACATGAATAAAAATGCATGTCTCAACCTAAATAAAGCATAAAAGCATAAAGATCACCTATCCTAAGTTGCTAACTTTTATCAAAGTGGAAGAAAATGATCCTTCTCAATTCAATAGTAAAAGCACAAGAAGATTTTCAAGACTTAAATCTGGATCCAAAGTTACTTAAGTGTTAACAAACAGAGCAATATTTCATATCATAGGCACAGACAGCAGCAACCAATTTTTTTTTTTTAGAAGAAAATTGAAATAAAAAAAACTAACAACCTAATCAACAAAACTAACAAAAGGAAATAGAAACAAATAAGAAAGTGCAATAATGGATTTTCCCAACCCCCAACATAAAATTATGCATTGTCCCCAATGCATGAAAATAAAATTAAGAGGGAAAGGAAAGGAAAGTTACTCCCCAGCGCATGTATCTCTGCTGCATGCCCCATGTGGCTTCTTCCTCTAATGCATTTCCTAATTGCTCCAATAAACCTAACAAAACAAATTAAACAAAATTAAAATTAATCAAAACTAAAATTTTACCTAAATAAATAACAAAAAAAACAAAAAAGGTCCTAATAAAAAAAACTAAAATTAAAGAAAGGTTAGAAAAGTTGGGTTGTCTCCCAACAAGCACTTTGGTTTAATGTCCTTAAGTTAGACATGGTCTTGTCACTCAAGGTGGTTCCTTCCTCCTCTTCATTGGTGCTTTGTCACCAAGATGGTGGTTCTTCTTCCCAAAAACCAATGAGATAGAGTTAGGCTCAAATGGCAAATGGAGAGCTTCTGGTGGCTTCTCAGGTGGCTTAAGATCATCATCCCCCATCCTTTTCTTTTTGTTCTTTGTTTTGCTCTTCGTTAATGGAGGCTCCCAAGGAGGTTTGGCATGTGATACGGGAATTGAAGTACTCAAGTTAGCTTCCACTTCATCCACTTTATAGCATTGAGCTATCTTTGTTGTAGAGTCCATTGCTTGGAACACCTTGAACTTCACTTTATTGTTCTGAAATCTCAGAGTTAGCTCCCTCTTCTACATCTATCGGGGCTCTGCTAGTGGCCAAGAATGGGCCTTAAGAATTAGAGGGAGATTGACATCTTCCTCCATATCAAGAATCAAAAAATCAGTGGGAACAAAGAAACGGTCCACCTTCACCAAAACATCTTCAATAATACCATAGGGAAGTTTGACAGATCTATCAGCCAACTGCAGAGATACCCTTGTAGGCTTCACTTCAGTAATACCCAATCTATGCACAAGTGACAAAGGCATCAGATTGATACTTGCTCCAAGGTCACATAGTGCCTTGTCAATCCTCAAATCACCGATGGTGCATGGAATAGTGAAGCTCCCAGGGTCCTTCAACTTAGGTGGCAGTTTCCTCTGAATGATTGCCAAACACTCCTCAGTGAGTGGTACAGTCTCATCAGCATCCAATTTCCTTTTCTTAGAGAGTAGCTCCTTCATAAACTTGGCATAGTTTGGCATTCGCTCCAATGCCTCAGCAAACGGAATATTGATATGGAGCTTTTTAAGAACATCAAGAACCTTAAGAAATTGCTGCCCTTTTGGCTCCATCTTTTGTTGCTTCACTCTCTGAGGATAAGGAATGGGAGGTTCATAAGCAGGAGGTGCCACATATCCTTTCTCCTCAGGTAGTGCCATATTGGAATCTTTAGCAAGCTTTTCTTCTACCTTTACTTCTTCCTTTTCAGATTCAGCCAATTCTTTACCACTTCTCAGTATGATTGCATTCACATACTCCTTTGGATTTTCAGTGGTATTGCTAGGTAAAGAACCTAGTGGCCTCTCAGCTAACTGCTTGAAAATTTGCCCCACTTGATGCTCTAAGTTTTTGATTGCAGCATCATGAGCTCTAAATTGAGCCTCTGTTCTCTCCATAAAAGCTTCAGTCTTCTGCACAAAAGACATATGACTCCTCATGAACTGCTGAAACATGTCTTCCAAGTTAGGCTTCTTCTCTTGTGGAGGTTGATTGAATTGTTGCCCAGGAACATAGGTGTTGGAGTAGAAGTTGTGCTTCTGGGCATTCATGTAGTTAACCTGCTCATCAGCAGAAGGAGCTGTAGTGCACTCTCCATTCGGATGGTTCCCGTGGCAAAAATCACAACGCATGACATGTGTTGGTGAAGTGGTGCTGAGCAAGCCCAATTGCTTCTGAATGGCTGCATTTTGGACAGAAAGGGCATGCATCTGGGCCAAGAGGGCAGTGGTAGTGTCAACTTCCAGAACTCCCCTTTTCTGAGTTCTCTCACTAGGCCTCTGGTAATTGTTGCTAGCCATTGTTTCAAATAGCTCCCATGACTGTTCTGGTGTCTTATTATTCAGAGAGCCGCCAGCTGCTGCATCAACCATGATTTGGGTGGACATGAGGAGACCATTGTAGAATGTTTGGATTTGCATCCAGAGCAGGATGCCATGATGTAGGCACTTAGCCAGCAGCTCCTTCTACTTCTCCCATGATTCATAAAAAGATTCACCATCAGCTTGGGTGAAGAAGGTGATGTCATTCCTCATCTTGGCAGACTTGGCAGGAGGAAAGTACTTCTCCAAGAATTTTCTGGCCACCATATCCCAAGTAGTGAGTGTCCCCTGTGGTAGAGACTTCAACCAGGCTCTAGCCTTGTCCCTCAATGAGAAGTGAAACAATCTCAGCCGAATAGCATCATCCGTGGCACCATTAATTTTTATGGTGTCACAGATCTCCAAAAAGTTGCTGAGATGCTCATTAGGATCTTCACTAGGCAGTCCAGCAAATTGGCAATTTTGTTGCACGAACTGAATGAGTGACGTCTTCAGCTCAAAGTTGTTTGCTTGGATGGGTGGTCTCACAATGCTGGATGAGCACCCTTGAAGAGTGGGTGCCAAGTAATCTTTCATGGCCATGTCATTTTGCTCGTTTTCATCTGCCATGGTAGCTTGAAGGAAGGAGAAGCTCTTGAGATCTTATGAAAATGGAGGTTGTAGTGTTTAGATCTTGTCTTCAAAGACCAAAAGATGTGATCTTTGAAGGGCTTAGTGAATGATTTTGGGTGGTGGTGGTGGAGAATGATGAAGAAGCTGAAGAAGAAGAAGAAGAGAAAATGTAGAGAGAGGTTGGAGAGTTTGAGAATTGGTGTGACTCCGGCAAGTATACCGGATCGTACAAGTAATAAAGTGATTAGTAAAGTATCGTTCCCACGAGGATAGATCAAATACCGAAATAGTCTAAGGGAATAACTATTTGGACAGAACGGAATTACTGATGAGGAAATTAAAATTTAAATAAAATAAAATAAATAAATAAAAATACTAATGCAAAGAATTCTAACAGTATGGATAAATGATATGGGATGGATGCTAGGGCTAATTAATTTCACCTATTGCAGACACATTTACTATGAATTTCTGTTAATCTGTTCCTATCCTAATTGACTCACGGTCGGTTCCGCTTAATCTATTCCTAGCCTCTCTCGAGGTCAAGCAATACTCTTTATCCTAAACTGATTGCCTAATCTCTTAGCACAAACTAATCTAGGTAAAGGTTAAAGCTCTATGGGTTCCTATGTTGACCGCACGAACCGCGTTTGCCTATCTCTAGTTTTCGCTCAGTTCACGGTGTTTATGTTAAGAAGCTCTATTCACAAACCCTCTCTCGAGTTATTGTAAATCCCCATATCAATTAATTGGTGATCAAGCAATTAAAAGCATTAAGAACAAACAAAAACACTAAGCATTAGAGATAGAAAACAAGATTAACATTAATCCATGAATAAACTTGTCATACAAAAAAGGTCCATTAACGCCCTAGCAAAAGAAAACTAGTTCATAACTGAATAAAAGAAAACAATGAAAGAGTATGAAGATGAGAAGATAGAAGAAACAAAAGCCATAAAGATTTCTGGCGAGAGACAAAAGATTCGGAAGAATGTGGATCTCTCCGTGTTGAACTTGAGCTCTGGAATCCTTGAATCTTCGCCTTCAATCTCTCTGGAAAAGGTCTTCTGTCTTCGGAAGGGTGTGTGAGTGTCTAGGGATCTCTCTGTGATATGTGTGACCCCCTTTTATAATGCGTATGTCCCTCTTTTAACTCTTAGCTCGAATGGATAATCTGCAGAAAACGGGCTTGCGCTATAGCGCAAGGGGTTGCGCTGTAGCGCAAGCCTTAATTCTTGGCTCATTTGCAAAATCCGGTGGTGCGCTATAGCACGCTGGGTTGCGCTATAGCGCAACGTGAAACCTGGGAAATTTGACAAAACGGGAGCGCTTATAGCACCTTTGGGTTCTTAATGCCAACATGAATGTGGAAATTTTCTTCCTTATGTGGCAATGCGCTATAGCGCACTAGCTTGCGCTATAGCGCACGGTGCTGAGTCTGAATTCATGGCTTGGCTTCTTCCAACTTCTTTTGGGCCCACTTGTATCTACAATAAATCAAATAAACCTAAAATAAGTATCCAAAAGATAAGAAAATAATAGAAAATGAAAATAGCACCAAATCTAAACTACTTAACTAAAATAAAATAAAATAGCAACAAAACTAAATAATACGTCCTAAATTAAATAAAAACTAACTAAAAATATAACTCATCAAAAGGAGTTATCAAGAACTTTAGAGAAAGAATGAGAAGTTGAAAATGAAGCGAATGTGTGTATGTGTGCATGAAGTGGCCGTGAGTTTCAAGTGGATGGGGGGAGATATTTTTTGTTATTTTGTGTTAATTAAGGTTTAGGGGGACAAAATGGATGATGGGGGGACAAAGCATGGTCAAACTCTTACATAAAATAGTCTTGTCTAATGCTTTATGCTTTTATGACATCACTCTTTACTTTATTGTCGAGTTGACTAAATTTGAATTTAATCATGTGATAAATTGCTCATACAACTTAATAAGGTGATTAAGCAAGGATTAGTGATTAACATAAAAGAACATGTTTAACAAAATTTAATCTTGCGATTAAGCTTAATTAAACTTAATCAAACTCGATTAAGCTAAGTAAAGGCAATTAGAGTTTAATTAAGCTATAAAGGCTCTGACTTGCTTAATTAAAGATTATCTAATCTCGATTAACCATTCTTTTGACTTTTCTCATCCGTGTTAACTCCTAAACTCTTCGTTGACCACTTAATTAAGCTTTAATCTCATAATTTCTCATTAAGTGCCTAATTACTCAGGGTTACTGAGGTAATTTAGCATAACATGAAATTAAGGATGTTATAATTCTTTTGGAGGAGCTAGAGGAGGCTGTTCCCTAACGACAATCCCCTTTGTTTTGGGAGGTTGTGAAGCAGATGTTGCAGGAGCAGCAACATTCATGGGCTATGCTGCAATGGCTGAGTCATCAGCTTCTGCACTGGAGGAGGAGGATTCAGCAATTTTTAACACTTTTCTTTTGCTAATTCTTCTTTTCTCAGAAACAGGTGAGAGATCTCTTTCATGCCTTTTTTTCAATCTTCTCTCTTCAGAGGGTTTAGAAACATCTTTCTGAAGGTTGGTTGATTTTCTTTTCTTTCTTTCTCCTTCTTCTTCTTTCTTCTTCTTTTTCTTTTCTGCCTTCTCATGACCTTGGGATTCTAGACCCATAGTGGAGAAGGTCTTCATGGTAGTGGTAGGGCATTTTTCATCCTTCCTTTGTCCTTGAATAGGAAGTTAGGCTTTTTGGAAGACGCGTGTTAGGAGCATGCCATAGGACAAGGCTGCATGACTCCTTCTGGCATCATTCACAATAGAGGGCATGTAGTCCAGGGTTAACATGACCAGATTAATCCTTTTTCTAGTCATAAGGCAAAACATGACCATAGGATCTACCTTAATCATGACATTAGTGTTTCCTATCATTGGAAGCATTATGTGTTGGACAACAGAATAGATTGCTTTGACATTTAAGATGAGAGAGGAAGTATGAATATTTCTCACTTGCATGTCTCTTCTTCCAATAAAGACTTCAGAGACATCTTTTTCTGTGGCTTCAAGTTGCTCCCACCATCTTGAACTACCTCTGCATAAAACCCCTTCATTTGGAATGTTGATGATGTGAGTGAGATTAGAGGGGAGTATTTGGATCTCGAAGCTTCCTATGATGCTCTTCAAAGATGTATTGTCTTTATCAACAAGCGTGAGGGTGATATAGAAAGCGGCAACAACTCCAGTGTAGACATCTTCAGAAATATTCAAGAAATTGTTCCATTCTTGAAACTCAAATACTTCTGTAATCTGGGGGAAGGCCGAGAAGTTCTCCAATTCGAAGCTTTTTCCAAAAGCAATTAGCCATATGAAGAACTGCCTATGAAATTTGGTCTGCATTCAATCATCGTCAAACATGTAGGGCACACTGTAGTCTCCTTTCTTAGTTATGATGCATAGATGAGATACGTAACTGGATGAGAAGGATAGAGTATGTTAGGACATGGTGTATGAAAAAAATGTGAAGGTTAGAAGGTTTTTGAGTGGGGAGGATGAAGAACAATGAAAGGTTTATCTCTGAGACTTGAGAGATGAAAAATTTGATGTGATGTGTAATGATTAACGAGGGAGACCAACAGTTAAAGTGTGTATGAGTAGATTTTGAGTAAAATGCTGCTGTTTTTAGAGTAAGCATGCCTTTTGGAGTTTCCCGCTTAATTAGGTAATGGTCATTGTGTGATAATGGGTGATCATCCAAGCGACGCATGTAACAAAATTGTATCTTTTAACCAGAACCATCATTCTTCAAAGTCTATAACCATCTTTCTAGAGGAATGAGAAAGCAGTCCCATGAGAAGACTAATTTAACTTTCTAAAGCTATTATTCTTCTCATTTCATCTTCATTCTTTTCTAAAATAATTTTTTTGAGTAGTGAGAGAGCATATTCTGATCAGACTCTACAAGTTTCTCATGATGTGACTTTTCTAAAGCAAACTTAGACAAAGAAGAACAATGTTCCAGAAAAGCAAACCCCATTGAAATATGGCAATCTCAACTTTTACTTTGGCTCAAGAGAGAGACAAAGAGAGTTTAGATGCAATGCATGTGAATGAACAAAAGTTGATTAAGTTTAGAAGGTTCCTTATTTTGGAGAATTGATCTTTTGCTAGGGGTTTTGTAAACATGTCAGCAATTTGACTTTTAGTACTAATAAACCTTAGCTTAATATCACCTTTCTGAATATGATCTCTTATGAAATGATGCTTTATGTCAATGTGCTTAGATCTAAAATGCTGAATGGGATTCTTGGTGAGGTTTACAGCACATGTATTATTACACAGGATAGGAATTTTGGTATACCTGAAGTTGAAGTCCTTTAATTGTTACTTGATCCATAGAATCTAGGTACTGCAATTTGCAGCAAATACACATTCTGTTTCTATAGTTGAAAGAGCAATAGTGTTCTGCTTCTTGTTTGACCATGTTATCAAAGATTTTCTAAGAAAGCAACAGCAACCACTAGTGCTTTTTTGATCCACTGTATCTCCAGCAAAATCAGCATCACAGTGTCTTGTAATGTCACAAGAAGTACCTTTCTCGTACCATAGACCGAGATTAGTAGTACCAACTAAATATCTCAAAACTCTCTTAACAGCAATTAAGTGTGAAAGTTTGGGATTTAATTGAAATTGAGCACAAATTCCTACACTTAATTGCAAGTCAGGTCTACTATCAATTAGATATAATAGTGATCCAATCATACCTTTGTAGAGAAATTTGGAAACTTTCTCACATTCTTCATTAGCTTCTAAAACTTGTGAGGGATGCATAGAAGTACTAATGCTCTTGGCCTTGTCCATATCAAACATTTTGAGCAAATCCTTGGCATACTTTTCTTGATGAATTAGGATACCATCTTTCTCTTGTTTGATTTGTAGTCCAAGAAAGAATTTTAGTTCTCCCATCATGCTTATTTCAAATTCTCCCTGCATAAGATAAGAAAAATTCTTGCATAGACTTTGATTAGTTGCTCCAAAAATAATATCATCAACATAAATCTGAACAATCAGAAAATCATTTTTGCCATGATGAATAAATAAGGTGGTGTCAACCTTTCCTCTTACAAAAACATTTTTTATTAGAAAAGAGTTGATTTCTCATACCAAGCTTTGGGAGCTTGTTTTAACCCATAGAGAGCTTTTGAAAGTTTAAACACATGTTGAGGAAAGTTTTAATTTTCAAAACTAGGAGGTTGATTAACATAAGCTTCCTCAGATATGAAACCGTTTAAAAAAGCAGATTTTATGTCCATTTGAAATAACTTAAAACCTTTGTAAGCTACATAGGCATATAACTTTCTAATGGCTTCTAATCTTGCACCAGGAGCAAAAGGTTCATTATAATCTATCCTTTCTTGCTGATTATAACCTTGAGCCACTAGTCTTGCTTTGTTTCTGACAACCTTTCCATACTCATCAAGCTTGTTTCTGAATACCCATTTGGTTCCAATGGCAAATTGTCCTTTAGGCAATGGTACCAGGGTCTAGACTTTGTTTTTCTCGAATTGAGATAACTCCTCTTTCGTAGCTTCGATCCAGAATTGATCCATAAGGGCTTCTTCAATATTTTCTGGTTGAATCTTAGATATAAGAGTGAGATTTGAATCGTTTCTAAGTGAGGATCTCACTCTAATTCCATGAGAAGGTTCATCAATAATTTGGTTTTGAGAGGCAATTTTCAAGTCTCTTACACCTGAGTACCTTCTTCTTAAAGGAGCACTTTCCGATTCTTCAGAAGCATCATCAGAAACATGCTGATGTGAAAGAATTTCAGAAACATTTTCATCATCATCTCTAATGGTCATCTGAAGGTTCTGTTGGGCGTGGGAGTCTTCATTTAATGACATACTTTCTATTTCCACTTCTAGATTAGCAACCTTCTGATTTAGGTCATTTTTCTTTTCCATGAAGCTTATATGGATAGTTTCTTCTATAGATTGAGACCTTTTGTTGAACACCCTATAAGCTTTTGACACAGAAGAATATCCTAGAAAAATTCCAAGATCAGATTTAGGGTCAAACTTTGATAGCTTGTCCGTGGTGTTTAGTATAAAACATTTGGATCCAAAAATA
This sequence comes from Pterocarpus santalinus, assembly GCA_031439595.1. NCBI lineage: Eukaryota > Viridiplantae > Streptophyta > Magnoliopsida > Fabales > Fabaceae > Pterocarpus > Pterocarpus santalinus. Next base: position 42,634,662 of record CM062532.1, on the reverse strand, counting down.
TGAAAATAGGAAATGTTGGGTTTTCTTCCTTTCCATAATTTATAGGGAGTTTTCTTGAGAATTGGTCTTCAGAAGATTATAGCAGGCAATGTTAACAGTTTCTGCCCAAAAACCTTTTGATAAGCCACTTTCAAGAAGCATAGTTCTGGTCATTTCTTGCAAAGGTTTATTCTTCCTTTCCACTACCCCATTTTGGTGAGGAGTTCTAGGAGAAGAGAAATTATGAGATATGCCATTTTTTTCACAAAAGTTTTCAGAAGCATGATTTTCAAATTCTCTACCATGAGATGGAAGTGATGCAAAAACCTTTTTCATTTTGAATTTTTTTTTTGAAAAGGATTTAAAGACCTCAAAGGCTTATGGATTAGGAACATAACCCATGTAAATCTTGAAAAATCATCCACAATGACTAAACCATATCTCTTACCTCCTAGATTGGCAATTCTAGTTGGTCCAAAGAGATCAAGATGTGAAAGCTCAAGTGGTCTAGTAGTAAAAACTATATTTTTGCTGTGGAAAGAACTTTTGGTTTGTTTGCCTTTGAGACAGAATTCACAAGAGGAATCATTTTCAAAATCAATTTTTGGCAAACTTATGACCATTTCTTTCTGAGAGATCTTAGAGATCAATTTCATATTAGCATAACCAAACATTTTGTGCCAAAGCCATTTTTCATCCAAAAAGAAAGCTAAGCATTTTACATTCTGATCTAAGAGATCATCTAGATACAACACATGCGTATTCTTGGCAGTAAGAATAATCTCATCATTTATAGAATCTTTAATAAGATAGTAAGAGGATTCAAACACAACTTTATAGCCGTGGTTACAAAATTGACTAATGTTCAAGAGATTATGAGTTAATCCTTCTACTAACATAACATCATTTATCAAGTTGGAATTGTTCTTACCAACATTACCTATACCAACGGCTTTGGATTTGATTTTGTTGGCAAATTTGACTATTCCACCACCCTTGGATTTGAGATTTCTGAACCAAGATTTATTTCTCGTCATGTATCTGGAGCATCCATTGTCCAAATACAATTTCTTTTCCTTTTGATGAATTGATTTAAGGCATACCTACATCAGAAGCAATTTTGACTTTAGGTACCCATATTTTCTTGGGTCCTTTTGGGTTAGTAGGTTTCTTGGCCTTTTTCATTATCTATCGTTTTGCTCTCCTTCTAGAGAAGCATCTTTCAGAAGTATGACTCTTTTTGAAGTAGTAAATACAATTTGGAATTAAATTTGAAATTTTCTCAGATGATTTTTCATCATCTTCCTTCTCATAGCCTAAAACAGTTTTACCCAGGTAAGGTTTTTAACTGCCAAGCATCAAGTCTAGATTTTTGGAGCCATAAACCATTTTCTCAAGATTAGATTTGAGAAGTTTGACTAATTTCTGAAGCTTAGAAATATCAGAGAATGTCCTATCTTGAGTTTCAGAAACTTTGTCTTTTAGGGCTGCTACTTCCTTCTAAAGAGCAAAATTTTCATTCTGTATTTTGTTCCTTTTATGCCCAACCTTCTCATTCTCAATCTTGAGTTTTTCAAACTCTAAAGATAGTTTCAAAAATATTTTCTTAGAGATGCATAATGAAAAGCAAGAGACTTGGAACCATCCAAGAGTTCATCATAAGCTTTTTGAAGGTTTTCAAAAATAAGTTCAAGTTCAGACTTACATACCTCAGTTTCTTCATCTAAGGTGATATCAGCCATGAAACAGAGGTTGGCAATAATCTCTTCTTTCCCTTGAGATTCACCATTTTCTTGCTCTCTATCTAGATATTCCCATGTGGCCATCATAGCCTTTTTCTTTGGAGTCTTTTTCTTTCCAGCTTTCTTTAGTCCAGGACATTTTGATTTGATGTGCGTCGGTTCCTTACACTCAAAGCATAACACTTCTTCAGTTTTGACTTTGCTCTTCTTGTCCTTTTTTGGAGCAAATTTCTTCTTTTTCCTTTTGAGCCATGCTTTTGAGATTCTTCTAGCGAGGTGAGTTATTTCATCATTTTCATCATCAGAATTAGGATCAAAGGAATTTCATCTTCCTCATTCAATTCTTCTAAGACCTTCATAGTTTTGGAGGAGCTGAATCTCTTTTGAGTAGTCTTAAGGGTAATAGACTTTCCCTTCTTGTTGGATTCCTCAGAAATTTCCTTTAGTTCAATCTCATGAGTCTTTAAGAATTCAATGAGAGCATCCAAGCTGAGTACGTTCAGATCTTTAGCTTTTTAGATGGCGATAACTTTGGGAAGCCAAGCCTTTGAAAGATGTCTTAAGATCTTTCTTGCCATTTCTACATTTGAGTACCTTTTACCCAGATCTTTCAGCTAATTTATGATATGCATAGATCTGGTAGTCATTTCGTCAACATTCTCATGCTCGAGCATATTGAACATTTCATATTTATAAGCAAGCATGCTGATTATCATTTCTTTAACTTGATCGGTTCCTTCATGAAGCACTTGAAGGCTATCCCAAATTTCTTTAGCAGAATCACAGGATATAATTCTGTCATGTTCACTTTTGCTCAAGGTACACATGAGCAAGTATTTTGCTTCGGCATTCATTTGAACCTTCGCTTTGTGCTGATCAGTCCATTCATTTCTAGGAATAATTCTAACTACTACTGGTGGAGGATATTCTAGATCTGCTACTACTTGTGGTGCTAGTTGTTCCACAGTAGGTACATATTCACCATTCTCTATTATTTCCCATATATCTAGACTTATGGACTCAATGAAGAGTCTCATTTTATCCTTCCAGTATGGATAGTCTTCACCATTGAAATAAGGAGGACGATTTATGGAGTGACCTTCTACAATGTGATGAATTTGTTGGGCCATCTAATGGATCTTTAACCTTTGCAACCATTAGGAAGCTCAACCCTAGAGTTAGGCTCTGATGCCAATTGTTGGAAGAGATAACACAAGAAGGAGATATTGAATCGTGTTGTTTCAAACTTAAAAGTAACCTGAAAACTTGAAGTTAAAAATTTATCTCAAGTCCTAGACTTGGATTATGGAAGCTTTGTGTTAGTTAAAGAATGCTAATATGTTTATATTTGTTTAAAAAGATGAATAGATTTAAATAAATCACGCAGAGAGAATAACTTATTCAATCAAGTTAAAAAGCTAAGTAGGAATAAAGAAACCACACAAGAAATTTTCATACTAGTTTGACTAATCCACTTGTCTACTTCCAATCTCCAACACTTTGTTGAGATTTTATATAAACCTGAGTATTCTTTATTCAAGCTTCTCCAAGGTTCTTATGCAAGAGTAGTGTTTCTTCAAGCCTCTTCAAGCTTTAACTCAAGTATCCCTTCTAGATAGGATCATCCTTCTGGACAAAGTCATCATTCTGAATTGGCATATCTTAGCTTTTTGGGCTTGTCTTTCTATTCTAAAGTGTAGCTTCAACCTTCTGAAATTCCTCTATTATGATTCTACACAAAATAGCTCGAGAGATACAAAGCGTATATTCCACATAGAGTATATCATAGTATAAAGTTATGGATAAAGAGGCTTTGAAGGCTTTTAGAATGCTTAAGCCATTTGTTGAATTTCATTTTTGTAGAAGAATTTGTTATTCAAATATGCCTTTTCTTGATCAAAAAAATTTGCTTGTATTTTGATTTGATTTTCATCAAAACCTTTTAGAAAACAATTTGGTTCATAGCCTCATAATAGATTCTGATAGGCATTGGAGCTAACAAGTTGGCCCCAAGGGACTACACCTAATTTTAATTATAGATTGTGACTCAGTTGAGGAAGATGCTTGGGAAGATCAACTAAATGTTCAAGCAGAAATAATGGCTGCCGAGTTCGTACAAGGCAAGCCATATATTTGGCCTGCTTTAACACCTTCTAAGGGTAAGGAAGTGGCCAAACCAGAAAAAGAAAGCTTATCTGTTTAACATTTTCAAGGCTGATGAAATTTTTGACTACCTGGCAAAGTACAAGTAGATTAAGTTCCCAGAAGGTCACAAAATTCCTTCAACCGAGGTGATCAAAGGGTAAAAGTATTGCAAGTGGCACCATTCATGGACTCATATGACAAATAATTGCACTGTGTTTAGAAATTCTATTTAGAGGACATTGAAAGAAGGGAAGTTAAAAATGGCCGAGAAAGGAGACATGACAGTGGATACAAATACCTTCGGCATATCCATAAACATGGTGCCAATCTCTATTATCTAGAAAGAGCAAAAAGTAGTAAGGTTATTAGATGGGAGAAAAAGTTTAAGGAAAAAGATGAATCAGGGCCTTATAGGAAGGCAATTTGGAGACCTAAGTTTGTAAAAGTACAAGAGAATAGGGGTATAGGAGTCTAGCCGCAGAGTTTGGGTGTGTTCTAGAGGTTGCAATATCCTGGTCAATTCTAGAATCAGATTGGGTATCAGAATCAACCTAGGAAGGGATCAAACCACTATAGCTTTACTTATAATTCTAGTGGCAGGAAGAGCAAAAGGCTGGATCAAACTAGCATTCCTAAAATTACAGGCCATGCCTTGTTAAGAAATTCCAAACATGCCATGGAATTCAATTTTGAAAAAGGGGTGTCTTCTCTCAGAGTTACGGTATTGAATGATGGGCACAGAGACTAAACCATAAGTTACCAAGACTCAGAAAAGAAGGCCACAGAGAAACGGGAGTAATAAGAAAATGAAAAGAATCATGGCTGTGCTCTAGCAGTCGAGGTATGTTAAGAGGAAGCCAGATCAATCCATAGAGTTACCTCTGAAGCCAGAGCTGGTTACTGAGTTGTCCAAAGATCTAGATAAAATGATTGATGAGATATGGAAGCCATGTTTGTCGAGCCTACAGAGTTCATCTAGGAAGATGAGTACTCAATAAATTTGCTAGATAACTTGCCCAACAATGATGGTCTCTTAGACAAGTTCCAAGATAACCTAACAACATTAGCTATTTTTAGGATCATTCCAATGGAGTTTGCTAATTAAGCTAGTGATTCTTGGTATTTGGAAGGGGATGTGATGGTGAAGGAGGTCGAATGCACTGCTCTAGCTTGAGAAGAACTTAACAAGGTGAGATTCAAGAAATGGATGGAAGCTGGACATCTTGAGGCTCTCTAGATCAAAGCTCATGTGAATGGTAAGCCTATAAGCAGAGTTCAAATCGATAGAGGAGCTTTATTGAATATTATGCCATATAGCATAATGAAAAGGTTATGCAAAAGCCGCAAGGATCCCAAGGAAACCAATATGACTATGTGTAACTTCATTGGTGAAAGCACCCTAGTATTAGGCTTTCTAATTGTTGAATTGATAGTGGGCCCAATGACTACCAAAATAGTATTCTCTGTGATTGATGCAAAACCAGGGCTTGCTATTTTGCTAAGTAGGGAATGGATTCATGCCAATCACTATGTGTCATCCACTCTCTACTAGAAATTACACTTTTGGAATGGTGATCAAGTAGAGGTGGTAGATGTAGATCCTTTCCCTTTCACTACTGATATAAGGATACAAGATGCCATGCTTTACTCACCTAAAATAGAGCCAATTTCTTGGCCTGAAAACATCACCTTGGATCCCATTAAGTCCTTTGATTTGTCTTTGGATGGGTTTGAATTAGTAGTCCAGGCCAATCCATGACCTTCAGAGGTTCATAATGATGGAGTCTAATGAACAGACATTACAAGAGGTCTTAGCCAAGTCCAAAATCTAAAAGGGTATCTTGGAAACATAGTTAGCCAAGAAAGACCAATCAAAGGAAAATAGTGAAGAAAGGCAATAGGAGCTTTATAGAGCAAAAATATTTGAAGAAAAGAAGCTAAGTTTTGAAGCCCAAGACCCTCTGTTACAAGTAAATCTAGGAATAGCAAAAGAACTTGGGATGGCAAAGATCAGTGGCTTATTACCGAAGGAAGATCGATTTCAATTAGTCTAGCTTATAAAGAAATATAGATATTGCTTTGCCTAGGATTATCATGAAATACCAGGATTATCTCATGAATTGGTTGAGTATCGGCTGCCTATGAAGAAGGTTATAAGCCATATAAGTAGTCGTCAAGAAATTCAAACCCAGAACTTTTGCTAAAGATCAAAGGAGTAATTGAAAGATTGCTAAGGGCAGGTTTCATTAGGACTACTAGATATGTAGATTGGTTGTCAAATATAGTTCTTGTAATTAAGATAATGGGTAAGTTAGAATTTGCATAGATTTTAGGAATTTAAATTTATCTACACCCAAAGATGAATATGTATTGCCTATAGCCGATATGCTTATTGATGCAGTGGCTAACAATGGAATATTAACTCTCATGGATGGCTATTCAGGCTATAATCAAATTTATTTAGCCATAGAAGATGTTCATCAAATAGCTTTTCATTGCCTTGGATCCATTAGGATATTTGCGTGGGTATATTGTTGATTTAGTCATCAAGTTAGCCAATTTCAAACAATACTTGGCTGATTTGTGTAACACCCTAATAAATCCATATTACGCTTAAGTCGTATTACGGCGTTTTATTAGTTGTTACTTATGCTCGTGGAAAACTAAACTTCACTTAAAATTAAATTACGCGGAAAATACAGTAAATTTTTTTTTTTTTTGAAATATGTCGTTGCTTTTGAAAAGTAAAGCCTTGCGCGAGAAGATAGCAGTAAACGAGCGTATCGCAGAGATTTCGATATAAATAGAAGGAACATGAGATAAATCATAAAGTCATACATTCCAATTATAACATCAATTACATAATATACTTAATCTCACAATATCCAAACAAATACATATAAAGGGAACTCATGGTCATGCCATGGCCCCAAATATCAAAGGTACATAGGTCTGATGAAATCCAATACAAAATGAAATACAATAGTTAAGGAGCGCAAATCAAAATAAGCCCACGTAGACACATGCTGACTTCTCTGCCCCTTCCATGCCCTTCCATCGAACGGACTCAGGTCCTCGAATGTCTAGTCCCCCATGCTGCTCGGCCTCGGGGAACGCGAGGAGTGCGAATGATGCGGGGGTGCCTGCTAATCACCTCGATGCGACGGATGCGACGGCCGGGAACATAGCTGCCCACCGAAGAACGTGCCTCGGAGGGATCCTCCTCAGATGCAACGGGCCGATACTCGGGGAGTGGCGGCGAAGCTGCTGCGGCCCTAGGGGTGGCCGTCGAACTCACATCGACCACGGGAACCTCTGGCAGCGGCACAGGCTCGGCTACGGGTAGACCGGGAGACATAGGCTCCATCTCGATCTCGGGCAATGGCTCGGGCGGAAAATCCCAAGGACCCAACGGCTGTCCAAGGCGTGATGATGATACGTCCACAGGGGCTGGCGGGATCTCTGGCTCCTCAAAAACTCGACCCGGATAGAAGTAGGTGCGAACTATCGTGGTGGTCGTGGCCACGATAGCGTGGGCGTCCTCGTCATAGGCCCACTCATGGTGGGGAGGCTCCATGCTCCATGACACGTGAGGCTCCATGAGTATCTGGTGACGAGACGGAAAAACAACTAGGATGAGAAATGAGATTTCTCAGTAGGACTCGACCCTGACACACTGGTGTCATCGTCATCGTCCCAGCCACTTCGGTTTTTAAATGAAAAACTGTGGGCATACAATAGGTTCAATTATTTGATTTTCGAAAATGTTACTATCCGAAGTGGGTCCCATTTTTAGTACTTATCCTCGTTGTATTAACAACATCATGGCATACATGCAAGCTTAAATGACTATTCGTGACATACATAAACAGGTTGAGAGTTATGTTCTTTACTTGAGTTGGACCGAAGTCCCTTTCTTTTCTTAACTTGACTTATCTTAAGTCCTTTCTTTTCACCCACTAAACATAAGTGGTAATGAGCTCATACCGTGGCCGTCGCCACCATAAAATTTCGTACTTACACTAGCTGGGTCATGCCATGCCTCATGTAAGCCCTATCCCCTATACCCACACTAACTAGGTCATGCCATGCCTCATGTGAGTCGTGGGTGAGGGGAAATTTAACTTAGGTCACCTTCCCTTTTGAAGGATCACACTTTATCAAATCTTTTCTTATTAACTTATGATGCAAAATATTTCTAAGTCCACAGTTTCTACAAAATTTCGGCAGCATAACGGCTATACCGCAGCTTCCCAAAATTTTGCCAGACAGAATACCAGTATCACAGCATCATATCATATCATATCATCATCATCATCATCATATCATCATATCATATCATCATTATCATGGCATCATAATCACATCATCATCACATCATGCTTGCAACCTAAACATAGGCATATTCTCAAGCAAAGTCTTATGAGCTTAGCTTAGTAAATTAGGTGCAAGCTTTTACATTGGCTTTCGTTTTATTGATTCCTTCTTCTCAATTATTCTAACTTGACTTATATGATTCTCATATTTTAATTTGGGAGATTTATAGTTTAGGTTTTGCATTATAGTTGATTAGAATCTTATGAACTTAATCTAGTACCTTAACTACATTTACATTCGGTTTTTCATTTTATTCGCTTCTTTTGTTAAGGATTAGGTGAGCTTAGTATTTTGTTCTATCTAGTCCTCATTAAGTGAATTACGAAGTTTCATTACTTTAGGCTAAGGCCTTTTTACCTTTTTAAGTCATTTATGCATAGTCTTACTTAAGGCTAAGTTTTGACAGTTTTACTTTTACCCCAAGCAGTAACTTTAAAAATTCACCATAATTTGGTATTTTATCATTTTAATGCGAAATTTTATATGCTTTTAGGGTTCTGAGTCTAGTTTTTAACAAAAGAAGTCCCACTCAAAAATTCATTTTCTAACTCCAGTTATGCATATTTTATTCTGACTTGTTCAGTTTCTAAGTTCACTCCCGGTACAGTGGATTGTTACGTCTCATTATAATTGCTCAGAAGGAATCTGAGAAAACTGTTTTGTGGGTTTGTTCCTCTATGTCTTAGCTTTCATTAAAACTTGGTCTCACTCAAAAATCATTTTTGTAGCTCGAGTTATACACATTTTAGTGTAGTCTGCCCAGACAGAAACCAATCCGAGAACAGTCCACTTTGAAAAATCATATCTCACTCATTTTAACTCCGAATCTTATATATTTTATATGTATGGAAAGATCTCTGAGTCTATTTTCATATAAAATTGGTTCTACTAATTTCTGAGTTTTCTGGAAAAAGTTATACCGTTCGGTTTACAGACTGTCAGAAAATCCAGATTTCACGTTTTGATATTTCTCATGTTTTCTCCAAAACACTCAACCTCACTTTCAAGAAAACATTCTCAAGTTATAAAACACTCATATACCATGAAAGATCAGTGAAAAACTAACATATTGGAGTTCAAAAATATTGAGTTCAGCCATGCATCACACCAAACCGAAAAACATGTTTTCAACAACAACCATACTAGCAACAACATCTCATTTTATGACAAGAATGGCTATGATGCCCATAATCAATCTTTAAAACCACCTAGCTATGGAGAGCATAGGAGTTCTAAAGCTTGAAAAGCAAGAGAGAAAAAGGGTTTAGAGCCACTACCAAGAAGCTTTCTTTGAAGGAACTTGTGATGGAAAAGATGGTGGTGGGGGTGGTGCTCCTCCTCTTGGATCTTGGAAGAGGCTTGAGATGTGAGTGTCTTTGATTCTCCAAGAGCAAGAAATGGTGGCTCTTGAAGAGTTTGTGAGTGGGATGAGGAGAGGAAAGGATGAGAGAAGTGGGAGGATTCTAGAGAGAAGTTGGAGAGTTTAGAGAGAAGGAGGAGAATTTTGAAATTGAAGAGAGAAGAGAGCTTTGTGTGTGTCTTTGGGAGAGGAAATGAAAAATGAATGGAGGAGAGAGATATGGCTGAAGGTGGCGAGTTTGAGGGAGGGAAAGGTGATGGGACTTTGCTTCTTACAACAAGCAAGAGAGTGGAAAAACCTTGGGGTAAAAGGGTGAGTTGTTTTTCCTTGAGTCTTGAGGGCATTCTAATGTCCAATTTATGCTTTTCTCTAGGGGTTAAAGGGGAGTACCCCTCTTAGGATTTGGTTGCTTGTCTAAGACTCATCCAAGTGTCAAGATCTAATGGTGGATGACAAGGATCCTAGTCTTGGCTTTTGATCTAATGGTGTAGGATTAAAGAGATTGAATGAAGGGTGAGATGTTGCTCCTCCTTGGTATGTCTTTTTAGGGCATATGCATGGAAGAACTTTTATCTCTAAATGTTATTAGAATTATTTAAATGTAACTTAACTTAATTGGCTTAATTACCCATGAGTTAACTCTTGTCAATTACACTTTTTATGATGTCTTGCATTATGGTTAAGCATACGCTTGATTTGGGGTTTAATTTTTCAAGAGTTGTCTTAATCATTATAAACTTAATTAGTAAGGTTAGGTTGTCTTACTTTTGTTTTGGCACCTTCGAGTAATTAAGGATTAGATGATTAAGGTTTTATTAAAACGCTTAGGACATTATGATTAAATTATTGGCTAGACTTAATTTACTAAGCTCTTGCTCTCGGGATTAATCGATTAGTTCTCAATTAATCGCTAATCCCTCTAATTAGCCGGGAACACCGAGCTAATTAGCTTAGGTAGAAATGGGGATGTTACAATTTGGAGCGGTCTTTCATGAGAATGTGAAAACATTCCTTAAAGATAAATCTAACCAAGTGTGCCTTTGGAGTTTTGGCAACCAACTTCCTAGGCTTCTTAGTACACAGCCAAGGAATAGAAGTAGATAAAAATAAAATGAAGGTTGTATTGGAAGCGAGACCTCCTAGAAATAGGAAGGAGTTGCAAAGCCTAATTGGGAAGATTAACTTCCTGAGGAGGTTCATGGTAAGTTTGGCTAGTAAAATGAAGGCTTTTTCACCATTTTTAAGACTAAAATAAGTCGAAGAGTTCATTTTAGGAGAAGGATAGCAAAAGGCTTTTAATCAGATAAAGGAGAGTCTTGTTAGTCCTATAGTACTTACTCCTCCAACTATTGGTAGACCTTTGAAGGTATACATATCAGCCATTGATATAATACATTACTAGCTAACTATTATCTTAGCATTTATTTTACCTCTGATAATAATTAACTAGTAGAATACTATTAACTTTCTACCTTAATTTTTCTTGGGTAATTTTTTTTTTATTGATCATGGTTACTAATTTTAATTTTATTCTAGTAATTTAGTGCAGCAAAAATAATACTATATCATACTAGTAGGTATATCCATAGCTTAGGCAACCATCATATACTAAAAAATGTGTCATGACTACTAGATTGTTATAAGGGTTACATAAGTACCAATATCAAATACATAGCTTGAATAAAAGAAGGCAGTGCTTTATACTATTAGTCATTAATAAGGGCAACAGTAAGCATGCAGTCTAAAATAGCTAAATTGATTTTGTTAGTAACAAAGTCATATACTAGAGCCATGTCCATCTCAATGGTCACCATGATTTGTGCCATCTGGAAACACTAAAGAAAAATGGGTGAGAGAAATCTCCTAGTATGGTGGTGTTCCTAGAGGAGTCCTGCTTCATCCCAAAAATGCTAAGAACAAGGCAGGAGTGCAGCAATATCCATATCAACATAATAGATCAATTCACACATAAAATCATTAGAACATATAGCAGCCAAATGGAACATAAATAATTCGCAAGTAGTAAACAAGATAAATTATCATTCCCAGACATTTCATAGTGTCAAGCAAGATGCTAGTGCATAGTAATAAGCATGAGCAGTAAAGCAGCAATGCAAATATCATCATCATCAATATAACTGATAAATAATTGCAAATATACTATCAAATTCCTTTTTGCTGCTTTCTAATCTTTTCTAATGGCTGGTTCATTATCATAAAACTCTATCAGAATTAGGTGTTACATATTATCGTCCCCAATGTGAGTATGTTTATAGGGTCTTCTATAGTAAATTTAGATCTATGAGAGCTTTCATTGCTAAGGCATCCTCTAGTTAGATCGACAAATACACTACTTATCCAATGTTTGGTGGGGTTGATGTATTATCTTTGGTAAGTATAACACTTTTCCACTAGAAGGTGGGGCCAATACACTACCATATCCAGATGGTGATCGTATCACTTGTCCACTATAGGGTGGGGCTGATATATTACCTAGTGAATATACCACTTGTCCATTACAAGGTGGGGCTAATATATTCACTTCATAGCTCCATTTCCATAGTCGAGTCACAATGGCAAAATACAACATATATGGAGCATTTACACATAGTCTTGCTGACAATTTATCATCAGACATATTGTGCTCATTTATTATCAACTGCACACAATATGGTTCAAACCACAAAATCTCATTTTTGACATAATGGTATGCACATATATCCTCTTTTTCAAAACATGGTGCACAATCAAGCAATTCATTGTCATCCCAAATCATGTAGGGCACCATCATGCATATATTATGCCAAAGATTCTCATATCCATACTTAAAGACATACATAACCCATATTCTTCATATCATGCTCTAATTAAAGGAGTTATGGTGAGCTCACATAAACTTCACAAGATGAGAACACTAATGACATATTCATATTCTTATAAGTTCAGCAAGCATGGACATACATTCATTAAGGCAACTTCACATAATTCTTTGAAATAATTTGGCTCACAAAGCAAAGTTAAATCAAGTAATCAACTCTATTGCCAATTCACTTAGGTAACATGAAAAATATATATACAACCACATCATGAAACACTCTTTTGCCCTAGGTTAGAATGCTAACATAGATCAAACATAAGATAAAAATAAGTAAAAGTGATAATTTTGAGTGAAAAACCCATTGAAAAACACTTGAGCTTTAGAACGTCATTTCAAACAAGGAACTAGCTAGTCTATATGAAATTTCTAATAGGACCTTAATTTAAATCTTTATAGTTAAAGCTTATTAGTGTGATTAGAAGTGTATTTAAGTCCAATGTCCATAGTCCAAAGTCCGTAGTTTAAATCCAAAGCATAGGTATTGCGAAGCATAGTTATGACCATAATTGGTCTCAAATAGGTCCAAAAGAATCTCAAAAAGTCACAATAGTCCAAACATAATCCAGGCAATGTCCATAAGCATAAGTACATATCCATATAGTCATAAACTCCATAGCATAGGTCATGATTCATTTTAACAAGTTTTAAGTGTCTTTTAGAAGCCTATTAAGTCTTAATAGTCCCAAATCACATAAACCAAGCTAATTCAAACATGTTCAAAGGTTTGAAAATATTTCATCATAGAAACATAAATAAAATAACTTCCATGCGTCAAAAAGGCTCATGGCCGAATGCTTAGACATAGCTAAATCAAGCCTTTTTGCTTCAAAACTTCTCAAACCTGTGCACAAAGATTCATCAAGTAAAAATACATGATGTAAGACATCAACCCAAGTTTATAAAACATTTAGATGAGAGGAATAAAAATGAATTGCTTACTACCCAAATCAATGTGGATTTGAAACATACATTGAACACTTGAATTTAATTCTAAAATTCAAGAAACTTAGCAACCAAGCACATAGAATGATAATATAGACTCTCAGCTTCAAAATATCATTTTAAGAATAACAAAGCACTTCATATTCAAGCTATAAGTTCATGGTTTCTTTAGGGCAGAATTTAAAACCAAACATATTCACATGTTCAAGTGCATAGATTAAGCAAAACAAGATTACATCTTACACATACCAATTCAAAAGCTTCATCAAGTAAAAACTCATTATCTAAGATACAAAACCAACACTTTAAATACTTAAAAATAAGTGAAACAAAGAGGGTTAGGTTGCTGCCCAAAATAGGACAGCCCTCAAAAATTACTTTGAACACATGTATATTGCACCAAAGTGGGTAAAATGTTCAAACCAAGACTTATCATTGAACCACAGGCTTCATAGCTTCAAAATATCATTTATGTACACTTTAAGTGTAAGAGAAACATGCTGGAAACTGAAACCAAAAATAGAGCAGCATATAGATTTCTCATGTAAATAAAAAGTCTTGTGACAAAAATTGAAACTATCAAAGAATCAAGCTTTCATCAGTTAAGGTAACAGGTTCATGCTTTTATTCATCACCCATGGACCTTAAAACACATGAAAACTCAGAATACTCCACTGCCATAGTGAAGGCTATGGGGTTCAAGAAGCTAAAATTAAGGATTTTAAGCTTAAATTATTCAAAACTCATGGTAACACATTCTTACACATAAAGTTCCATCAAATAAACAAACAAGCATATTCAAAATATATGAAACACATATCTCAACCTTAGCCCTAGCCAAGGCCATGGGCCTCATAGGGTTAGAGATGATGGTTTCCAAGCCAAAATAGAAAAGTGTCCATGTAGCTCAAACATAAACACAAAGTGCAATTGATATAACATGATTAATATCATTAACACCCAAAATAACTCAAGTTTCCCACAAACCCTCGTCATGTTCATGAGTTATAGATACATAAACATGAGGATTTAATTGGCAAAAACACAAGAAAACATGTATATAGGCTTTAAAACACAGGTATACATGATTATTGCTTCAAATCCTTAAAAGAAACTCTTGAAACCTCAATCTTTCATAGACTTTTAGAGGCTTAAAGAATGAACATATATTCTGAAATCAGAGATGAAAAGCTTCAAATAAGATAAAGGTGATGGTGGTGTGTCTCTGTTATGATCCATTATCCATGAACCCTAATTCTGGTGTATTGTGGTTGTAATTCAATCAAGTAGAAACAAAAATCACAAAAAAAATGGAAGAGACATGGAATGGAAATAGATTGGAGGGCGTCACAATCAAGGATGATTGATAAGCCAAGGGTGATTGCCACAAGAGCAATTGGAAACTCTTGATAAGACCTAGGATTCCAAGTAAGAACCAAAAAGACATTTTTACTAAAAGTGTTCTGATTTCAATTTGCCAAAAAAATCCCTTCAAAATGTGTTTACAAGGTTTATAAACTAAACTAAAGTTTAGCAAATGGGCTGAAACACTTAGCCCAAGATTAAAATCTAAACTTATTAAAACTGAGTAAAAGGCTAAATAGCTAAAAACAAGTGATGGGCTATATGAAATTACAAGCCCAATTACATTATTACTAACTTAAAATTAACAAGCCCAAAGGTATAACTAAGCTTATTCAGCCACATGAATGCAATAGACTAGTCTTGAGTCATTTTCTTCTTGAATGGGCTTTGCCTCAAATAAACTTGAAATCATTTGGCCCAAAGCTTCCTTAGCTCTCTTTGATTTGGATCTAGTCATTGGTCCACCAAGTCCTTCCAAAGGATCTCCTCCTTGTCTTTGCTTTCTCGAGTCTACTTTATCTTATTTGATCACATCAGTCTCTCAGCCAAGGGAGTGTTTTGAAGGTTGAAGGTTAAGTTTTTAAAGTGTAGGGGTGTGTGAAGTGTGCTTCTATTTATAGAAAAAGGGTGATTAGTTAGTTAAGTATGTGATTAGTTTAGCTTAATTAGGTAGTTTAATTAGTTAATTGTGTCATCTTTAGTAAATTATTTTGAGAACCAATCAAAATTGATTTAGAGTCATAATAATACTCATCTTGTATGCCTGATAGTGATTAGAAAGTGTTGAAGTGATTTGGTACATAATTAGAGCAAAATTTAGCAATTTAACTTAAGACCAGTTTAGGTAAATTAACCTTTAGTTAATAAAAAATTTAGGAAACAATTAAATTTATTTAATCTATCATCAAAACCATGTTTATATATGTGAAATATATTATCATTTAATTTTCAAAATTTAATTTGCAATTGATAGGGTTTTTGTATCATTTTTACCTTAATTAAGCTTGTTTTTAGGTTAATCAGTAAAATTAATTATCTATGATAAAAATAATAATTTTTCCTTATCAGCCCATGTGATTTCACCATTTTCAAGGGGCCTAGGGGAAAAAAAGCTTTGATAAAAGATTTGGGTCAAAAGTAACTTGATTTAGTAAATGGTTAATTAATGTTAAGTTACTTGGCTTGACCAAAGTTTTACTATCTTGAGAGTTCTTCTTCCTTCACTAATTTTCACTAAATTTTCTGATTCAAAGGGGAGGCAGCTTTGGCCAGGGTTGGTCTTAAGCCCATGGTCTGTGTTTTTGTTATTTGGTTAGGTTTAGGTTATGTATCTTAAGCCTTTTTGCAAGTTAAAGTCCAAAATTGTTTCAAAAAGGGACTAATCTATTTCAGCCACTTCCAATGCCCAATTAAAGGCCCAATTTTGTGCCCCAACATGCTTAGGCACAAAACTCCACTGAATCATTATCGTAGTAGAAGTTTAGTGGCCTTATATGGTTTTCGGGGTCCATTTTGCACCCGAATGAGGTTTGTTTTGTAATTATGCAAATATTCTTCGAATGTGCTAAAAATTGATAATTATCTTTAAAATTATATTAATAATTTTTATGAAATTTTTCAGGGACTTTTAGGTAATTTTTGGTATTCCGTAAGCCCTTTAGTATTTTCTATCTATTTTCTATTAGAGTTTTTGCTGTAATTTCTATTTGCTAGAACTAATGATATTTTTGTAATTATAGGCATGTCTAGGAGCATCACATGTCATTTTACACTTAAATACCTCCATGGGCCAATTGGCAGAGATTTGGGTTTCTAAAGTTCCGATATATGACTCAATACCACTTAAACACTTATTTTGCTTATTGTAATTGTGTTGGGATCTAAGTATCATTTTTTGAAAGTTTTAGGGCCTAAGTATACATAGTTTCTGGGGTCTAAGGGTAATTATTACAAACATTGGGGCAAGTCAATACATAACAAAAGTTTGCACTATAAGGGCATTTTCATCTTTTCTTAATTTTTCGTATAACGCAGTGCTATATTTTCAAGGGCAGTGTCATACTACCCTATTGTTCTCAGTATGAGAATTGTCATGGCATAATGCTGCTTAAGAAATTTTCACACTACCTAAGTGAAGTATATCAAAATTTCTATTATGTTATATTAAGAAAAATAGGGATATTACAACTGGTGACTCCATCGGTTACTTGTTAAATCAAGATGCTGAGGATGGAATAGAAAGAGCAATATATGACTAATCAATTGGACTTTTATATACTTATTTTACCTCATTCCTAGTCCATTAATCCTCTTTTGTGCCTAATTGGATTGATTTGTACCATTTTGTGTTAATTGGATATCAGTTGGGCTTGAGTTGAATTTTCTAGCATCTTGCTAATTCTGACACTATTTTGGTTTTTGGGCAATATCTTGAGCTCATTTTATTGTGATTCTTGATTTGTAGGAAAGCTAAGAGATAGATCTACAACTCTTATGCAGAAATTAGAGACAAAATCGAAAGTCTTGGAGGTAAAATTGGGCCTGCAAGTAGAGTCCTGACTGCAGCCGCGATTCCTAAGCAGCATGCAATATTTAGACCATAACTCGGTCCACAAAAACCCAATTGAGCCCATTTCAGTGGAGTTTTAAAGCTAACATTCAAGGATTTGAGTCATCTTCAGACCACAAATCCAAAAGGATGCATTCTCTTGGCCAAAATTGTAGAATAATATCACATACTAATTAAGGACATTAATTGGCAATTTCAACCATAACTTCCTCTTTAGAATTCAGAATTTGGCAAATTAGGTGTCCAGATACAGCTAATAGATAGAGGATTAATATAATTAAATAATATTGAATTGTTTCATACGTTTTGATGCTGTTATTTCCGAGTTTAAACGGAGGCCAGAACTTTGTAACTAGTTAGTAGCAATTTGGAATAGAATCCAGTTTTTCGATTTTCGTTCTTTTCTCTCTCAGGCCCCCTCATCATCTTTACATTTCATACTCCTCAATCCATGGAGGAGTAGACTTTTATCTGATTCAACAACCAAAGTGAAGCAATAATACTCTTGAAGATTAGTGCAATCCGAATTCAACTCGTCCAATTCGATTTCATCTTGTTTCTCTATTCTCAATTTTATTTGGAAATTGAAGGTTTTCATTTCGGAATATAGTTGAGAATTCGATTGTTTCCATTTTGATCGTTTGATTGTATGATTCAATTGATTTCTAAGATTAACTGCATTGGTACATTAAATCATTTCTACTATCTTCAACTCTAGAGATTTATGAACTGAATTGTTTGTGTAATTGGTTACATGCATGGATGTTTCTATGTGAATGCTAGATTCAAATTGAGTTTCATTTGGATTTATTGTTAATAATAGAATTGGGTTATTGATATATTATTTTTTAATTTGATGATAGAGTAGTAATTGGTCTCCTCGGTTCTTGGATTGGATGCTTCATTTTCTGTTTAAATTAGCTATATTCATATTTGGTTAATTTTTTTTTAAAATCATAAACAAACCCCCCCCCCCCGAATTCCTGAATATATAGCATTGTCATAATTGGGAGATGACTCAAGTTGCAGCCTTTACTGCAAAGATGAGGAATTTTGACAAGAAGAGCCAAAGAAGTTAAGTATATTTGCCATTGTATAGCTTGGGGAAACCCTCACATTTGTGAACTTAGCTTGTCTATTGACCAATGTTATTTCTTATTGCCATTGGTTTTACCTTATCATGTCCTCATATTTTCCTTATCTCTACCATGACCACTTCTTCCTTGAATAAAGCCCTCTTGATTCTTGTTTGCAAATGATTGTAAGCAGTGGAGAAGTAGAAGATTAACAAGCTTATGGTAATGCATTATCTATTGAGGTGACTTGAGTGAAAAACTCTATACACTTGAGAGTTGAGAGATTCATACACCATCTTATGAGGTCTTTCATACTTGATCTATATGCTCTTTGAAGGATTTTGCTTGGCTTGTATTCTTGAGAGGTGGGGAGTTGAATGCTTGTTTGTTAGGGAACTCTCAATGCCTTATATGTTCTTGCATTCCTAAGGTTGGTGCAACACCCTACTAATTTAATGTTATGCTTAAGTCATAGCATGAAATTAAGTAGATTGTGTTACCGTGCTAACACTCTGCTTACGTCTCATGATTCGTGTTGCATCTCATTTCATTCTTTTTCTTTTCTTTTCTTTGTAAACAGACAAAACAGCACGCTGCTATACTAAGAGCGAAACGAAACTTAACAAAATATCACAAAAGATAAGAATAAGTACAATAACATCAATTGTATACGTGCATATATATACATCAGAAGCCATTGCTTCAGTTTATATATAGAGTTTCAAAATGGAGTACATAAGTGGGCCGGCGTACCAAAAAGACATGAGGCCCGTATCAGTCAAAATTATCCTGTGGGTCCTCAGAGGACATTTCAAAACCTACTGCTAGTTCTACTGTCAAGTCTATGACCCAGAGCTACGTGTTGTCAAAAGAGGGTCATCTTGTACAACGTCTCCTGTAGCTGGCCTACTTCGTCAGATAGCCGTTGGCCATGCCAGGCTCGGCTGGAGAGTAATTTGCACTAGGTCCTGAGGAGGAGGAGGGTGATGAGCCAGTGGCCTCGGAAGGGTCACCCACTGAGCTAAGTGGCATATCTAGAACTGCCTGCGGAGGTGACTCTGGTGCAGGGTCAGCAGGAGCTGCCTGTGCTGCGGGTGTAGGAGGTGCTGGAGGTGGGTGCGCCATGTGTAGTGGGATGGCAATGTAAGGAGTCACAGGATCGAAAACAGGATGATGTAAAGGGACGGCAAAGCTCCTATTGCTAAATAGGTAAAGGCGGAAGTTACAAGAACCGGCTATATACAGAGAGTCCAGGACTGGATCATGTTGAAGCTGCAAATCTGGGATCTCAATGAAGAGGGTGGCCGTGGAGTCCATCACCAGCGCCTGAGAATGATGCGGGAAATACAGAACGAGGTGAGAATTTGAAGAAATTCTAAGTAGGGTTCATGTATTGTAACACCCTAATAAATCCATATTACGCTTAAGTCGTATTACGGCGTTTTATTAGTTGTTACTTATGCTCGTGGAACACTAAACTTTACTTGAAATTAGATTACGCGGAAAATACAGTAAATTTTTTTTTGAAATATGTCGTTGCTTTTAAAAAGTAAAGCCTTGCGCGAGAAGATAGCAGTAGACGAACGTATCGCAGAGATTTCAATATAAATGGACGGAACATGAGATAAATCATAAAGTCATACATTCAAATTATAACATCGATTACATAAAATACTTAATCTCATAATATCCAAACAAGTACATATAAAGGAAACTCATGGTCATGCCATGGCCCCAATTATCAAAGGTACACAAGTCTGATGAGATACAATACTAAATGAAATACAAGAGTTAGGGAGCACAAATCAAAATAAGCCCTCGTAGACATATGCTGACTTCTTCGCCTTCCATGCCCTTCCATCGAACTCAGGTCCTCGAATGTCGAGTCCCCATGCTGCTCGGCCTCGGGAACGCAGTGCGAATGATGCGGGGTGCTGCTGATCACCTCTATACGACGGACGCGGCGGCCGGGAACATAGCTGCCCACCAAGGAACGTGCCTCGGAGGGATCCTCCTCGACGCCGACAGCCGATACTCGGGAGTGGCGGCGGCTGCCACGGCCCTAGGGGTGGCCGTCGAACTCACCTCGACCACGGAACCTCTCGGGCGGCATAGGCTCGACCACGGGTAGACCGGGAGACATAGGCTCCATCTCGATCTCGGGCAATGGCTCGGCGGAAATCCCAAGGACCCAATGGCTGTCCAAGGCGTGGCGAAGATACGTCCATAGGGGCTGGCGGAATCTCTGGCTCCTCTTGTTCAAAAACTCGACCCGGATAGAAGTAGGTGCGAACTATCGTGGTGGTCGTGGCCACGATAGCGTGGGCGTCCTCATCATAAGCCCACTCATGGTGGGGAGGCTCCATGCTCCACGTCACGTGAGGCTCCATGAGTATCTGGTGACGAGACGGAAAAACAACTAGGATGAAATAAGATTTCTCAGTAGGACTCGACCACGACACACGGTGTCATCGTCATCGTCCCAGCCACTTCGGTTTTTAAACGAAAGCGTGGGCATACAATAGGTTCAATTATTTGATTTTCGAAAACGTTACTATCCGAAGTGGATCCCATTTTTAGTATTTATCCTCGTTGTATTAACATCATCAGGGCATACATGAAAGCTTATATGACTATTCATAACATATATAAACAGATCGAGAGTTATGTTCTTTACTTGGGTTGGACCGAAGTCCCTTTCTTTCCTTAACTTGACTTATCTTAAGTCCTTTCTTTCCACCCACTAAACTTAAGTGGTAATGAGCTCATACCGTGGCCGTCGCCACCATAAAATTTCGGTACTTACACTAGCTGGGTCATGCCATGCCTCATGTGAGTTGTGGGTGAGGGGAAACTTAACTTAGGTCACCTTCCCTTTTGAAGGGTCACACTTTATCAAATCTTTTCTTATTAACTTATGATGCAAAATATTTCTAAGTCCCCAGTTTCTACAAAATTTCGCAAAGATAAACGGCTATACCGTAGCTTCCCAAAATTTTGCCAGACAGAATACCAGTATCACAGCATCATATCATATCATCATCATCATCATCATATCATCATATCATATCATCATTATCATGTCATCATTATCATGGCATCATAATCACATCATCATCACATCATGCTTGCAACCCAACCATAGGCATATTCTCAAGCAAAGTCTTATGAGCTTAGCTTAGTAAATTAGGTGCAAGCTTTTACATTGGCTTTCGTTTTATTGATTCCATCTTCTCAATCATTCTAACTTGACTTATATGATTTTCATATTTTAATTTGGAAGATTTATGGTTTAGGTTTTGCATTATAGTTTGATTAGAATCTTATGAACTTAATCTAGTACATTGACTATATTTACATCCGGTTTTTGTCTTATTCGCTTCTTTTGTTAAGGATTAGGTGAGCTTAGTATTTTATTCTATCTAGTCTTCATTAAGTAAATTATGAAGTTTCATTACTTTAGGTTAAGCCCTTTTACCTTCTTTTTTTTTAAGTCACTTATGCATAGTTTTACTTAGGGTTAAATTTTGACAGTTTTACTTTTACCCCAGGCAGTAACTTTAGAAATTCACCATAATTTGGTATTTTATCATTTTAATGCGAAATTTTATATGCTAATAGGGTTCTGAGTCTAGTTTTTAACAAAAGAAGTCCCACTCAAAAATTCATTTTCTAACTCCAGTTATGCATATTTTATTCTGACTTGTTCAGTTTCTAGGTTCACTCCCGGTACAGTGGATTGTGACCTCTCATTATAATTGCTCAGAAGGAATCTGAGAAAACTGTTTTAGGGGTCTGTTCCCCTATGTCTTAGCTTTCATTGAAACTTGGTCTCACTCAAAAATCATTTTTGTAGCTTGAGTTATACTCATTTTAGTGTAGACTGCCCAGACAGAAACCTACCCGAGAACAGTCCACTTTGAAAAATCATATCTCACTCATTTTAACTCCGAATCTTATGTATTTTATATGTATGGAAAGCTCCTTGAGTCTAGTTTCATATAAAATTGGTTCCACTCATTTCTGAGTTTTCTGGAAAAAGTTATACCGTTCGGTTTACAGACTGTCAGAAAATCCAGGATTCACGTTTTGCTTTTTCTCATGTTTTCTCCAAAACACTCAACCTCACTTTCAAGAAACCATTCTCAAGTTATAAAACACTCATATACCATGAAAGATTAGTGAAAAACTAACATGTTGGAGTTCAAAAATAGTGGATTCAGCCATGCATCACACCAAACCGAAAACATATTTTCAACAAACAACCATACTAGCAACAACAT
Organism: Pterocarpus santalinus; assembly: GCA_031439595.1. Lineage (NCBI taxonomy): Eukaryota > Viridiplantae > Streptophyta > Magnoliopsida > Fabales > Fabaceae > Pterocarpus > Pterocarpus santalinus. The sequence continues at coordinate 42,611,946 of CM062532.1, read as the reverse complement.
CTCATTTTATGACAAGAATGGCTATGATGCCCATAATCAATCTTTAAAACCACCTAGCTATGGAGAGCATAGGAGTTCTAAAGCTTGAAAAACAAGAGAGAAAAGGGTTTAGAGTCACTACCAAGAAGCTTTCTTTGAAGGAACTTGGGATGGAAAAAGAGATGATGGTGGTGGTGGTGCTCCTCCTCTTGGATCTTGGAAGAGGCTTGATATGTGAGTGTCTTTGATTCTCCAAGAGCAAGAAATGGTGGCTCTTGAAGAGTTTGTGAGTAGGATGAGGAGAGGAAAGGATGAGAGAAGTGGGAGAATTCTAGAGAGAAGTTGGAGAGTTTAGAGAGAAGGAGGAGAATTTGAAATTGAAGAGAGAGAGAAGAGAGCTTTGTGTGTGTCTTTGGGAGAGGAAATGAAAAATGAATGGAGGAGAGAGGTATGGCTGAAGGTGGCGCAAAAGAGGGAGGGAAAGGTGATGGGACTTTGCTTCTTACAACAAGCAAGAGAGTGGAAAAACCTTGGGGCAAAAGGGTGAGTTGTTTTTCCTTGAGTCTTGGAGGCATTCTAATGCCCATTTTAAGCTTTTCTCTAGGGGTTAAAGGGGAGTACCCCTCTTAGGATTTGGTTGCTTGTCTAAGACTCATCCAAGTGTCAAGATCTAATGGTGGATGACAAGGATCCTAGTCTTGGCTTTTGATCTAATGGTGTAGGATTAAAGAGTTTGAATGAAGGGTGAGATGTTGCTCCTCCTTGGTAGGTCTTTCTAGGGCATATGCATGGAAGAACTTTTATCTCTAAATGTTATTAGAATTATTTAAATGTAGTTTAACTTAGTTGGCTTATTAACCCATGAGTTAACTCTTGTCAATTACACTTTTTATGATGTCTTGCATTATGGTTAAGCATATGCTTAATTTGGGGTTTAATTTTTCAAGAGTTGTCTTAAGTGTCTTAATCATTATAAACTTAATTAGTAAAGTTAGGTCGTCTTACCTTTGTTTTGACACCTTCGAGTAATTAAGGATTAGACCATTTAGGTTTTATTAAAATGCTTAGGACATTATGATTAAATTGTTGGCTAGACTTAATTTACTAAGCTCTTGCTCTCGGGATTAATCGATTAGTTCTCAATTAATCGCTAATCCCTCTAATTAGCCGGAAACACCGAGCTAATTAGCTTAGGTAGAAATGGGGATGTTACATTAGTGGTTATCTGACGTCACATACATTCTCAATTGCCTCAATTTTTATTTAATTCTAAAAGCATGTGTTCGAAATAGGTTATCCGTTTTAATGAGTTTAAGGAAAAGTCTGGTCCGAGGCAAGGTTTAGTTTTACTTTAATTGGCATAAGAAACAGAATAGATTACTAATAATGATTCACATAATAATAAACAGAATAAATAAACAAATGGCAGTAAATAAACATAATAAATAACTGTAAACATCTTAACATAACTATCCCATGAAATCATGCATTTATGCAATCTTGCAAACTCATTCTTGATTCTTTCTTCATAAGCTTTTCCATTACTTTTCATCATTTTCCATCACTTGGTCCCCTAGGAGTTCTTGGCCATTTAGACTCCTGGGTAATAGTCTGCTTTTTAGGATCAAGCTCATTCTTATACAGGAATGCGGGTTTACTTTCCCCGACCTTCCCACCGATCTATTCCCCTTAACTTTTATCTGTGGCCGGCTCAAGTAGCATGGAACTTTCATAATAACATAATTCTTATCAAAACGTTCATAACTTTCTTGAAAATGCACATGTATTAACATGTATATCATAACTTATGCATAGATTCTAATTTAAATTTCTATGAAGATAACGGAACATATCTGCTTCCCCATGAATAGTGCCAGTACATCAGAACACCAATTTATCATAGAGATCACAACATTGCATACATATTTTAACATTGAACTCATAGTAACAATAATCTCATTAAAGGCGAGTTTTCGCCTCAAAGATAATCAACAACCCAGTTTTCCTAAATCAAGCCATAATTTCTATTTAACTCATTTGGACCTCAATTTTGTGTATGTTAAAGTGTTATTTGTCTATTTTCTAACCTCTTTGGTCTCATCTAATTTGGATAACTATAGCTCAAGATATTTAGGTTTTATCCTAGCTTGCCCAGTGGCTAGTTAGAATCCGATACCTAAAAGTAAAAATCCACTAAAAATCGAAAAATGATTCAAATCATACGAAATTGCTCTCATATTAAAGTTAATAGGGCAAGGTTTTTTTAACAAAAAGTTTGATTCTATTCAACTTAGTAGCGCTTGAGTTATAAGCCCCGAATTCTGACCTTCCTGAGCTGCCCTATTCTGGCCCAGTTTGGACATAGGGCAACTTTCTTGAATCACTGGGAGTAAACGGGGCCTTATCTAATTCTGAAATTTTTATGGGACATTCTGCTATGTGTAAGCTTTCTAAAAAAGTTGGTTTCATTCATTTTCAAGTAGTATAGGGCGAGTTCTACCCTAAATAACCCAATCTGCCTAGAATCAAAGTCAAAAACCTAGATCAAAATTCAAAAATTCATAACTCTCTCAATACTAATCCAAAAGCCTTATATGATATATTTGTGGAAAGCCCTTGATGTATAGTTTCATATAAAAATGGTATCATCGAATTTGATAGGTGGTAGGAGCAGCCGTACACTTCGCCGTACGGACTGCCGAGGGTTTTTGGTTCTCCAGCCCTTCAGCTCTTCCTATTTTCATTCTTTGTTGCTTCCAATTTGGTTTTAACCAAACAAACAACCAATAACTAGCCATATATCATCATAATCATTCAATCAATACATCAAAGATTGTGGAAATAATCCACCCTCAGCCAGCCAAGATCACAGAATTAATGCAAACCTCTACCTTTGTTATATGTGATTTGGCTTGGTTTTTGGGGCTTGGATGAGCAAAACCTGGTTGAACTTGAGAGTTTGATGGAGTTATGTGAGTGAAGAAGAGAAGAAGAGAGCTGAAAGGAGGGGAGAAAGTGGCGCAGTCTGAATGAGTGAAAAAGGGGAGGAAAAATTTGATTAAAGGAGTAGGAGTTGTTGGCTTCCTTGGCATTTAATTAGTTGAATCTTGTATGGCTGAAATTCAGCCAAGCCTCTCCATGGATTGTGGCCAAAGTGGCGCCACATTTAGGTGTTAAGTAGGGTTAAAGTAGGGTTAAAGAGTTATGAAATCTCTTATAGTAGGGTTAAAGTAGGGTTAAAGTGGCGCCACATTTAAGTGGCTGAGTTCTCAGCCACCTAAAGTAGGGTTAAAGAGTTGGAATTCTATTGGTTCGGTTTCGACAATTTAAAATACCGTAATCTTACCGATTTCCTTTAAATCGGTGAATCGGTTTTCAATAATATTTTATGAAATCTCTTATACTTCTAACTTAATTCCCTCATATCTAAACTCAAGTAATTGCTAATCAATTGATTCTAAATAATTATTTAACTGAATTTTATTTATTTTCAATTATTCGATAAAACCGAATAATTAGGTGAAAAACGGTGGATGTTACATTATCATCCTCCTTAAAAAAAATTTTGTCCTCAAAATTTAGTACCTGAAAATAGTTCAGGATACTCTTTCCTCATATTTGATTCCAGTTCCCAAGTGTAGTCCTCAGCATCTCCCTTTCCCCCTAATACCTTTACTAGCTGCACGGTCTTGTTTTGAAGTTGTCTGCTAGTTCTGTCCACGATCCATGCTGGTTGTATGCAGAAAGTCAGGTCCTCTTTTAACTGCATTGATTCGGGTTCTAGGAAGGGTGTAGGGTCAAGTTAATACTTTCTGAGTTGGGAGACATGAAAAACATCATGAAGGTTTGATAAATGTGGAGGCAAAGTGACTCGGTATGCAACTGATCCGATTCACTTTAAGATTTCAAAGGGACCAATAAAGCGAGAATTTAGCTTCTTGACTTTTACTACTCTCCCTATCCCTGTTGTAGGAGTAACCTTCAGAAATACGTAGTCTACTTCCTGAAATTCCAAAGGTTTCCTCCTAGTATCCGCATAACTCTTCTAACGGCTCTGAGCGGCAAGCATCTTGCTTCGTATTTTCTTGATCTGCTCAGTGGTCTGCTCAACTAAATCAGGCCCCAATAGAATTGATTCTCTTGTCTCATACCAGCACAAGGGAGATTGGCACTTTCGTCCATACAATGCTTCGTAAGGAGCCATGCCGATGCTAGCATGATAGCTATTGTTGTATGCAAACTCGGCCGATGGTAAGTATCGATCCCAATTTTCGCGTTACTCCAGTATATAAGCTCGTAGCACATTTTCCAAGGTTTGAATCGTCCTTTCAGTTTGGCCATCTATTTGCGGGTGATATGTAGTACTTAAACACAACTTTGCACCGAATGCCTTCTGTAATGCTCCCCAAAACTGTGAGGTAAACCTTGGGTCTCGATCAGAGATAATAGTTGAAGGGGTACCATGTAGCCTAATAATCTCTTAGATATACAATTGCGCCAATTTCTCCGACGGGTAATTTGCTCGGATAGATAGGAAATGAGTAGATTTGGTTAATCTATCCACAATGACCCATATAGCATCATATCCCACTGATGTCCTTGGTAACCCCATTATAAAATCCATGGAGATACTCTCCCACTTCTACTCAGGGATTTCCAAGGGTTGTAACATCCCAGAGGGTTTTTGATGTTTCACTTTCACTTTCTGACAAACCAAGCACTTACCCACGAAGCTTGCCACATCTGACTTCATGTCGGGCGACCAAAACATTTTCTTAAGGTTTTGATACATTTTAGTTATGCCAGGATGTACAGTGAATTCGCCTTTTTGTGCTTCTTCTAAGATTCTTCTTCGGAGATCATTCCTTTCGGGAACACATACTCTGTCGTGATACTGCCAGATGCCCTCTTTATCTTAGGCAAAACTCGTTAATCTCCCTGATTGCACGAGATTAATCATATGTTGAAAGTTAGCATCCTACTGCTGTGCTTGCTGAATCTGGTCCTTAAAGCTACTGGTTATCTTAATTTGGTGTGACTGAAGGGTCTTGGGAGTTGTAAGGATTCCCAAATTAAGATTTCGGAAGCTTTCAATAAGTTCCATCTTTTTAATCATCATCCAAGCTATGGTCAATGATTTCCTGCTCAACGCATCTGTCACGATGTTTGCCTTACCTGGGTGGTATTTCAATTCAAATTCATAGTCTTTAAGGAGTTCCATCCATCTCCGCCGCCTCATGTTTAATTCCTTCTTATCAAAGAAGTACTTCAAACTCTTATGATCAGAAAAGACCTTGAACCTCACTCCGTACAGGTGATGTCTCCATATCTTCAAAACGAATACTACTGCTGCTAATTCGAGGTCGTGAGTAGGATAGTTCCTTTCGTGTGGCTTTAATTACCTGGAGGCATATGCGACCACCTTTCTGGTTTGCATCAACACACACCCTAACCCTTGTTGGGAAGCATCACAATAGACTTCAAATGGTCCATAAGGGTCTGGCAAGGCTAACACTGGTGTCGTAGTCAACCTCTTCTTCAAATCCTGAAAACTCTGTTCGCACTCCGACGTCCACTCAAATGGAACATTCTTTCTGGTTAGCTTAGTCAAGGGCAAGGCTATTCGAGAAAAATCCTTAACGAATCACTTGTAATATCCAGCTAAACCCAGAAAACTCTTGACTTCAGAGACTGTGGTCGGTCTTTCCCAGTTTAGAAGTGCTTCTACTTTGCTGGGGTCTACAGAAATTCCTCTAGAGGACAATACATGGTCTAGAAATTTTACTTCCTTTATCCAAAATTCACATTTGGATAATTTAGCATAAAGTTTCTTTTCTCTTAAAATTTGCAGAACCAGCCGAAGTGTTCCGCATGCTTTTGCTCCGTCTTCGAGTAGACAAGTATATCGTTGATGAAGACCACTACAAATTTGTCCACATATGGGCGAAATATCCGATTCATGTAATCAATGAATACTGCTGGTGCATTTATCAGTCCAAATGACATCATGGTATACTAATAGTGTCCGTATCGAGTTTGAAAAGCTGTCTTAGGAATATCTTGTTCCCAAACTCGAATTTGGTGATATTCAAAATGCAAGTCGATCTTGGAGAATACTATTGCACCTTGTAATTGGTCCATGAGATCATCAATCCTTGGCAGTGGATACTTATTCTTAATTGTCACTTTATTCAGCTGCCTATAATCCATGCATAAGCGCATGTTTCCATCTTTCTTTTTGACCAACAAGACTGGAGCTCCCCATGGCGACGCGCTTGGCCGTATGAATCCTTTTCCTAAAAGCTCTTCGATCTGTCTTTTTAGTTCCGTTAGCTCTATAGGTGACATTCGATACGGAGCTATAGATATTGGTCCCGCACCTGGAACCAACTCGATGGTAAACTCGATTTCTCTCTCCGGAGGGAATTCAGGAATATCCTCTGGAAAAACATCTGGATATTCCTTAACAATCAGGATCTTTTCTAGTTCCTGCTCAGCTTCTGTCACATTAGCTGACAAGAGGATATTTCCTTGATTCTTTGACCCAAAAGAGTTCTGATAGAAGAGTGTTGAGGTTTGGGATTCAGAAGATGAAACAGAGGGAAATACCACCATCTTGTCAGAGCAATTGAGTACGACTCGATTGGCAGAAAGCCAATCCATGCCCAGAATTACTTCAAGGCCAAATAGAGGGATACAAATCAAATTGGCAGCAAAGGTCCTACTGTAACATCCGCGATTTCCGACTTCCGATCCCCTCTATTGTTGATATTTCCGATTTCCGAGTTGCCTTACATTCCGCTTCCGACCTCAATATTAGCTTCGACTTCCGACTTCGTTTCAAGGCTTACAAGGGACTTCTTCCGATTTCCGACCTAATGCATGCAGCTTACGGTCTCCGATTTAATGAATGAAGCTTACGATTTCCGACCTTGTAAGCATGTATAAATTTTGACCTCGTCAGTATGAATTCCGATTTCCGATTTCAAGAGCTGAAATGAAGTGATTGATGCTTCCCACTTACTAGTTCGTCTTCGACTTTAGCACAATTTACGACCTCCGACCTTAGCGATCAAAGAGCAAAATGTTCGATTTCCGACTTCGTCTCTAAGGCTCAAATGAACTGCCTGTATTACGAATTCCGACATTATGATTCACCAATGTACGAGATCCGATTTTGAGTCCAATATTGGTAGCTCTCATTTATATATCTTTTCGAGTTCCGGGATAGAAATTTTATAATTCCCGAGTTCCGACCCTAAGTGCTTGGCTTCACACCAGGCTATACTTTTAAGTTTCAATTAGACTGGATGTTTTCTGAGTTCCGACTTCATATACAGGAGGTTCACGAGGTCTGACTTTATAGAGTGTACGAGTTCCGATTTCGTTTCCAGAATATGCTAGAAACTACTCCCACTTTAGGCGACGTGGAGAGTGATTCTACTACACAAAGAGGGCAATGTGGAGAGTAAGGTTGGCTGAAACTTGGCCTTATGTTTAGAGGCCAATCAAAACCTTCCAAGTTAACTCCCACTCATGCCTATATAACACACCCTCCTCCTTTGATTCAGACCCTCATTCACGTTGCATTCCTCTTCTCCTTCAGCTCTCTTTCTCTCTTACTCACACATCCAAAACTCAAGCTAAGTTCCAGCCTTATTCACCCAACCTCTAAGAACTCAGCACAAGACACTTAAATCAAAGGTAGGGGTTTTTAATTTCTTGCATCAAATCCATGCACTTGGCTGGCTGGGCTGAATCATTTTCACCTTAATTGATGTGTGAATTGAATGATTATGCTTGGATTAATAGAAGATTTTGAGTTAGAAGTAGAATTAGAAGAAGGAAACTAAGAGGATTAAATGGATGGAGGTGCTGTATTGGAGGAGAGTCCACGGCAGTCCGTATGGCGGAGCGTACGGAGCCGCCTACGATCGGTCAAATCCGATGAAACTATTTTTAGATGAAACTAGACATCTAGGGCTTTCCATAGACATATCATATAAGGGTTTTGGATCAGAATTGAGGAAGATATGAATTTTTGAATCTCGACCTAGGGTTTTGACTCTGGCTCTGGGCAGATTAGGTTATTTAGGGTAGAACTCGATCTATACTGCATGAAAATGAGTGAAACCAACTTTGTTGGAAAGCTTACACATAGGAGAACAATATCCAAAGAAATTCCGAGTTTGTTATCAACTCAGTTGTTCCCAGTGATTTGAAGAAGTTACCCTATGTCCAAACCAGGCCAACACAGGGCAGTTCAGAAAGGCTAAGTTTCGGGGCTTGTAACTCGAGCCCTACTAAGGAAAACGAAATGGAACTTTTTTTATATGAAAGATTGTCCTGTTAGCGTTAATATGAGGCCAATTTCGTCTGATTTGAGTGAGTTTTCGATTTTTAGTGAATTTCTACTTTTAGTTGCCTGATTCTGGCTAGCCAATGGGCAGGCCGAGATAAAGTTTAGATATCTTGAGTTATAGATACCGAAATTAGATGGGACCAAAGAGGTTAGAAAATAGACACACAACCCTGTAACATACTCAAATTTGAGGTCCAAATGAGTTAAAATGAAATTGTGGCATGAATTACAAGAACCGGGTTGGTTGAACATGCAGAGGCAGGATTTCTGTCTTAATGAATTTGATATGGATTTGAGTTCTATGTTGGAATATAAATGTGAAATTGTGTTCATTGTGATAAATTAATGTATTGATTGGCTGACACTATTCATGGGGAAGCGGACACGTTCCGTTATGCTGCCAAAGTTTCGGTAGAACCCATGTACAAGTTATGAATTACATGTGAATGCATATACATTCTTAAGAAAGCCATGAAAGTTATGAAAAGAAGTATGTTGTTATGCAAGTTCCATACTACTTGGGCCAGCCCCGGATAGAAAGTTAATGGGAATAGATCGGTGGGAAGATCGGGGAAAGTAAACCCGGCATTCCTATATAGGAACGAGCTCGATCCTGATAAGCAGACTATTACCCAGGAGTCTAAAATGGCCAAGAACTCCCAGGGGACCAAGAGAGATGGAAAATGATAGAAAGTAATGAAAGAGTCTATGAAAGAAAGTTCAAGAATGAGTCTACATGATTACATGAATGCATGAATACATGGAATAGTTACATCAAGATGTTTACAATTGTCTATTATAATTGCCCACTGCTATTCATTTATTTATTTCGTTCATTATTCTATGTATCAGTATTAGTAATCTATTTGTTTCTTATGCCGATTAAAGTAAAATTGAACCTTGCCTCGGACCAGACATGTTTTTAAACTCATGAAAATGGACCTTTTAGTTTGAACACATATTTTAATAATTAAGTAAAACCCGAGGTAACTGAGAATGTATGTGATGTCAGTATTAGTATAACCAAACCCTACTGAGAATTTTCTTGAAATTCTCACCCCTTTTGCATCTCCCGCATCATTCTCAGACTCTGGCGATGGACTCCACAGCCACCCTTTTTATTGAGATTCCTGCATTACAGTTCCACCATGATCTGGAGTTGGACTCTTTGTACATAGCCGGTTCGTGCAACTTTCGTCTGTACCTCTTTAGCGACAGGAACTTTGATGTTCCTTTACACCATCCCCTCTTCGACTTTGCTTCCCCGTATATTGCCATCCCTCTACATATGGCGCACCCACATCCTGCACCTCCTGCACCTGCAGCTCCCGCTGACTCTGCCCCTGAGTCACCACCGCAGGCAGTCCCCGACATCCCGTCGAGTTCAGAGAGTGACCCCTCCGAGGCCACCGGCTCATCGCCCTCTTCCTCCTCGGGACCTAGCGCAGACTATACTCCGGCCGAGCCTGGCATGGCTAACGGCTACCTGACGGAGTAGCTTAACGGCAGGGGATGTTGTACAGTATGACCCTCTTTTGGACAGCATGTAGCTTTGGGTCATGGGTTTGACTGTAGAGTTAGTAGTAGATTACGAAATGTCCTTTGAGGACCATAGGGTATTTTGGTAGATGAGGGCATTATGGTCTTTTGATACACCAGCCCCCGTATGTATTTCTACTTTAAAACTTTGTACATAAACTGAAGCAGTGACTTCTGATATATATATAAATATGTTTACACGTATGCAGTAACATTATTGTACTATACTTATCTTGGTGATATTTTGCTTGTTTCATTTTTAATATAACAGTACGCCGTTTCGTCAACAGAGACGATTTAAAGAGAAATTAAAAACAAGAAAGGTAAATAAAGTATCAACACGGTAACACGACCTGACTAGTTTCATGCTATGACTTAAGCATAACATAAAATTAGTAGGGTGTTACACCTACCCTCAATTCGAAGAGGAACATTGATGCATATTTGACTAGTTCTAACAGGTCCATTAGTAGGAGTAGAAACCAGTAGATCATAAGGTAATTTAGAAATTGGTAACTGCAAAATAGTCACATAGTTATGAGAAATAAACGAATATGAAGCACCCGAATTATATAGTACAGTTAGAGTCTCACCATCCACATCATAGGTACCTTGGATTAATCCTTCAGACTTGTCAGCTTCTTCTGCGCTCATTGTAAAGACCCATCCTTGATGTTGGGGTCGAGGCGGCGGTGATGGATTCCTAGTTGGACACTCATAAATTTTATGGCCTGGCTTGCCACATCTGTAGCAGACATTTTGGCCTGCCACACACGGCCGATCGCCATGATTCTTACCGCATTTTGTGCAAGTTGGATTTGGAAAAGGCCGTTGGGGTTGCTTGCCTTTGTTGCCTGCCAGCGGAAATCTCCTCTATTGTGGTAGGTTGGGCTTGGATCTTGGGCCTTGTGGGGCCAACCCGCTCTTGAAATTTCCACCAGATGCCCTGGCTGCAGCTAATTTCAAGTTGCAATCTTCCACAAGTCGGCATTTGTTCACCAACATGGGGAAATCCCTAATCTCCATTGGCCCTATTGCGATAAGAATGTCTTCACGTAACCCTCCTTCAAATTTAACGCACTTCCAAACTTCATTTGGGTTCCTCTGGTAAATCGTAGAAAATTTGCACAGCTCTTCGAACTTGGCAATGTATTCAGATATTGTCTGGTTTCCTTGACGAAGCTGCATAAACTCAAGTTCCTTGGCATTTTGAACGGAAGTCGAAAAGTGCTTCTGGTAAAATACATCCCTAAACATCGTCCAGGTGACTGCCATCTGAGATTATTCGAACAATCTTCGTATGCCGTTCCACCAAAACTTGGCGTCTGCTTCAAGCATGTAAGTGGTGAAGGTCACCTTTTGATGATCCGAGCAATCCAGGATAGAGAAAATTTTCTCCATGGCTTTGATCCATTTGTCAGCTTTATCAGGATCATACGCCCCTCAGAAGCTTGGCGAATTTTCCTTTCTGAACTCAGCAAACTTGAGATAGTCCAGATCAACTCCCGGGCCATGAGGGTTTCCTCCACAACTTGCCTCAGGTCGTCTGCCTAGCAGTTCCATCATCTGGTGAGCTACTGCGGCTTGCTCCCGCATTGCATGAGCCATTTCTCGCATTGTGGCCATAAAGTCAGTCGGGTCCTCTGGAGCAGGTTCTGCATGTGGTCTGTCCCGCCTTCCGGAAGCCATTAAGTTTGAAGCACACAAAATAAAAGTTATTGAGTTGATCAAGCTCAATACTAAATCTAATGTGCTAGTAAATAACAGCTCACACGGTCAGACACTTCATACACATGCACAACTATATCTCAACTATACAGGCAAAATCTGGTGCATATTATCAGCTAAAGATACAGAATATGCGTGAAGCATAGTCAGTCCAATCCTCAAGCCTTAGCTAGGACGAACTGCTCTGATACCAAAAATGTAACACCCTACTAATTTAATGTTATGCTTAAGTCATAGCATGAAATTAAGTAGATTATGTTACCATGTTAACACTCTGCTTACCTCTCATGATTCGTGTCGTATCTCATTTCATTTTTTTTTTTTTCTTTTCTTTGCAAATAGACGAAATAGCACGCTGCTATACTAAGAGCGTAATGAAACTTAACAAAATATCACAAAAGCTAAGAATAAGTACAATAACATCAACTGTATACATGCATATATATACATCAGAAGCCATTGCTTCAGTTTATGTACAGAGTTTCAAAATGGGGTACATAAGTGGGCCGGCGTACCAAAAAGACATAAGGCCCGTACCAGTCAAAATGATCCTATGGGTCCTCAGAGGACATTTCAAAACCTACTGCTAGTCTTACTGTCAAATCTATGACCTAGAGCTACATGCTCTCAAAAGAGGGTCATGCTATACAACGTCTTCTGCGGCTGGCCTACTCCGTCAGATAGCCGTTGGCCATGCCAGGCCTGGCTGGAGAGTAATCTGCACTGGGTCCCGAGGAGGAAGAGGGTGGTGAGCCGGTGGCCTTGGAAGGGTCACCCTCTGAGCTAAGTGGCATATCTGGAACTGCCTCCGAAGGTGACTCTGGTGCAGGGTCAGCAAGAGCTGCATGTGCTACGGGTGCAGGAGGCGCTGGAGGTAGGTGCGCCATGTGTAGTGGGATGGCAATGTAAGGAGTCGCAAGGTCGAAAACAGGATGATGTAGAGGGACGATAAAGTTCCTATTGCTAAATAGGTAAAGGCGGAAGTTACAAGAACCGACTATATACAGAGAGTCTAGGACTGGATCATGGTGAAGCTGCAAATCTGGGATCTCAATGAAGAGGGTGGCCATGGAGTCCATCACCAGCATCTGAAAATGATGCGGGAAATACAGAACAACATGAGAATTTGAAGAAATTCTCAGTAGGGTTCGTGTATAATGGTTATCTGACGTCACATACATTTTCAGTTGCCTCGATTTTTATTTAATTCTAAAAGCATGTGTTCGAACTAAGTTATCCGTTTTAATGAGTTCAATGAAAAGTTTGGTCCGAGGCAAGGTTCAGTTTTACTTTAATTGGCATAAGAAACAAAATAGATTACTAATAATTATTCACATAATAATAAACAGAATAAATGAACAAATGGCAGTAAATAAACATAATAAATAACTGTAAACATCTTAACATAACTATCCCATGAAATCATAGAGATCACCAATTTATCATAGAGATCACGACATTGCATACATATTTTAACATTGAACTCATAGTAACAATAATTTCAGTAAGGCAGAGTTTTTGCCTTAGTATAATCAGCCAACCCGATTTTTCTAAATCAAGTCATAATTTCTATTTAACTCATTTGGACCTCAATTTTGGATATATTAAAGTGTTATGTGTCTGTTTTCTAATCTCTTTAGTCGCATCTAATTTTGATAACTATAGCTCAAGATATTTAGGTTTTATCCCGACTTGCCTACTGGCTAGCCAGAATCAAACACGTAAAAGTAAAAATCCAGTAAAAATCAAAAACTGATTCAAATCATACGAAATTGGTCTCATATTAAAGATAACAGGGCAAGGTTTCATTTACAAAAAGTTTCATTTCATTCGACTTAGTAGGGCTCAAGTTATAAGCCTTGAATTCTAACCTTCCTAAACTGCCCTATTCTGGCCTAGTTTGAACATAGGGCAATTTTCATGGATCACTGGGAGTAAACGGGACCTTATCTAATTCTGAAATTTTTATGGAACATTCTCCTATGTGTAAGCTTTCTAACAAAGTTCGTTTCATTCATTTCAAATAGTATAGGGCGAGTTCTACCCTGAACAACCCAATCTGCCCAGAATCAAAATCAAAAACCTAGGTCGAAATTCAAAAATTCATAACTCTCTCAATACTAACCCAAAAGCCTTATATTATATATGTATGGAAATCACTAGACGTCTAGTTTCATATAAAAATGGTTTCATCGAATTTAATCAGTGGTAGGAGGAGCCGTACACTCCACCGTACGGACTATCGAGGGTTTTTGGTTCTCCAGCCCTTCAGCTCTTCCTATTTTCATTCTTTGTTGCTTCCAATTCGGTTTTAACCAAACAAACAGCCAATAACCAGCCATATATCATCATAATCATTCAATCAATACATCAAAGATTGTGGAAAAAATCCACCCTCAGCCAGCCAAGATCACAGAATTAATGCAAGAATTAAACCTCTACCTTTGTTATATGTGATTTGGCTTGGTTTTTGGGGCTTGGATGAGCAAAACCTGGTTGAACTTGAGAGTTTGATGGAGTTATGTGAGTGAAGAAGAGAAGAAGAGAGCTGAAAGGAGGGGAGAAAGTGGCACAGTCTGAATGAGTGAAAAAGGAGAGGAAAAATCTGATTAAAGGAGTAGGAGTAGTTGGCTTCCTTGGCATTTGATTGGTTGAATCTTGTATGGCTGAAATTCAGCCAAGCCTCTCCATGGATTGTGGCCAAAGTGGCGCCACATTTAGGTGTTAAGTGGCTAAGTTCTCAGCCACTTAAAGTAGGGTTAAAGAGTTGGAATTCTATTGATTCGGTTCCGACAGTTTAAAATACTGTAATCGTACCGATTTCCTTTAAATCGGTGAATCGGTTTTCAATAAAATTTTATGAAATCTCCTATACTTCTAATTTAATTCCCTCATATCTAAACTCAAGTAATTGCTAATCAATTGATTCTAAATAATTATTTAATAGAATTTTATTTATTCTCAATTATTCGATAAAACTGAATAATTAGGCGAAAAATAGTGGATGTTACAGTTGGCACTTTTGATAATTCTTTAGAGAATTTTATTGTTTATTTATTCTATGATTTTTTGGTTGCAGGTTTTTATTTGCTTAATTAAGTCTTGCATAAGGACATGCAAGAGCTAATTGTGGAGGAATTTGATCAATTGGACTTTTATATACTTATTTTCCCTCATTCCTAGCTCTTTAATCCTCTTTTGTGCCTAATTGGATTGAGTTGGACCATTTTGTGTTAATTGGATTTTAGTTGGGCTTGAGTTGAATTTTCCAGCATCTGGTTAATTCTTACACTATTTTGGTTTTATGGCCATATCTTGTGTTCTAGAGATTATTTTATTGTGATTCTTAATTTGTAGGAAAGCTGAGATATAGGTCTACAACTCTTATGTAGAGGTTAGAGGCAAACTCGAAAGTCTTGGAGGTGAAATTGGGCCTGGAATTAGAGTCTTGACTACAGCCGTGGTTCTTGAGCAACATGCAATGTTTGGACCATAACTCGGTCCACAAAAACCCAATTGAGCCTATTCCAGTGGCATTTTGAAGTTGACACCCAAGCTTTGAGTCATCTTCAGACACAAATCCAAACGGATGCATTTTCTTGGTCAGAATTGCAGAATAATATCACAGGCTAATTCAGAACATTAATTGGTAGTTTCAAGCATAACTTCCTCTCTAGAATTCAGAATTTGGAAAATTAGGTGTCTAGATATAGTTAATAGGCAAAGGATTAATGTGATTAAGCAATATTGAATTGTTTTAGATGTTTTGATGCTGTTATGGGTTGAGTATAAATAGAGGCTAGAGCTTTGTAACAAGTTAGACAGAAATTTGGAATAGAATCCAGTTTTTTGGTTTTCTTTCTTTTCTCTCTCATGCCTCCCATCACATTTACATTTTGTTCTTGTAACACCCTTCCAAGTACAGTACTATGCTTAAGTCATAGCATCACACTCAGAAGTTGTTACTGTTACCTAAACAAACCTTGTCTGATAGCAACCTCTAGCTATCCCCAATATTTCTTGAGCTATCTGGAGATAATACGGAAATATAGTGAGAATTTTAAATTCTCAGTAGAATTCACTAAGAAATTTCATGCTGTGTCATCGCTATTATCTCCAGCTGCTTCGGTTTATAAAAAAAAAAAAAAAAAAGTGAACATGCTATACAAATAGTTCCATTTTATAGTTTCAAAACATGTGGTCCAAAGCAGAGTTAATTTTACTCAAGCACTTGTCAAACAGAGTAAGGGTTCAAGCATGAGTATAACAATATTTCATAATAATATTAATAATATCGATAGCAAGAGCCTACTTGAATGTCATAATGATGACAATAACAAACATTATTTGTGTGTATGTACTGTTCATCATAAAATCAAGCATATGCAAATATGTTCACTTGGATTCATGCAAAAATGCACTTATGTTTCTTTAACTTTCTTTAACTTCCTTTCCTTGGCACACCTAGGCGTTACGTATCGCCATCCCTAGGGTGTTTGCATATGTTTGAATCTTTAGTCTTTACTGCCCTTAGATAGTCTGATCTAGGGGTGAGCTCAACTCGTGACCATCGTCACACAGTACTGACCCGCAAGGAGACCCACATGCCTCTAGGTCAGAGGGACTCAGTTGGCAATCTGTCTCCAACATAGAGGGACCCAAAAGTTTTAGCTGCCTTCACAAGGAGGGACCCAATGTGCAATTGCCTCCGAGTGAAGGGATCCACATCTTTATCTTTTAACTGCCTTCACCTAGAGGGACCCAAATATCTACCTCCAAGTGAAGGGATCTCATATATTCTTCCTTCATTCATATGCAAATATGCATGCTCTCATAAGAATAATTCATGATCATATCATTCATAATTGTATAGCTGTTCACCTTTGATCATGCATGTGAATGCTCTACATTCTTGTACATGAGTCACATATACTTTAATCATATTTGCATGCATGATTATCATAGTCACCACATATACTTACTCATGATTTTAAATTCATAAATAATCAACTTGACTGGTAAAAACTATCAATCC
The DNA here is from genome assembly GCA_031439595.1 of Pterocarpus santalinus. Taxonomy (NCBI): domain Eukaryota; kingdom Viridiplantae; phylum Streptophyta; class Magnoliopsida; order Fabales; family Fabaceae; genus Pterocarpus; species Pterocarpus santalinus. Next base: position 42,595,303 of record CM062532.1, on the reverse strand, counting down.
ATTAATTTTACACTTTCTGTCAAAAATTCAACAACATAACGGATCGAGTCCGCTTCCCATGAATAGTGCCAGACAACCGGAAAATTTTAATCAAACAGCAAACCCAACATAGAACATCATATCTCTATTAGTTGTCACACACAGCAAAGTCTTATAAGCAAAGCTTAGGTGGTCAGGTGCAAGATTAAAATCTTAAGTCTTAATCTATCTTGCAAGCTTTAAACTTTTATTAATGTTCCCGAATTTGAGCTTAGGACCGACTTCCAAGATTACATTGGTCCCGAGTTCAAAGATTATATAAGTCCCAACCTCCGGGGTTGTGTTCGATCTCCGAGATTGATTCTGGATCGAGTTCCGAGGTTATATGCTTACTGAGATACCGAGTTTAGGAATTACGGGTATAAAAGTGTTAAAGCGTCCTGGTTCTCGATTTCTGAGATTGTTTTATTAATCCATAATTATTCTTCCAAGACTTTTATGAATGTGTTTCCTAAGTTCCAAGTTCTGAAATTAATTTTTACCAATCTAGTTTTCTATGCGCTTAGTCTCAAGTTCAATATTAAGTATACCTAATCTAGCTCTTTGTTTGCTAAGTTCCGAGTTCCGACAGTTTAAAATACCGTAATTTTACCGATTTCCTTTAAATCGGTAAATCAGTTCAAGAAAATTTCTATTGAAATCTTCTATACTTCTAACCTAATTCCCTCATATCTAAACTCAAATAATTGCTAATTAATTGATCCTAAATAAATATTTAGTCAAATTTTAATTAATCTCAATTCTTTGATAAAAATCGAACAACTAGGCGAAAAACAATAAAAATTCCGGTGGATGTTACAGTTCTTCTCCATCCATGGAGGAGTAAACTATTATCTGATTCAAGAACCAAAGTGAAGCAATAATACTCTTGAAGAATAGTGCAATCCGGATTCAACTCGTCTAATTTGGTTTCATCTCACTTTCTCTATTCTCAATTTTATTTGGAACTTCATTTCGAAATATAGTTGAGAATTCGATTGTTTTCATTTTGATCGTTTAATTGTATGATTCAATTGGTTTCTAAGATTAGCTGCATTGGTACATTAAGTCAATTCTACTATCTTCAGTTCTAGAGATTTATGAACCGAATTGTTTTTGTAATTGGTTACATGCATGGAGGTTTCTATGTGAATGCTAGATTCCAATTGAGGTTTTATTTGGATTTATTGTTAATCACAGAATTGGGTTGTTGATATTTTTTTTTTTAATTTGATGATAGAGTAGTAATTGTTCTTCTCGGTTCTTGGATTGGATGCTTCATTTTCTATTTAAATTAGCTACATTCATATTTGGTTAATTTTGTTTTCAAATCATAAACAACCCATCCCCCAAATTCCTGAATATATAGCATTGACATCATTGGGAGATGACTCATGTTGCACCCTTTACTGCAAAGATGAGGAATTTTGACAAGAAGGGTCAAAGAAGTAAAGTTTGTATGTAATAGCATAGCTTAGGGAAACCCTCACATTTGTGCACTTAGCTTGTCTATTGACCAATGTTATTTCTTATTGCCTTTGGTTTTACCTTATCATGTCCTCATATTTTCCTTACCTCTACCATGACACCACTTCTTCCTTGAATAAAGCCCTCTTGATTCTTGTTTGCATATGATTTTAAGTAGTGGAGAAGTAGAAGATTAACAAGCTTATGGCAATGCATTATCTATTGAGGTGACTTGAGTAAAACAATTTTGGCTATACACTTGAGAGTTGAGAGATTCATACACCACCTTGCAAGGTCTTTCATACTTGATTTATGTGCACTTTGAAGGATTTTGCTTGGCTTGTACTCTTGAAAGAAGGGGAGTTGAATGCTTGATTGTTAGGAAACTCTGGATGACTTATATGTTCTTGCATTCCTAAGCTTAGCACTTTTGATAATTCTTTGAAGAATTTTATTGTTTATTTATCCCATGATTTTTAGGTTGCAGGTTTTTATTTGCTTAGTTGAGTCTTGCATAAGGACATGCAAGAGCTAAGTGTGGGGGAATTTGATCAATTAGACTTTTATATACTTATTCTCCCTTATTCCTAACTCACTAATCCTCTTTTGTGCCTAATTGGATTTATTTGGACCTTTTTGTGTTAATTGGATTTTAGTTGGGCTTGAGTTGAATTTTCCAGCATTAGGTTAATTTTGACACTATTTTGGTTTTATGGCCATATCTTGAGTTGTGGAGCTCATTTTATTGTGATTGATGATTTGTAGAAAAGCTGAGAGATAGGTCTACAACTCTTATGAAGAGGTTAGAGGCAAACTCGGAAGTCTTGGAGCTGAAATTGGGCCTGGAATTAGATTTTTGACTGCAGCCATGGTTACTGAGGAGCATGCAATGTTCGGACCATAACTCGGTCCACAAAAACCCAATTGAGCCCATTTTGCTGGTGTTTTGAAGCTGACATCGAAGGCTTTGAGTCTTTTTCAGACCACAAATCCAAACAAATGCATTTTCTTGGCCAAAACCACAGAATAATATCACAGACTAATGCAGGACATTAATTGGCGGTTTCAAGCATAACTTCCTCTCTAGAATTTAGAATTTGGAAAATTAGGTGTCCAAATATAGTTAATAGGCAGAAGATTAATGTAATTAAGCAATATTGAATTGTTTTAGATGTTTTGATGCTACTATGGCTGAGTATAAATAGAGGCCTAAACCTTGTAACAAGTTAGATAGAAATTTGGAATAGAATCCGATTTTTTGGTTTTCTTTTTTTCTCTTTCACGCCCCCATCGCCTTTACATTTTGTTCTCATCTATCCATGGAGGAGTAGACTTTTATCTGATTCAAGAACCAAAGTGAAGCAATAATACTCTTGAAGATTAGTGTAATCTGGATTCAACTCATCCAATTCGATTTCATCTCTTTTTCTCTATTCTCAATTTTATTTGGAAAATGAAGGTCTTCATTTCAAAATATATTTGAGAATTCAATTGTTTTCATTCTGATCGTTTAATTTTATGATTCAATTCATTTCTAAGATTAACTACATTGGTACATTAAATCATTTCTACTGTCTTCGGATCTAGAGATTTCTGAACTGAATTGTTTGTGTAATTGGATACATGCATGGAGGTTTCTATGTGAATGCTAGATTCAAATTGAGGTTTCATTTGGATTTATTATTAATCACAGAATTGGGTTGCTGATATATTTCTTTTAATCTGATGATAGAGTAGTAATTGTTGTGCTCGGCTCTTGGATTGGATGTTTCATATTCTATTTAGATTAGCTAAATTCATTTATGGTTAATTTTGTTTTTAAATCATAAACAAATACCCTCCCCCAAATTCCTGATCATATAGCATTGACATCATTGGGAGACAACTCAAGTTGCACCCTTTATTGCAAAGATGAGGAATTTTGATAAGAAAGGTCAAAGAAGTTAAGTATGTATGTCATAGTATAGCTTGGGAAAACCTTTACATTTGTGAACTTAGCTTGCCTATTGACCAATGTTATTTCTTATTGCCATTGGTTTTACTTTATCACGTCCTCATATTTTCCTTACCTCTACCATGACACCACTTCTTCCTTGAATAAAGCCCTCTTGATTCTTGTTTGTGAATGATTGTAAGTAGTGGAAAAGTAGAAGATTAACAAGCTTATGGTAATGCATTATCTATTGAGGGACTTGAGTGAAACACTCTATACACTTGAGAGTTGAGAGATTCATACACCATCTTGTGAGGTCTTTCATACTTGATCTATGTGCTCTTTGAAGGATTTTGCTTGGCTTGTATTCTTGAGAGGTGGGAAGTTGAATGCTTATTTGTTAGGGAACTCTTGATGCCTTATATGTTCTTGCATTCCTAAGCTTTGCACTTTTGATAATTCTTTGGAGAATTTTATTGTTTATTTATTCCATGATTTTTAGGTTGCAAGTTTTTATTTGCTTAATTAAGTTTTGCGTAAGGATATGCAAGAGCTAATTGTGGAGGAATTTGATCAATTGGACTTTTATATGCTTATTTTCCCTCATTCCTAGCTCATTAGTCCTCTTTTGTGCCTAATTGGATTGAGTTGAACCATTTTGTGTTAATTGGTTTTTAGTTGGGCTTGACTTGAATTTTCCAACATCCGGCTAATTCTGACACTATTTTTGTTTTATGGCCATATCTTGAGTTCGAGAGCTTATTTTATTGTGATTCTTGATTTGTAGGAAAGCTGAGAGATAGGTCTACAACTCTTATGAAGAGATCAGAGGCACACCCGAAAGTCTTGGAGGTGAAATTGGGCCTGGAAGTAGAGTCTTGACTACAGCTGCGGTTCCTGAGCAGCATGCAATGTTTGGACCGTAACTCAATCTACAAAGCCCAATTGATCCTATTCCAGTGGCATTTTGAAGCTGACACCCAAGGCTTTGAGACATCTTCAGACACAAATCCAACAGATGTGTTTTCTTGGCCAAAATCATAGAATAATATCGTAGACTAATTCAAGACATTAATTGGCGGTTTCAAGCATAACTTCCTATCTAGAATTTAGAATTTGGCAAATTAGGTGTCCAGATACAGCTAATAGACAAAGGATTAATGTAATTGAGTAATATTGAATTGTTTTGGACGTTTTGATGCTATTATGGCCGAGTTTAAACAAAGGCCAGAACCGTGTAACTAGTTAGACAGAAATTTGGAATAGAATCCAATTTTTTGGTTTTTTTTCTTTTCTCTTTCATGCCCCACCCAATGAACTTTACATTTCATACTCCTCCATCCATGGAGGAGTATACTTTTATATGATTCAAGAACCAAGGTGAAGCAATAATACTCTTGAAGGTTAGTGTAATCCGAATTCAACTCGTTAAATTTGATTTCATCTCTCTTTGTCTATTCTCAATTTTATTTGGAAATTGAAGGTCTTCATTTCGGAATATGGTTGAGTTGTTTTCATTTTGATCATTTGATTATATGATTCAATTGATTTTTAAGATTAACTACATTGGTACATTAAATCGATTCTACTTTCTTCAGTTCTAGAGATTTTTTAACCGAATTGTTTGTGTAATTGGTTACATGCATGGAGGTTTCTATGTGAATGCTAGATTCAAATTGAGGTTTCATTTGGATTTATTGTTAAACACAGAATTGGGTTGTTGATATATTTTTTTTTAATTTTATGATAGAGTAGTAATTGTTCTTGGTTCTTGGATTGGATGCTTCATATTTTGTTTAAATTAGCTACATTCATATTTGGTTAATTTTGTTTTTAAATCATCAACAAACCCCCCTAAATTCCTGATCATATAGCATTGATATCATTGGGAGATGACTCGTGTTGCACCCTTTACTGCAAAATTGTGTGGTTCAGTGTTTACAATTTGATCGACCTTAGCTGATTGCTCAATGATGCCGAGACAAGGGACACGCTAATTGAAAAGCTGTGTTTGTCCTTGTTTCATGCATACACCAAGCTTAAGTATTATTTATTACCAAGAGAGGTTCTAGTGATGTGCAAGATTGACATTGTTTTGCCTTGAAGTATGTTCCTTTGAAGGCTATTAGAGGACAAGCCTTAGCTCATTTTCTGACAAAGCATGCTTGTATCCTATGGATAATTGCCAAAGGTATGTTCAGCTATAACTATGGATCTAGGTGTTTGGTTGATCCAAACACCAAAATGGAGCAAAGGTTAGGAATGTTATCATTAGTCCAAATAGGGTTGAAAGAAAATACATGTGCTTATTGGATTTGCAATGTTCCAATAATCAAGCAGAGTACCAAGCTCTAATCTTAAGACTGAGATTGCTTTTGTCCATGGACACCAAATTGATCAAGATCCTAGGTGATTCTTAATTCATTATTTAATAGTTGATTGGAAAGTACAAGTGCAATAAGCGAACATTGGTGGAATATCTAGAATTAGTCCATGCTCTATTGGAACAGTTTGCGAAAGTAACAATCTCCCATGTCCCCACAATGATAATGAAATGGCCAATGATCTAGCACAACAGGCATCAAATTTTAGCCAAGTTTGAATGAAATTAATTAGAGTGGAGCTTGCGAAGAACAACCAATTAAGGAAAAAGATGGAAGCATGCACTTGAGCAATACTGAAATAATCCTTCGACTAAAGCCGAGTATAAGTTAACGTAAAAGGCCTTAAGATATGTACTAGTGGATGATGAATTTTTCAAAAAGAGCCAAGAAGGACTATTATTAAAGTGCATGGACAAATTAGAGGCAAAGAGAATTATGCATGAAGTGCATGAAGGAATATATGCAGCTCACAAATCAAGCCCAAAGATGAGATAGCTAATCCATCACTATGGATACTATTGGCCTACCATCTCAGCTGATTGCCATCTGTATACAAGGGGATGTGAAGTTTGCCAAATGCATGGGTCACTTTAGAAGGTGCCAGTCAAGAAATTACATGCAGTTGTAAAACCTTGGCTTCTCAAAGGTTAGGCTACGGATTTGATCGGCAAGATTCATCCCCTATCATCTAAGCATCACACCTTTGTTGTCGTGGCCATGGATTACCTCACAAAATGGGTAGAGGCTTAGCTATTGGTTAATGTGACCCAAGCCGATATGATATGATTTATCAAGACTTAAATCATATATTGATTTGAAGTTCCTGAAACCAAAATTATGGACCAAGGAGCCATGTTTACTGGGGAAAAGATGAAAGCTTTTGCCCAACATTTCAACTTTTGGCTAATTCATTCTTCTCCATATTATGCCTAGGCTAATGAACAAGCAAGGACTACCAGCAAGATCCTAATAGATACGATTAAGAAGACTACGGAGGATAAATCGAGAAGGTGGCATGAAGTCCTATCTAAAATACTATGGGCTTACAAGAATTCTAAGAACAATGCTAGGCTTAACTTCTTATCGGCTAACATATAGTCAAGACTTTGTCCTACCATTGGAGTTAGCTATGAATTCCCTTCAAGTGGCAAAACAACATAGGCTATAGCCAAAAGAATATTCCTAGGCTATGTTCTAAGAGCTAAAATTGGCCGATGAACATAGGCTAATGGCCTTAGAAAATATTCATGCTAATAAAGCCAAAGTGTCAAAGTTATGTAATAAGAAAGTTAAACCTAAACACTTGGCCAAAGGTGACTTACATGGAAGGTTATATTGCTTATTGGAACTAGAACTGCTAAGCTCGACAAGTGGTCCCCAAATTTGGAAAGACCTTTTGTTATTAGCAAAGCTATTTATGATGGAACATACAAATTAACTATTCTAGAAGGAGATGAATTAACAAGAAGCATAAATGGTAAATATTTTAAGAAATATTATCCAACAATGTAGTAAAAATTAATATTCATAGGATTCAAGGTGCTAGCTACAAGCTGGCTACGTAATTAAAGGAAAATAAAATATTGACAAAAGGAAAAGAAAAATCCTAAGCTACTGGAGTTGATCCACCATGAGGATTAGTGGGATGGTCTTCGGCCTCAGTGGCCTTACTAGTGTTTGCTGCACTCTCTTATCAAGTTCTTTCATTCTCAATGGCCCGTGGAAGTTCTTGCTGAAGAAAAAGTGGCTTAGATAGGGGAGTAGCTAACTCAAGGCCAAGAGTTGCAATGGGTGTTTGCTCAAGAAAGACATAGGCACTAATGATGTCAATGACCACTAAGGCAACATCTGCATCTATAGCTTTCTTTTTGGCCAAAGCCAATATACCTCTATACTCGACCTAAGGGAGCTCTACTACAGTTAGGGCCTAGACACCACTTTCCACCTAGTTCTCTAAGATGTGCTCTATCTACTCAAGGAGATGGATTTCTCTATCTAGTGCTATGGCCTAATTGTCTAGTTGGAGTTTACTCTTGGAATTGGCTTTGAGATCTACTGTGATTGCAACTAGCTTTAGCTCAAGATGGCACAACTCGAGTTAGAGCTTGGCAATCTCCTTGTTTATGTCAACAATCCTGGCTTGCACCACTTGTTGCCGCTACTGTTTAGCCTTTTAGTTGGTGGCAACTACCTAAACTTAGGCCTTGAGGCCATCTTTCTATATCCTCAGCTTTAATCGATAGTTCTGGTCCTTTAAACTAGCAGATCTCCAATCTTCATACATTTTTTGGCTAAAGATCAATGTTTCCAACCTTACAAACAATTCCTAGTAGGTTTTCTTGACTTCAGTAATAATGAAGGCATCCATTGACTTAGCAAACTTCAGCAAAGCTTTTTGCAAGTGTGCCAAGGTTGCAAGGTTGGTTGGAAAATTCTATTCTAGCACTTTGTGAATGGTTTGTAGATGCTAGTTAATGGCAAGGAGACTTGACCAATTGAAGAAGAGAAGAAGTACTTCTCTAATTCCTTTGCGAACATCTCTACTTCTTCTTCTTCTGTAGATGTTATGGCTAGATTAGCTATAGACATGGTAGGTTGAAAATACCCTTAGTAGCAATAGGGGATTCAAGGACCCTTTGAATTTTCTTCTCCTTCTCATCATATGAGGGTAGCTTTATTACCTGACATCGAGGTGAGTGGACCTTAGCCTTCTTTTACTGAGTTGGTTGAAGACGTTAGCAGAAAGAAATAAAAACACCAATGCTAGAATTACTTTAGAAAAAGAAAGGAAAGAAGACTTACTGCGTTGGCAGACCTTAATTTAGGAAGTGGCCTTGTCCGAGGAGTAGCTGCTTGAAGAGAAGCCGCATTCATTGGCTAGGGAGACAAGGGTTTCCAAGAGCTCCTGCATAGCTTAAGGCACTACCCTCTTATGCTAAAGGTTTGTCAACTCCAGTGCCCTTGGATTTACCTGGATGGCTCTAAAATAAGAAAAGAATGTTTAAAAGATTAGTTAGTAAAGAGCAGAACCAAGCATTTTAAAGAAAAAGCAAAACAAAGAAAAGGGAAGGTACTTACACTTGGCAATTGAGGGGCCCCCTGCAGAGCTTATTTTGAGTGGGGTTGCGAAACTAAGCTCCTCCACTTTGACAGGTGGAGATGGATATTGAAGGGATGCTAGGATACCTGCTTGCTTGAGCTTCGGTAGGAGAAGAAGGTGGACTAGTAGTCTTCTAAGAGCCGCCTCCCACCATGTAGCAAACTCAGGAGTAGTCGAGGGGCCTACCTTGAACTTATGAAATTGGAAGCTATTTAGCTTCTCTATGCTGCTCATCTCCCAATTGGCTAGCTCATTGGCATAAAGGTTAGCCCTTTTGTTGAATTTGGCATATGATTCATAAGGAGCAGGGATTCTTTGAAACAAGCTAAACTGTCGAGCCAAATATTGCAAGTTATATAGCTCGGTGGAAATCTTATATTGTATCTTGAGCTAGACTTCACTCTGTTAAGTAGATCATGAGTCGTCAATATGCTACTCTACTATATGGCAATGTGTGAGAGCTTCGAATCAGTGGCCAAGAGAAGCATTATTGAATCCAAGCTAGCTTGCATTCTCAATCTTGGTAAGGACACAGTTAAGGGAGAGTCCTCACCTTTATCTTGATTAGCATATTGGTGACCTTAAAAAAGAGAAAGAAAGAAATGAGAACTGCATGTTGAGATCCCCATAGATGGTTAGCTTAATACAGCAAGTCAGGTTGGCCTCAACGAGCAACTTAGGAAAGTACTATTGAATACAGACTTGGAGGAAACAAAATGGGTTGAAGATGGACTTGAGTAAGGAAGAGGAGAGAAAGGAAGAGAGCTCTAGTATTTGAGTAAGTCCTGTTGTGGATCATATTGACATAAGGAGCAAACTATGCCATGACAACCAAGCTATAGTACAGATGAAGAAACAACAGATCCAGAATAAGAGGAAAGCTCTGTGCTTGGTCTTGCGAACTAGGCTACTCCCTCTATTGAATGTGTTAATGAAAGTAGAGTATGCATTATTTTCTTATTGACTTGGAATCCCAAGTCACTGCCGTGCACATCATGGAGGAAAGGGATTTCATTCCACCTACAAGCAAGCCCATAGTGATAGCTACATTGTACAGTGCGGGGCTCATCATGCCAAATGATAAGACAAAGGCATTAATGGAAGTGTTCTAAAAGCTCAGAAAGTTGTGCAGAAGCCCAAAATTGGAAGGTATCTCCTTCTTCAATAAAATAATCATGTCGAAAATCCCCATCTGCTTCCATTCTTCATCCTTTTCATTAGCGACCTAGTCAAGCCATTGAGTATATCAGGGTGATGGTATTGCCTAAGTGGAAAGCTCGAAAAGACATTTAGAGATGTGATATCACGGAGTAGCTAGCGGTAGTTTGAATCTTAGCAGCAAAATGAAAAAGTCTATGATCATTGGCCCTTGGTCTAGGTCCTGAAGAGTTGGTTGAGGATGAACCTATTATTTCCTCGTCGAAGATGTAATATCCAAAGAATTTTATCGTTTTTCGCTTAGTTGTTTGGTTTTTATCGAATAATTGAGAATAATTAAAATTCGACTAAATATTTATTTAAGGTCAATTAATTAGCATTTAGAGAGATTAGATGTGAGGGAATTAGATTAGAAGCATAGAAGATTTCATAGAATTTTTCCTAAACCGATTTACCAATTTAAAAGAAATCGGTAAGATTTCGATATTTTAAACTGTCAGAACCGAAACAATTGAATTCCGCACATGAAGACCTGAATTATGAGGCTGAAAATTCAGCCACCTAGCCCTTGATTGGTCACGCCACATGCATCAACAATTGGTGGAGAGACTCATTCCTTTGGCCACCACCCATTTCAAGAGCCAATCATCTTTCAATCTTTATGTAATTAAGCCCCAAAATTCCCTTTTGCTCCTTTGGAATTTTTGCCCTATTAAGCCAGTAGACCCCCCTCCGTTCTCTTCTTCTTCATCTTATCTTCACTCTACTTTCATCTAATCTTCAAGCTTCAACAAGATCCCTTCAAGCAAAAACTCAAATCTAGCAAAATCACATCTAAAGGAGGTAGAGATTCAATCTCTTTTCTTGTTTCCTTGGTTATGGAAGTTGTTTAGGGTTTTAATTTTCTTCACTTCTTGATGTGTTATTTGGATATATATGATGATTATTGGCTGGCTTGATGGCTATTTTTGTGTTTAAATTGAAAAGGAAGTAAAAAGGGATGAGAATAGAAAAAAGTGAGAAGCTCGATGATCAAAAACCCTATGGCAGTCCGTATCGCGGAGTGTACGACTCTGGTTACAGCTATTTAATGTAATGAAACTATTTTTATTGAAACTAGAGATCTAGGGCTTTCCAGCCATATAAATTATAAGGCCATTGGATTAGTGACGAGGGAGATATAAATTTTGGAAGTTTGATCTAGGTTTTTGAGTTTGATTCAGGGTAGATAAGGTTGTTTAGGGCAAAACTTGCCCTATACAACTTGGAATTGAATGAAACTAAAGTTGTTAGAAAGCTTACACATAGTAGAACACCCCATAAAAATTTCAAAGTTATATTTCATCTCAGTTGCTCCCAGTGATTCAAGAAAATTGCCCTAAGTCGAAACTGGGCTAGAATAGGCTAACCTGGAATGGTCAAACAATAGAGCTTGTAACTCAAGCTCTACTCAAGAAAATGACATGGGACTTATTGAAAACAGAAGCTTGTCCTGTCAGCTTTTACATGATATAAATTTTGTATGATTTTAATTGGTTTTCGATTTTTAGTGGATTTTTATTTTAGGTGTGTAATTCTGGCCAGCTACAAGGCAGGCCAAGATAGAACTTAAATAGCTTGAGCTACATTTATCAAAACTACATGGGACCAAAGAGGTTAGAAAATAGATATACAACACTCCAATATATCCAGAACTTAGGTCTAAGTGAGTTAAATAGAAATTATGGCTTATTTTACAAAAATCGGGTTGAGTGAAGGTGCTAAGACAACAACTATACTTTAAATACATCTAATGTTACTATGAAATTGATGTTGGATTGTGAATGAAGTGTTGTGATTTTTCCGTAAAATTGGTTGTCTGAGTACTAGCACTATTCATGGAAAAGCAGACATGTTCCGTCATACTACCGAAATTTCAACAAAGCCTATGCATGAGTTATGAGATACATTAGATACATGTGCATTTTGCAAAAAATTCATAAAGGTTATATTATGATAAAAGTTCCATAATATTTAGGTCAGCCCCGGAAGTTAAGGGAAATAGATAGGTGGAAAGTCAAGGAAAGTAAACCCGACATTTCTATATAGGAACAAGCTCGATTCTGAGAAGTAAACTTTACCCAGGAGTTGAATGGCCAAGAACTCTCAGGGGACCAAGTAACGGAAAAGTTTATGATACTGAGTTTAAGAATGAGTAAGAGTAAGAGAGTACCTGCATGATTGCATTACATAGTTATTATTAGCAGTTTATAAATTGATTATTATGTTCATTTACTACTATCTATTTATTTATTCTGCTCTTTATTCTATATATTGTCATATAATAGTTTATTCTATTTCTTTTTCTGTCCTAAGTAAAATTGGACCTTACATTGGACTAGGTATTTTCTTAAACTTAATAAATGTGGGTAGTTCACCTTGATACCATTTTTTTTTTTTATATAATTACATGAAAACTGAGGCAATTAAGAATGAAGGCGACGTCAATTAATATAGCACTCAAATCCTACTGAGAATTTCTTCAAATTCTCACTTTGTTTCATGTTTCCGCATCATTCTCAGGCTCTGATGATGGACACGATGGCCGCGATGCTTTTCCTTGAATTCCAGACATGTAGTTGCATTATGACCCCATGTTTGATTCACTGTACATAGCTGGCTCTTGCTGTTTTCGCCTTTACTTTTTTAGTAATATGAACTTTGTAGTCCCCCTATTTTATCCTGTGTTTGATCCTACTGTCCACTACTTTGCTATCCCCTTACACATGGTACACCCTACACCTCCTCCAGCACCCGCATTACTCATAACTCCTGCAACCTCTCCACCAGTGTCACACCGCCGCAAGTAGTCCTGGACATCCCACTCAGTCTTGAGAGCGACCCATCTAAGGCTTCCGATTCATCCTCCCCCTCTTCTGGATCTGATGTTGATTACTCCCCAGCCGAGCCTGATATGGCCAATGACTATCTGATAGAGTAGGCTCCGACCGTAGGCTACATTGTACAGTATGGCCCTTTTTTGGCGATATGCAGCATTAGGCCATAGACTTAGCTAGGTGTACGTAGTTTCTTAGACCAGCTAGTTTGAAATGTCCTCCAAGGACTTGCAGGATTGCTTTTCACTGACACAGGCCTTATATCCTTTTGGTGTATACTGGCCCCACATATATATCCTCTTTTGAACCTGTATATAAATTGAAACATTAGCTTTCGATATATATATATAGCTGATGTTATACTACTTATGTTTATCTTTTCTGTTGCACTTTTATTTATTTTCAATGTTTTGTGATGCCGATCATATTTATTATATACAAAGCGCCGCTTTTTCTGTTTACATATATATATCCTCTGCACCCTCAAGGTGTATTTTGTCAAAAAAACAAAAGAGAGGAAAAGAGTATATAATATAATAAATAAATAATAAACGGAGTACTAACATGGTAACGCAACTACTAAATTTTATGCTATGACTTAAGCATAATATTAAATTGGTAGGGTGTTACAGAAGACCCCGAGGGTAGAAACGTTAAAGATAAAAGAAGAAGAGGCCATTTCTTTAAGCAAGGTAAGTTGGATAGAAGAAGAAAAATAGGATGAAGAAAAAGAACTAGCTGAGGAGTTGGTGCTGCCAAGTGAAATATTAGGGTTGGTAGAGTCAAAGGAAGCAGAGGACATGGTAGGCAAAGGAGTTTTAAATAAGAATGGTGTAGAAAAGCAAAGAAAAGCCTAGAAAGGGCAAAGAGAGTAAAAGTAAAACAAGTGATATTCATCGGTTGGATTTTGTACTTGCCATTAAAAAAATGAACTAGCAATTACTATATCTAACTCACAGCAAATTCATAGCTAACGGCTAGTAAAAGTAGGCAAACAGTAAAATTAGGCCGTTATATTAGCCTAGCCAAAATAGTAAATATCCGGCTAGCCTAATGTACAGGGTAATATGCTGGCACCAAAATTGGGTAAGTTCCAATAGCTAAGGAAGACTCGGCCAAGGATAGGTTAAACTATGAACTTTACTTTGGCTAAGTTATAATAATAGCTGAGGAGTAAGGTTCCAAGTTCTAATCTATTAAAAGAAGTTTAATGCTTGAGCTATAGCCAAAGCCGCATGGCAGCATCAATGAGAGACCCTTAGTGGAAAGGGCAATTCAAAGGCTCAAGTGGCAAGCCAATAATAGTTTGAACAGCTACTAAGAGTAGTTTGGCAGGGGACTTTGCTTGTAAATAGGGGAAGATCCACCAATTGCAAAAGATCTCCGAACAAACAATACAAAACATATTTATCTTTTTATTGCATTTACTTTATTTTTGCCTTTACCTTTATTTTTAAATCTTTTAAGCCTTTACTTTATCTTTATTTTTAGTGCATTTGTTTAGCTTTGTCACCCTGCCGCATGAAATTGTACTTGGATCCTATAGGATCTTCATTGTAACTTATTCAAGAGTTAGCGAAAGTTTTGTCAATTGCATTCCGTCATTCATTTTACATGGTCTTAGTTACTCATATATGATCTTAGCCAAGTGCTAATAGTTAAGTAGCTTGGGAACCTATATTCAAGAGGTAGATTTCCCTCCTTGGATTAATCGTTTGACACTTGAAATCAAAGTGGATTAACCCAAGGCTAGCCAATTTCAAGGTCTGACACACCTAGCACTCAACTCAACGCAAAAATAAGTTGAAAATTGCCCAACATCTGCTATGCTCCTCATAACTTCCCGTGCATCATGCATCTTGAAGGACAACCATTAATGTGATGGTGTATACCTGAACCCAACAATCTGTGATACATAGTATAGTTTTCCTCTTTCTCTCTCTCTGGGCACTTTCGCTGCATCCCCATCCTCTCGTAATCGATACAGTCCCTATTTGTGGCTGCAACCACCACCACAGCGCAGCCTCCACCGCTGCACAACTGAAGCCGTATGCCCACCGCTTAGCCCCGCCAGTGTGGGTGGCCCTGATACCAACTCTTATGATCAATTAAAGGATGCTTGGAAGTGGTGTATTCTTGACTAGAATTTATCTGGGAGGATAGAATGGTCGTTTTCATTGTATTCCTAAAGGACTTTTTCCTACTAAAATTACATGGCCACACTTTGCTGTTTTCAAATGTTGAACTTCAGAACCTGATCTAGACGTTTATGACCATATCCTTGCAGGAATGATTTTTACTAGAGTAATTTGAAACTATTACACTAATTAAGGTGGTGGTCATGCAGCTTCCTCAGCTCAACTGATAAGGTTCTCCATGTGCTGGGTCACAACAAGCGATTTATATTGTTCATACATGGCTCGGTACCATGGTGACGAAGATAGTGGTGGGGACACAGCCGAAGGACTAGCGAAGGCGTCGTGGGACTGGCGGCGGTGGCGGCGATTTGAGTGTGAAATAATGTGCAGCGTAAGTTATAGAGGGTAAGAACTAATACACTACCTGCAATTAGTTGGATAGGTATACCATCAGATCTTTACTGCTAGATCATGGGGTGCATCACACACCATATATCACAAGGAGCATTGTAGAATGCACATTTTCTCATATACTATTTCAATTTTTAAGTTTCAAATAACAATTCACTTCAATAATCATTCGGCAATGCGTTTCTTCAATACATTATACAGGCCCAGCAAATCTATTTTAAAAGAACAAATTAATTAGTTGACGAAATAAGAACAACTTCATACTTTGTTCTAAAATTTAGTTTTATTTTGTTTCATGCTATTTTATTATCCTGTGTGCGATCCGTATAGTTTTTCTCTCTATATGATAAACTGCCTGTCCTATCTACAATACTTGGTTCAATTTCAATCAGACCTCGTTCTAATATCTTGAATGTTAAGTCTTTAAAGGTAGAATATAAAATTACAAGGTGCATTACTACATGAGATATTCCTACAAGGTGCGTTTTACTATAAACAATATGCATACTAGTTTTATTACAATATTCTTACGTCACTTGCTTTTGAAATAATAAACTCAGATAAACTTAGAGTTTGACAATTTTTGTACATTTTTTGTTAAATGAGAAAGTGTAAGAAAAATGGCACACAAAACGTTTAAAAGTGTTTCTTGTTTTTTTAGTTTTCTAAAACCGCTTTAAAAAATAAGTTTAAGTTCAATTTTAAAGAATAATAAAACAAAAAAAAATCTGTTTAGTGACTTTACTCTCAAAACAGTTTTTTAATGATAAAAAACAAAAATCTATTTGGAAAATTATTTTTAAAAACAAGTTTTAAAAGTAATAAAACAAAAAATTTGTTTGGCAAATATTTTCTTAAAAGTAGAAAATATACAATAAAAAAATTTATATAATAATAAATTTGATACATAATATTATCATAAAATCTCAACAAATAAAATCTTAATATAACTTGATGTATTTTTATATTTATAAATCTATTTATATATTATGCATTATGTTCTTGTTGCTGCGTCTAATTTGTAATTTGGTCACAATATCTTGCTTACACCTGAATCCAAAGGATAGCATAGCCATCTTCTAGTTATAGTTTTATCTAAGATGCTCAAATTGGCTAAATAACAAGCATCTAAGTCTAAATTTCCGTCAAATTATGGACCTTGATAATGATGTGTCACTATTAACAAAGCAAATAATAATGATTTCTACATCCAACGAGAAATTGATCATCGAATTATCAATATTTTGTGCATCTTTCAACTTTCTAACGACTCCATCAAACCAAAATGAATCATTGCAAGAGATATCAAGGGAAAGAAAGGAAAAACAAAAATTGAGGAATAAATTTAATCATATAAGTGGAACTTTAATAATTTTTTTCAGAAAGCACAAAGAGTATGCAGTACCAACTGCACACACTCAAACTTATCAGATTGGAAGGGCTACGATTTCCCTCCAAACAAAATCACTAGAATCTCTCCCGCTTTCTATATGCCTATAGATGTACAAAATGATTACAGAATAAGCCAAAGCAATTTTCAATGCAGGATTTGAAGATACGGCTTGTTAAGATTTTCTAGACGTGTGAAATCAGCTCAAATCCCCTCCCTAATCTACCAATTCAATGTACAAATAGCAGATACAAATCTATTTACAATCATAAGTTGCTCTCTTTCCTTGGCTTTACTGTTCTTTATCCATGGAAGCAAACAGGGCCACCGAGATGGAAGCCAGCTTCCCATCATTTAGCCTTGACTTGGATTTCCTCAATGGCGCCTATGGAACTTCAATTTCCTCAAACCCGTTTGCATCCTCCATATAAATGGCAGAATGAAAAGCAACAAAAGTTTTCTTCTTTGGAGTACTATACTCAAAATGCAACCGCTTAGCAATCTCAGTCTGCAATAGAAAACCACCCAACAGTTACCCAATTAGATTAAAACCAACAATTAGATTAAAACCAACTAAGTAGAAGAGCTCATGCACTTGATCAATCACTGGATCTTACATCTAAATATAAAATTAGTAACTATAGCAGAACCTAAAAGTGTTTGGTAAAAGTGTTAATTCAAATCCAACTCAATGAAGTTTAATAGTTTTCAATTAAAATTTTGACTAGACTATAAATAAATTTATTAAAAATTTACAAGAAAACAGTTAAAGTTGACACCCAAAAATCCAAAATGCTAAAATTAGCTAGTTAGAAATGTACCACACTAGAGGTGCCAAAAATGATAGGAAAACAGAATAGAAACTTTGAATCTAGTAGAGCTATTTTAACAGAGACAAAAGTACATGTGGGATGGGGTGGTCATATGTAGGACCATGAACATCACATTGAAATCATATATGGCCAAAGAAGCAATCACAGAAGTTTGCTGTGACAACATGCCGCTAAACTCCATAGAAAATCAAAATTTTAAAATTTAATTTAACAATAAAAATTAAAATTGCTTTTTTTTTAAAAAAAAGAAAAAAATAGCTTCCAAAATGGCAATGTGAACTAAAATTCAAAATAGAAACTCTGCAGAGCATTAGAGCATCTACATCAATATTCAGAGAAACATCTTGTACAAAGAATGCTAAGAATAGTGAGAACCTTAAATTCACCGAACAAAAACAAAGCCAATGTTTAGGGAAAAATAAAGCATCAGGTCATATCTCAGCACAACATCTAACAAAAGAGCAGTTTGATGTTTGAAATAATATTACATTGACTCCATTGATCCAAAGAAAGACTCCATTGATCACAAAACACACAAACATTTGCACATACTGCTCAAAAAATGAAAATTAGAAAGTAGAATTATTAGATGAAAATGCAATCAATAAAATTCCCTGATGAAATTTATGTGAGAACAACATCCCAAAGATTACCAATGTTCAGACGATTAACACTAAGGAGGGTACTCTGCTTCTTAGCAAATGAACTTCTCAAACGGCTTATGGGAGCAAGCCTTTGAGTAAGATCGGTTAACAAACAGTTTAATAGAAGCTTGAACTTTTATTAATCAACTGATGAGTTCATATAAAGCCTTGAAGATTGATAAAGAAACTAAAAAAGTAACATAAAGCTGAAAAGGAAACTAACAAAGAGAAATAAAAGTTGATAATTAAAATGACATGATATGTGTCGATCTGAGTGATGACCTATCTTCTGTGTAAGTATGAGCTTTTATAGTTCTCCTAAAATCTCACCACTTTCTCAATTCATGCACATAGTGGCCTTCAGCTGAACTTCCATGCACCAATGCTTTTAGTAATGGTAACCGTTACTCTTTTCATCATCAGTCTCCAACTATCTTCATTCACACTTGGGCCTATTTCCTTGCTTCAACCCAATTCCCCCTTTCAGCTTATGCTTCTCTCTTAGTCCCATTTACCACACTTCAGCTGATGAAGGCTATCTTAGTACCTACCTTGCCAGGCCCAATTCTACCTTTTCCAAAGCCCAACTTTTGGTTACTTGCTAGCCCATTTTTTGGCGCCAACATATGCGCCCCAATACAATACCTAGCAAATGGCTCACTAGCAGACTGGGTATTGTATTTAAATCCCTTTTTTGACCGTTACTGTTCATAACAGCCTTATTTCTTACTTTCTTGTGCAATTCTTCTCTTTCTTTACCGACCTTTCAACTCTTTTTTCCAAAACCCTTAACTTCCTCATTGTTCCCTTTAATGTCTTCTGAATATTCTGACTCCGAGAACCTTTCTAGCTCTACTATTCATACTCCATCCAAGAGCTCATCTTTTTCAAGTTTTGAAAGTTCTTCCATCCATTCATCAGCCGATTCCCCAAACCATTAGCTGACAGACTTCAAGAATCTGCTTAAGCCTTAAAAGCTCTAGCTGGTAAGCTAACTTCGACACAAATGACTTCATTGTTTCGCCTAGCTAAGGATTTTTCCTCAAAGGATGATCCTAGCACTAATACTTTGATTGCGCATGATGATACATTTTGGGTCCTTTGTGTACTGAGCCCCCTCTATTCTCCTATATTACGGAATCATTTATTTTTCTAGATGGATTCAGTCTTCCAATCGCTATCGATTGGTTTTCCATATCTTTCCATCCTAAAGAGCTTCGTGGCTGGCCCAAGCCTTCTCCAGAATATGAAGCATGGCTTAATAGAGTCTCCGAGAAATGGAAAGTTGAACTGAAGCACTGGAAAATTTATGATGATTATGCTCTCCGGACTCAGCTTTTCCCCAAACATTGATATGTTCATGGCTCTCATGGGTTTTTGGAATACGGCTATCAATGCCTTCGTTTTCCCTTTTGGTATCATGTCTCCGTTGACATTGCTGTTATGTTGGGGCTCCCGATTATTAGCGAGGACATCACTAGCTTGTATGAAGAGATATTTAAAGACCTCAGCTACCCTGTCTCCAAGGAAAACTCCTCTTATGTCAAATCATGGAAGAGCATAGGTGGGAACGAGTTGCTGTAAGTACTATAGAGCGCAATGCTTTTATTTTCTTTTGGCTCTGTAAATTTTTCTTTTGCAGTAAATCCCTCTCCATGGTCAATGAGCTTTCTTATTATGTCTTGGCTATCATCTTTGGTCGACCGATGAACTTAGGAGCACTATTTCTATCTTCCTTCTATGAAGGCATGAAAGTGTGGGTGGAACAGCTAAAATCTCGAGACACCAAGGCCATCCTAAGTCCCATATGGTTCTTGTTCCTGTGGATTAATAAGTACTTTCCGGAATTCCATCGCGATTGCTCTATCTCCACGGAATTTTCCCAAATGCTCCTACTTACAGTCTTCGTTACAAGACTATGCCCATTCTAGCCTTTTCTGCTTTTCAACTAGTCGATCGGCTCTTTAAGAAGCTTCCTCAGCTGTAGCTGGAGGTCTATCCTTTCATTTATCGCTCCTACGGCCCATATTGGATTCAAATAGATTTAATTTCTACCTCAGATGATGAAGTAGGAGAAACAATTCCTCACTGGAGCAGTGCTCTGACCAGTCGAGATTTGCTAAATGGGGTTTGCCACAATGCCCGTTCTAATAAGATATCAGCCGAGTCATACAATCCAAACTATTTTACAAAACAATTTGGATTGATCCAAGGTGTTCCTGCTCCTTACCCCTCTGTGGTGACCATTAACACAAGGCTTGGACTTCTACCTCTCGAACTAAAATAATTGGTGGCCACCAGTGCCGACAAGCTAAGTCGATTCCAATTCCAATCTTTCATTCCCTAGCCTGGAACTTCCTTAGAGTATGCAAATTGGTGGAGGTCTGTGTATAACAGAGCTTTCCTCACTCTACAGATCACTATTTGTCGAAGCTCCTTGGTGGCAGCCAAAGCAGGCTTGCTCAACCTCCTTGGCCGACTACTACTATGACCCTTCCATCAACTGGTACTTAGCCTTCAAAACCATGCCATTCAGGGTAAGCAAACTTAATCTTTGTATTATTTGAGCCATTTTTCTTGAAAAGATTTGACGATTTCTGCCTTCTCTAAAGAAGAACTTAATTGTTGGGAAAATGGAATTTCCACGATGACGGCAAAACCCTCCAATATTATTTGAGAATACAAATTCTTTTGTATATTTACCTTATCATCTATATGAAATAATGGATACAAATTATAGATGCTAATACTCATGTTCTAACCAGCAGCGCCATAAAACTCCAGTGAGAAAAAGCCTTAGGAACGTTATCTCGGATACCCCTTTTAGGATTACCGCTCTAGCCATAGCTGCTTTAAGAGACACTTCCCTCTTAAAGGTATACAACTTTCTTTTACTCTTAATAGCATATCCATTCCTAGTCCGATATATACTGGCATGCTTGTAGAAAGAAAGGAGAAGTAAGAAAAAGGCTGAGTTGAATTCTCCTCCTCCTTGTCCACCCAAGTCCACAACCAAATCCTCAAAAAGGAAGGCTATCATTCTGGATTCTGAGGAGGAAGAAGAAGAAGAAGAACGTCCTTTAAAGAAGCAACTCGGAAGTATTCCTCAGCCTCAGCTTTCATCAGCTCCTACGTCAACTGATCCTTAAGATCAACCATTGGAGTCTGAGCCGAATGAGCCTACTGCAGCTAATACTGTTGTCTTATCTCCTCCTATTACTATAGCAGTATCAGCAAATCCCTCAGCTGATGTCGATTTTCCTGACAACCAGCCCATCTTCGAGCCAAGAACCTAGCAGCAGAGACTCAGGAAACTAATAGCTTACCACACCAAAGATTTACACCTCCTGTTTCTCCGGTCTTAATTCCTGATGAGGAACTAGAGGCATACGTCAATGCTCCTATCACTCAAGATCCAGTAGGAAGCTCATCACCTATTCATCAATATTTGCAGATAATTGAAGAAAATTTGTAAAAAACATTCCCTCTTGATCCTGCCATATCAGCTAGATTGGAGCAATCCTTATTGAAAGTTTCTGAGTCTTCAAATGCTCATATATCTGCTTCACTTAAGCAGGTATGCACTGACATTGCCCTCACTATTTCGGATGCCATGTTTGATTTCAATAGGTTCAAGGCTCACCGAGATGACAACCTTCAGGCTTTAGAGGAACTGGCATCCCTTAAAACTCAAAAGCATAACTTCTTAACTGAATATCAAGCTGTGAAGTCCAGCCGAGACCAACATCAGCAATGACAATCTTGGCTGACTAATTCAATTGAATTAATTCATTTTGAGATAACCAAGCTACGAGCAGAGTTAGGAATCTTAGAACCTGAGTTAGCTGACGTGACTACCCAAATCAAAGCCAAAGATGCTTAGCGACTTCGACTCTATTCCCAAGCTAAAGCCTTAGATCATAGGATTGTCCCTCTGGCTAAGAAGCAAAAGCGATTGGAACATGCAGTGAGTATACGCAATAAAGGCTTAGCCCAGGTTAAGTTTTCATGGACCTCTTTATTTCAAAAATTCCAAGAAGCT
Organism: Pterocarpus santalinus; assembly: GCA_031439595.1. Taxonomy (NCBI): domain Eukaryota; kingdom Viridiplantae; phylum Streptophyta; class Magnoliopsida; order Fabales; family Fabaceae; genus Pterocarpus; species Pterocarpus santalinus. The sequence continues at coordinate 42,572,909 of CM062532.1, read as the reverse complement.
CGGCTGCTTCTTACATAGTCTTTCTGCGTCTCACAATTTCTTGACTGGTCTAATATTTCTCCATATTTTGTGTAGAAATTTCCCTACATTCTATTTTATCCTTGGTTCCCTCCATAGGTGAAGCATCTACTCTTCCTACTCCAGAGCTAAGGCTTGAAAATCTTCAAGATAATATCTTGGTTGCTATTGATGAGGCTGTAACAAAACTCTTGGAGGAAGAATTATCCACAGAAGTGGCTGCCAAATCTACCATCGCTTAGTCGACTGAAGCAAAGGAACAAGCCGAATCAACCAACGTAGAGGGCCAACCTGCCAATGCTGCTCCTACAAATCCTTGATCTAGGATAGGCTATTACTTTTCTATTTGTATTAGAATTTGGAGCTAAATAGCCGGCTTGTAGCTATTGATTTTGAATACTTTAATCATTTGGAAATCGATTCCTAAATGGATGGACAATATTTCTTCAAAAATTTCCCATTAATGCTCTTAGTTAATTCTTTTCCTTGCATGCTAACCAATCTATATGCTTCCCCATATATAACTTGGCTAACGATATAAGGACCTTCCCAATGTAGAGACTATTTGCTAAATCTAGGATCTTTAGTTCCAATAAGTAATACCGCTTTCCATGCAATATCTCCCTCAGCAAATTGTTTCCTCCTCACCTTCTTATTGTAGGACTTTGCAACCTTTTGCTTATTCAGCCGAATATTCTCTAAGGCCATGATTCTATCATCATTAGCTGATTCCAATTCTTGGAACATGGCCAAAGAATACACTTTAGGTTGCAAACTAGCTTGTTCTGCCACTCTTAACGATTTAATATTTATTTCCATAGGTAAAACTACATCTTGGCCAAAGGTCAATCTAAAAGGAGTCAAACCTGTACTCTTATTCTTGGCATTTCTGTAAGCCCAAAGAACTGTGGACAACGCTTCATGCCATTTTCTTGGCTGATCTTCAATAGTTCTCTTAATCATGTCAATCAATACCTTATTAGTTGCCTCCACTTAACCATTAACTTGCGCATAATACAGTGACGAGTAAATGAGTTTAATCCTATAGTCTTGCATAAATGCTTTCACCTTATCCCCTGTAAACGGTGCCTTGGTCAACCATTATGGTCTCTAGAATGCCAAATCGATGTATAATTTGCCTTTCAATAAACCTTATTACATCAGCTTGTGATACACTCGTCATCAGCTGAGCCTCTACCCATTTTGTGAAGTAGTCAATGGCAACTATAATAAAGGTGTGTCTTTAAGAAGATGGAGGATATATCTTGCCTGTGAGGTCCATCGCCTAACTCCTGAATGGCCAAGGTTTGACAATGGCATGCAACTCCTCGACTGGCACTCTTTGTATTGGTCCATGGAGCTGACAAGCCTTACAGCTTTTAAGCATAGGCAATGCAATCGGTTGTAATAGTTGGCCAATAGTACCTATATCGGCAGATTAGCCATTTCATATTAGAGCCAGATTTGTGAGCCCCACACACGCCTTCATGAACTTCCCCCATCACTTTCAAAGCTTCATCTTTGTTTAGGTGTAACATCCTCAATTTTGTGTTGTGCTAAATTACCTCAGTAACCCTGAGTAATTAGGCACTTAATGAGAAATTATGAGATTAAGGCTTAATTAAGGGATCAACTAAGAGTTTATGAGTCAACTCTGATGAGAAAAGTCAAGAGAACACTTTATTGAGATTAGATAGTCTCCAATTAAGTAAGTCAGACCCTTAGTAGCTTAATTGAGCATTAATCTCCCTTAATGAGCTTAATCAAGTTTGATTAAAGATAATTAAGCTTAATCGCAAGATTAATTTTTGTTAATCATGTTCTTGTGTATTAATCACTAATTATTGCTTAATCATCTTAATTGGGTTGCAAGAGCACTTAATCACATGATTAAATTCAAATTTAGTCAACTAGACAATAAAGCATTGATGATATCACTAAAGTAGAAAACTAAAAGACAAGGATGCTTTATGTAAGAAAAGTATTAGGATCTGTCTAAAGTAAACCCCTTAATTAACCATTTTGTCCCCTTAATTACAACAAAAGGAAAATATCTCCTGCCCCCAAATGAAAGAAGCCTACGGCCAAACACACCAAATGCACACACTCACTTCATTTTTTTACAAACTCACAATATCTTTCTTCTCTCTTCCAAGAAGCTCTCATCTTCTTCTTCTCCTCCATCTTCTTCTACCTTTCTCCACCACCTCCATAACCAAACCTTCCTCACTAAGCCCTTCAAAAATCACATCTTTTAGTCTTTAGAGACAAGATCAAAACACTACAAGCCTCATTTTCAAGAGAACTCAAGAGCTCTCCTCCATTCCAAGCCAAACCACCACCATCTTCACCAAAGGAGGAGCTTTCTTCATCTTCTTCCTTTTCTTCAAGGATGCCATTTTCAAGCTTAGGTAGTGATCTTCACTTTTTTATTTTGTTTACTCAAGAAAACTTGACACTTGGTTCTTCTCATGACCAAGATCTTTAAGTGAAAATTTGAGAAAATTTTTCATGCTCTTCATGAGCAAAAGTTTCTATTTTTAGTTAAATATGTTCTTATTCTTCTTTAAGTGTTCTTGATGTTTCTATTTTTGGTTAAATATGTTCTTGATCTTCTTCAAGTGTTCTTGATGTTCCTATTTTTGGTTAAATATGTTCTTGTTTTTCTTCAAGTGTTCTTGATGCTTCTACTTTTGGAAAAAAAAAATGTTCTTGTTCTTCTTCAAGTGTTCTTGATGTTTCTACTTTTGGAAAAATATATTCATGCTCTTATTCTTGAATGTTCTTGATGTTCTTGGTGGTATTTTGCTTAAAGTTGTTCTTCTTCTTATGATGAGTTTATGATTAGAAAAGTTTCATCTTTATTTATTTTTCATGATTCGATAAGACTATGAACATCCTAAAAGCTTAAAGCTTTAAAAAATTTGCTTCTTGATGCATAACAGTGGTGCAAGTTTGGTGGCTTCATAAAAGTCTTATTTTGTTTTGTTTTGAGGACAAGACTACATGTAAAAGTTTAGGCTTTTTGGAATATTAAGCCTCTTTGAGTTATAAAAATGGTATTTTGTCACTTTATGTTGTAAAGATTAATTCTTGGATGTAAATCCTTTCATAAAGTTTTAAACTTTAATCAAGAAGGTGACTTTAAGTTATAAAGTTATAAGCTTGCACACTAAGTCTTGTAAAGGTGGAATCTTGAGATAAATATATTTGTAAAATTCCAAGCTTTAAGCAAAAATAGCACTTTTGAGTCATAAAAGTGTTAGCCTTTATAAAGATCAAGACTTTATAACTCTAAAGTTAATGTCTTACATCCCTAGTTCATAAAGTAGGAATCTTTTAGACTTTAAGATAACTTTAAATCATAAAGTTGAGACCTTGATGGTGTTAGAATAACTAAAAGTATCAATTTTTATAAAGAATAAGACTTTTTAGTTCAAAAGATAGTATCTTATATCATTATTTCATAAAGATTCAATCTTTAAGGCCAGAGTATAATTTTAGAGGCACTTATTTTCATAAAGGATAAAACTTTATGACTACCTTATAAAGAATGGTAACTTTTATAATGTGTAAGGTAAGACCTCGTCATGCTAATAATAAAAGTTTAAAACTTTGTAACTTGAATAAGTTAAAAATCACCCTTGGTGGTTAGTGCACATAGTGTTGTTAGGTTCATGAGTTTGGTTATGCATTATCACGACCTAAGGACTAGAGGGATCTCGAACTCCTTATGAACAGAAGTATGATTAGCGCCTCTGAGCACCATGAACCTAGGAATCACTAAGTATACTATCTCAAGAAAAGGAAACAATCACCTAACTTAATTAATTTGAACAAGTGTTCCATAAGACATGTACTTGAGTAAAGAAAGTTTACATGAGAATTAAGTAACTGAAAGACTACATGTACCTATATCTTAACTATGTGATTCTCTCATGGGTAACCATGGGAAATCATATGATGATTCATAAGATTCTTCACAAAGAATAACACAACTATGAATCCCTCTAGGGTGTGAATGTATGATGCCATTTGCTATGATGAATGACAAGTTTGATTGAGCTTTGTCTCATGATTGAATGATATAGATGTGATGGACTGTTAGTTAAAAGTTATGATTGGCATTTTGGGGAAGCTCCGGTCTAGCCGTTATGTTACCGGATTTCGGTCAAAATTATGGACTTAGTCAGATCATTGCATGTGTATAGTCAAAGAAGTATTATGCATGTAAAATATAATGATAAGGAATGAAGGAATGGGATATGACCCCTCGATCACTTCCGGAAGTGAAAGACGGTGATCCACAAAGACTCAAGGAACCTCTATGGAGGAGGCAAGGGTGAAATGGAGGACCCTCCAACTTAGGGGTAACCAATATCAGCTTAGTCTGATTTGGTTTAGTACTACGTGATGACGGTCACGAAATGAGCTCGTGTCCAAAAGCAGTCTATTTCAAAGGAAAAGTAAAGAATGTTAAGCACGCGCTAAAAATGAAAGTAAAGTCGAAATAGAACCATGGTTAAGTTGATGAGTTGCATAGTCATGCATGTTTCTACATTTCTCATGCGTATTATGAATGTTTATACCATAAGCTCACATGTATATGCTCTTATAGGGTAGCTTTGAGTTTCTTTATATTATATTTATATGGGAAAGATTAAAAGAAACCTGCTTCGGAAACCTATGTTTTCAAACCCTTTAAAAATAGAACTTATGCATGCTCACTATCTTCATAATTAAACCCGAAGTAGCTGGAACGATGACGATGACACATTAATGGTCTAGTCGGGATCCTATAGAGAAAGCTTGTATTTCTCACTTCTACATTTCTATGTCGTCTTCAGACATAGCTAATGACATCCATGGAAGCACTGGTGATGGTACCTGACTGGATAAGACAAGGAGCTGTCATGTTTCTTTTCCTATCTAAGGAAGATCAAGATAGTAGCATAGTATTTTCATTTTCTTAAGACCCCTAGTTGGACAGTTTATGTGTAATTAAGAGCATGTAGGAAGTCATGCTACTTAATTTGACCTATTACATATGTGGTACTTATTAAGTGTAATGATGACTCTTAAGTATCTATGATTACATTCTTGGCTTATGGTATTGTGTTATGTTTTTTCAATTTTATCATAAGTCTTATTAGTAACCCAGCGATATGAAGAATAACGTACATGTGTATACAACTAAGTAAGTGCTTAAATGCTCAGTTTTCAAACATAAAAGTTTTACCAAAAAAAAAAAAAATTCATGCTATTTTCGTATATTATGCTAATTTCAATGATAAGAACTTTCGCTAGTTAAGAGTAACAACTAGTGATGCCATAAAATGACTTAAGCATAGTATGGTATTATTAGGGTGTTACATTAGGCACTTGAGTAATATTCCTTTTTGACTTCTTCTGAATAACTCACCATCAATTAACACGTACTTTAATGCTTTCTATTTAAGTTTATAATCCACCTGAGCCGATGGGTTAGCCAAATATTGGACTAACTCCTGCCTCCAATCGGCTGATGACCTAAGCTGATGGTTATCTGCCAAAACTTTTCCATCTTCCACATTATTGATATCTGGTATCATGGACTTACATCTAGAGGCATGCTATGCTAATTATTTGCTATTTCATTTGACATCCTAGGAACATGTGATATTAACACATCGACCAAATATTCCAATAAGCTTTGGGCTTTTTCCAAATATCCTTCTAATGTTGGCTGTTGTATCTATACTCTCCCAATAATTGGTTGATCACCAACTGTGAATCTCCTATGATCTACATAGCCTTTACATCCAAAGACTTGAGCAGTTTTAAGCCAATTATGAGAGCTTCATACTCTCCTTGGTTATTAGAACACTGGATATCTAGCCGATACATAAACTTCTTGTTCACTCCCTCAGGACTAGTAATTACCACTCTTGCACTAACTCCTTTTCGATGTTTTGAGCCATCAAAAGCCAAAGTCCATGGTCTAATCTATACATAACCTTGACACTCGGCTGGTGGGCTCTGTACGTCTATACATGGATGTTGTGCTAAGAAATTGGCTAGTATTTGTCCTTTCATGGCCTTCAATGGTACCTATTTTAGAGAAAATGCACTCAGCTTAAGGGCCCATTTCATCAATCTCCCTTGAAGAACTAGCCAATTTAGTAAATGCTTCACTATATCTATCTTACAGACTACCAATACCTCCTTAGGCAATAGATAATACTCCAATTTAGTACATGCATGGAATAGTGATAAACACAATTTTTCTATTGGAGTATACCTAGTTTCGGCATCATTTAGCAGTCTACTCAAATAGTTAATAGCCTGCTAGATTCCATCCTCTAAATCTTGAGCTAACAAGCTTTCGATGGAGTCGTCAGCAGCTAATATATATAATTTGAGGGGCTTTCCAAATACTGGTGGTACTAGTACCGGAGGTGTTGTTAGGCACTTCTTAATTTGTTCAAAAGCATCTCGCTACTTACTACCCCAAATGCACATTTGGCAGGATTCTTCTTAAGCAATGCTTTTTAATCCTTAGAAATGTTTGTTCTAAGTTAGCCAAATGATTTTGGAAATCGGTTGACTTTACAACCACATCATTGGTATAAACCTCCATACATTGTCCAATCAAATCATGAAATATTAGATTCATTGCCCTTTGATAGGTAACCCCAACATTCTTGAGACCAAATGGCATAACCGCCCACTCAAAAAATACCAATGGCCCCTGGGCAATGGAATGCAGTTTAATGTACATCTTCCTCTGCTAAATAGATTTGATTGTACCCAGAATAACCATCCATAAAGGATAAGATTCCATTATTTGATGTGTCATCAACTAACATGTTTGCAATAGGCATAACATATTCATCCTTAAGGGTCAGTAAATTTAAATTACAAATATATATACAAATCCTAACTTGCCCATTCTTCTTGATTACAGAAACAATATTTGAAAGCCATTATACATATCTAGCAGTCCTAATAAAACCTGCTTTCAATAACCTCTCTATTTCTTGCTTTATCTTTGGCATTAACTCTAGATTAAATCTTCTGGATAATTGCTTGAATGGCCTAAAACCTTCTTTGATAGGTAAACAGTGCTCAACTAATTCCCTAGACAATCCATGTATTTCATGGTAATCCTATACAAAATAATCTTTATACTTGGTTATCAGCTGAATTAGTTGATTTCATTCAGTTTGGCTGAGTAAGCCACTAATCTTATTCATACTCGGCTTGTTGATAGCTCCAAGGTTAACTTCGATTAAGGGGACTTGGACCTCAAAGCTTCGAATTTCTCTCTTGATAGGGGATACAAACAAATTTGCTGCTTGATCTTCTCCCTTTCCTTTGACCTCATTGTCTTTCTCGGCTAATTCCTACTGAAACAAAAACTCTTCTAGCCTTGCCTCAGTTGAATACAGGGCTAGCCATTGCAGAACATCTTTTGCTACTATTGCATGACTATCCATTGACGAATCCTGGTTTAGGCCATGTCTCGGTCTTTACTGTAACCTCAAACCCATCTAATGATAAGTTAAAAGACTTGACAGAGTCTATTAGGAAATCTTTGGGCCAAGAAATCGATTCAATCTTTGAAGAATAGAGAATGGCATCTTGCATCCTTACGTCAATGGTGAAAGGGAATAGATCTACATTTACTACTTCAACCTAGTCTTCATTCCACAATTGAAGCTGCTGGTGGAGTATGGAAGGCACACATTGGTTAGCATAAATCCACTCTCTACCTAGCAAGATAGTGTGCCCTGGCTTGCCATTTACCATAAAGAACAATGTGTTAGTGGTCTTAAGCCCTACTATGAGCTCAGCAATAAGGACACTTAATGCCAGAGTATTTTCTCCAATAAAGTTGGACATTGCAATATTAGTCTCCTTGAGGTCTTTATGGCTTTTCCAAAGCTTCTCAATCGTACTGTAAGGCATCACATTAAATATAGCTCCTCCAATAACTAAGACTCTGCTAATAGGCTTCTTATTTATATGAGCTGAGATATAGAGAGGCCTAAGGTGTCTAGCTTTGTCTTACTTCTCAAATGTTATCTCTCTTCGCATTGCTAGCACCAAAGCTTCACACTCGGCTTCATCTGCCATTACATCTCCCTCCAAGTACCAACAATTGCCATCTTGATTAGCAAACTCCATAAGACTAATCCTTATTGTAGTTATAGCAGTTGATTTATCTTGGAGTCTATTCGATAAGTCATCATTATTCGGCATATCACTTAGGAGACTTTTTGAATATCCACCATTTATTTCCACCTTGAAACCTTGATTGGTGAAATTTACAGCTTGAATAGCATGCTGGGTGACTCTCAAAGGCCATGTTATTGGTTAGAATTTAAGGGTGTAATACATTGCCTCTACTATCTTAACATCAGCTGAGAACGATTTTTGGTCCGTAGACACCACTTCTACCTTGCCTTCATTCTAAAACATTAGCTGCTGATGTAAGGTAGACGGAACACACATATTTGCGTGAATCCAATATTTTCCAAACAACAAAGAGTGTCCTAGCTTGGCATTCACAACAAAAAATACTGTGGTAGATGTTTTGGTTCCCACGGTCAATTCAACAATGTAAAATCTTAGGGCATCTGTGCTCTCCTCTGTGAAGTTTGTCATCTTCATATTAGTCTCTTTGAGATCCTTCTAAGACTTACCCAATTTCTTTAGGATTCCCACTAGCATAAATTCATGATGGCACCCTTATCAATCAATACTCGACTAATAGGCCTTCCATCAATATGAGCCCTTATGTAAAGTGGCTTTAAATGTCTTGCCAATTGAGGTCTTTCGAACTTAATGATTCCTTCTGTGTTGTCTTTTCCTTCTGTTCTTTTGTGCTGATGTTTTGTCATTTCTACCTCATTGGCTAAAGCGGCCCATGCAGCTTCTTCAACCAAGATGTCACTATCTAATCGTATCGACTGATTCTCTTTTACAGCAAACTCAGCAGGCAAAACTCCTATGGTAGCAGCTAAATTCACATCCTCTTGTAGATCATCAATCAAAATGAGTAGGTCATTATCATTGAGAATCTGATCAATCAAACTCTCTGATGGTTCTATTTCTAGAATCTGTATTCTCTCGGCTGATGTCTCAGTCATTTGAACAATATTCAGGTCCTAAATCTACCCTTGTATTTACTACATGACTTCCGTTTTTGGGCTAACAACTTTCGCTACCTTCACACGTTTAGCTAGATCTAACATAGCCATTGTGTTTCTCATTCTTCGGATGGATTTTCTCCTCTGCATCCTCCTTTTCTAAGTCCTTGTTAGCTGAATACATTGTAGCTCCACTTGCTTTCCTTTGCCATACTTATTCATGAACCACTTTCCCTTCTTAGACTCAACCTTCAGCTTAATCATCCTTGTCTCCTTAGCCGATCCATCATTTCTTACTATGATTCTCAGTGTAGACCTTCCTTTGCTATAATTTACTTCAACTGCTTGCTTGGAATCTCTAGGCATAGGATGATTCGAGATTTGGGGGACTTGCCTCTGGTCATACCATTCTTTCCTCGGCTAGTCTCTCTATTGAGGAAACTATATTCTTTGGAGTACATTTGCTGAGGTTGTTCATGTCGTACTGTCCTCGGCTGATTCCTCTGTTGAGGAAACTTCCTTCCATTAAGATTTTTTTAAAAAAGAAAATAGATGGATAAATGTCATTATCACAAATAAAGCAAGCAAATCCAGTTCATAAGGCAAGCCTGGCAGAAAACTTCATATAAAAATTTAAAAAGAAGATCCATATAAAACCAATACATGTCTTTTCAGCAACCAAACAAAAATTAAGAACAATTACAAAACACCACACTTTACTCTATAGTATTAATCAAAATTCCTATACCATACACAAATCTTCCAACCATCAAAATAAAAAACCCAAAAATAGCTTACCAATAGTGCTTAGGGCTTAATTTAGGAAGAAGCAAAACCAAATCCCCAGCCACCACCAGGGAAGAGCACGATGCAGAGACAGATGGTGGAGAGAGTGCGAGAGAGACAGAGAGCTCGACGTGGAGAGAGATGGTGGAGATCGAGAGTGTGTCACGGACGATGGTGGTGAGCCAGAGGGAGAAAATGAAATAGAGGAAGAAAAGGAACGAGGAAAGGAAGAAAGGGGGAGATTGGGATAGGAGCACGATGAAGCAAAAAGGAGAAGAAGAATAAGGAGATAGAGGAGAAGAAGATAGGAGAAAAGGAGAAAGAAGAAGAGCACAGTTTGATAAAACTGAGTGTGTGAGAATCGAATAAGGTAAAAAACCAATAAAATAAGAGAATTACAAGTATGCCACTACCTGTTTTGATGCTTTTAAGAACAAAAAAGTGACAAAACATCTCTCACCTGTTCTTAGTTTTCTATTTTAAAAATTCAGAATTTGCTTTTTGTTTTTGGAAATCAATATAAACAAACATGTTTTTTTGGCCTTTTGCTTTTAAAAATCAAAAGCTATTTTAAAAATAGTTATTGTAATGTCCGAAAAATTTTATCATTAACAAATGAGTTGTTTGGATTTTATCAAATAAGAGGGTTTAATCAAAATTTGATTAAACATTTACTTAAAGCCCATTTAAGTGCGATTTAAAAGGATTAGGCTTGATGGAATTAGATTAGGAGCATAGAAAACCCCACAGAAAAATTTCAAACCAGTTCACCGATTTAAGGGAAATCAAAAAGATTTCAGTATTTTAAATTGTCGAAACCGGACCAATAGAAATTTTTCTATGGGTGCCCTAAGATCAATGGCTAGGATTTAGCCAAACCACCCCCTCATGTGGTGCCTTGATCAGCCATTGAGGGAGGGAAGCTAAACAAAATTTGATGATGAAGTTGAATCCACCAATTAAAGAGAAGTGCTTCCAAAAAACCTCCACCTTTTCTTTCCTTCTCTTCTTGTCATTTTCGGCCACCCCCTTTAGCTGCTGAAGCTCATCTCTTTCTCTTCTCTTCACTCTCATTTTCACTCCATTCTCATCCATTCTGAAGTCTCATCACAAGTTGCTTCCATCAAAGACACTAAATCAACACAAATTCAACTAGACAAGGTAGGAAATCCTACTTCTCTTCTTACTTTCTCTTATTTGGGGTTGCATGATGGTCATATATAACCTGAGATATTGATGTTATGTAGAGTGATGATGATAGTTTATGACTAATTTTGTATGTATGTTGTGATTAAAATTAAATTTGATAGCAAATAGCTTGAATAATAGAGAACAATTTAAGAAGCTATCAGGGTTTCCCTCGGCGGTCCATACGGTAGAGTGTACGGCTCTACCTATAGCTGATTAAATTGATGAATCTATTTTTATATGAAATTAGACATTCGGTACTTTTTATACATATAAAATATAAGGCCATTGGATTAGTATAGAATTAGTTATGAATTTTTGATATTTAACCAAAAACTCTAGATCCTTATCCAGGCAGTATGAGTTGAGAAGGATATAAATCACCCTAAACAACTCCAAATTGAGTGAACCTAATGTTGTTTGAAAGCTAACATGTAAGGGAATATCCCATAAAAATTTCAAAACCAGATTCATAGCCATTTGTTCCTAGTGCACCAAGAAATTTGACTTAAGTCTAAACCAAGCTGAATCAGGGTAGTCCAGTAGGGTTAAGTTTCGGGACCCGTAACTCAAAATATACTTATACAAATGACATGAAACTTAATTCATTTGAAATCTTGTTCTGTTAGCTTTAATTTGATATAAATTTTGTATGATTTCACTTATATTTCTATTTTTAGTGAATTTTTACTTATAAGAACCCAATTCTGGCTAAGAACAGGGCAGTCTGAGGTAAAACATTTATATCTTGAGTTATACAAATCAAAATGAGATGGGACCAAAAGGGTTAGAAACTAGACACATGAGACTATAACATATCGAAAAAATTGGATTTAAATGAGTTGAATTGGACTAAGGATGGTGTAACATCCCCATTTCTACCTAAGCTAATTAGCTCGGTGTTCCCGGCTAATTAGAGGGATTAGCGATTAATTGAGAACTAATCGATTAATCCCGAGAGCAAGAGCTTAGTAAATTAAGTCTAGCCAACAATTTAATCATAATGCCCTAAGCATTTTAATAAAACCTTAATTGTCTAATCCTTAATTACTCGAAGTTGCCAAAACAAAAGTAAGACAACCTAACCTTACTAATTAAGTTTATAATGGTTAAGACACTTAAGACAACTCTTGAAAAATTTAAACCCCAAATTAAGCATATGCTTGACCATAATGCAAGACATCATAAAAAGTGTAATTGACAAGAGTTAACTCATGGGTAATTAAACCAATTAAGTTAAGTTACATTTAAATAATTCTAATAATATTTAGAGATAAAAGTTCTTCCATGCATATGCCCTAGAAAGACCTACCAAGGAGGAGCAACATCTCACCCTTCATTCAAACTCTTTAATCCTACACCATTAGATCAAAAGCCAAGACTAGGATCCTTGTCATCCACCATTAGATCTTGACACTTGGATGAGTCTTAGACAAGCAACCAAATCCTAAGAGGGGTACTCCCCTTTAACCCCTAGAGAAAAGCTTAAAATGGGCATTAGAATGCCTCCAAGACTCAAGGAAAAACAACTCACCCTTTTGCCCCAAGGTTTTTCCACTCTCTTGCTTGTTGTAAGAAGCAAAGTCCCATCACCTTTCCCTCCCTCTTTTGCGCCACCCATCAGCCATATCTCTCTCCTCATTTCATTCTTTCACTCCTCTCCCAAACACACACAAAGCTCTCTTCTCTCTCCTCAATTTCAAATTCTCCTCCTTCTCTCTAAACTCTCCAACTTCTCTCTAGAATCCTCCCACTTCTCTCATCCTTTCCTCTCCTCATCCCACTCACAAACTCTTCAAGAGCCACCATCTCTTGCTCTTGGAGAATCAAAGACCATCACATATCAAGCCTCTTTCAAGATCCAAGAGGAGCACCACCACCACCACCATCTTTTCCATCACAAGTTCCTTCAAAGAAAGCTTCTTGGTAGTGACTCTAAACCCTTTTTCTCTCTTGGTTTTCAAGCTTTAGAACTCCTATGCTCTCCATAGCTAGGTAGTTTTAAAGGTTGATTATGGGCATCATAGCCATTCTTGTTATAAAATGAGATGTTGTTGCTAGTATGGTTGTTTGTTGAAAACATGTTTTCGGTTTGGTGTGATGCATGGCTGAACCCACTATTTTTGAACTCCAACATGTTAGTTTTTCACTGATCTTTCATGGTATATGGGTGTTACAGATGGGGTATACCAAACTCGGGCAGAATAGGGGAGAATAAACTAAAAACCCTATTGATGCTTGAATTGAAATTGCTGAATGATGCTATATATATATATGTTTGCTGGTCCATATTGAATTGTAAGTTTGTACAATTGTACTAGTTGTCTGGCACTATTCATGGGGAAGCAGACTCAATCCGTTATACTGCCGAAATTTCGGTAAGAAATTCATATGTTGTGTAATTTACAATAGCATGAATACATGATATTTGAAAGAATCAAGTTAGATGTGCATTCAATTCATGATATTGTAAAGGATTCCATATTACTTGGGCCAGCCCCAGAACAAATTTAAGGGGAATAGATCAGTGGGAAGGTCGACGAAAGTAAACCTGGCAATCCTGTATAGGAACGAGCTCGGTCCTGAAAAGTAGACTATTACCCAGGAGTATATGGCCAATGACTCCCAGGGGACCAAGGATAGAAATAAGTTCTAATAGGCGAAAGCCTTCAAGGATGAGATACATTTTCCAATTTGCACATTAAAATGTACAGTATGATACTCCTTAATTGATTGTTCTAGATACCTATTTATTATTCTTAATATGCTATTGTTCCATTGTAACTACTGTTTAATTGCAATAGTATATCTATTAACTAAAATTGAGTTTATTTTGGTGTATATTTTATAAATAAGTATTTAAGTTAAATATTACTATTCTATCATACTATTTTGAACTACGGAAAGACCGAAACAACTGGGAATGACAGTGATGATAGATGTGTAGAAACTAGGAATTCCTATTGAGAAATCTTTATTTCTCACCCTGCTATATGTTTTCGCGTCATTCTCAGACCATGGAGAACGCCGCAACCGGAGTGCTGTTCATTGAGTTCCTCGAGCTCCATATCCACCTCAACCTGTTCCTGGACTATGTATATGTATCTGGCAGGTGTCAGTTCTATCTTTATTTCTTTTTCCAGAGAGATTTTGCTGTAGCGCTTATGCACCCACTTTTTGAACTCGCTATCCCTTATATTGCCATTCCCCTTCACATGGCCCATCCATTTCTACCTCCACCAACAGCAGTAGCAGCTCCAACTCCTATGGCCCCTCTTGTCTCACCACCGCGGCAGATGTTTGAGAAAGATCTGTCTAAGGCGGCGAGTTCCTCTTCCTCATTCTCTGCGCCGAGCGTGGGCTACCCTCCTGTAGACACCAGTATGGCAAATGGATTTCTTTCTTCAGATTCTGTTTAGATAGTGGGTCTGTCGTAGCGATAGCAGATGTACAGAATGGCCTTTTTTTGGCAATCTGGGTCATGGGCAGATGGGTAGAATTTAGGAGGTGTACATGAAATATCCCATGGTGACCATCTGGGGTACTGTTCATAGAGACTGGCCATTTTATTTTGTGTTAGGGGCCTTATTTTATTTTTTTTTACCCTATATCGTTTTGACAAACTTTGAAAACAGATGTCTATGTATATATTTATTATGCATTTTGCAGTAGTTTTGTCTTTATTGCATTTTTATTTATGTTACGTTATTTACAGTATACCAATTATCTAGTATTTATTCCACCGCCAAGCAGAAAATTTCGTTATGCGAATAGTCATTTTTATGTGGGTAACTAATAATAATACAGAAAATAGAATTTAATCAGTACTACACGTAATCACTTATCAGATAATTTATTATGACTTAAGCATAGTACTTTGTCTCGTAAGGTGTTACATTTTTGGTATCAGAGCAGTTCGTCCTAATATAGGCCTAAGGATTGGACTGACTATGCTTCGCATATGCTTTGTATTCCCTAGATATTATTATGCTCTAAGTCTTTTCCATATGGATAGGATGTACGTGAGGGAGTTTGCCTAACTATATGCTATTATTTACTAGCATACCGAACTTAGTATTGAGCCTAATCAACTCAATTACTCTTGTTTTGTGTGCTTAGAACTTAATGGCTTCTAGAAGGTGAGGTAAATCGCGAACTTCCCCAGCCCAAGAGGAATCCACGGAGTTCCTGGATGCAATGCGAGAGATAGCGCACGCTATGCATGAACAAGCAGCTGTGGCGACTCAAATGATTGGCCAACTAGGAAGGCAGTCAGAGGTAGATCATGGAGGGAATCATAAGGGCCCTAGAATGGATTTGGAATACCTCAAATTTGCTGAATTCCAGAAGGCTAACCCACCCAGCTTTAGGGGAGCCTTTAACCCGGATAAGGTAGAAGAATTGGTTAAAGCTATGGAAAAGATTTTCTCCATGTTAGATTGCACAGGCCATCAGAAGGTGACTTTTGCCACCTATATGTTAGAAGTCGATGCAGAATTATAGTGGAATGGTGCACGGCGATTATTAGAAGAATCCCAACTAGATATTACTTGGGGCATATTCAGAGATGCGTTCTATCAGAAGTATTTCCCTGCGCTTGTCCGCAGTGCCAAGGAGTTAAAGTTCACGCACCTTCGTCAAAGGAATAGTAGCGTGTCGGAATACATTGCTAAATTTGAGGAGTTGTGCAAATTTTCCACCATTTATCAATGAAACCCCGATGAAGCGTGGAAATGTATGAAATTTGAAAGTGGACTAAGAGAGGACATCCTAGCCACCATAGGACCAATGGAGATCAAAGGCTTCCCTACTTTGGTGAACAAGTGCCGCTTAGTGGAGGACTGTAACAAGAAGTTAGTTGCTGCTAGGTCAACCGGCAATAACTTTAAGAAGGGGTTTGCTCCGCAAGGCTCAAGGTTCAAGCCTAACTTACAGCAGCAGAGAAAGTTTCAACCAGCAAGCAATAAAGGCAAGCAACCTCAAAGGCCTTTTGGGAACCAGGCTTGCAACTAATGCAGTAGAAATCATGGCGACAGCCCCTGCTTGGTAGGTCAAAATGTCTGCTTTGGATATGGTAGACCGGGCCACAAAATCTATGAATGCCCTACCAGAAACCCTCAACCGACACCCAAGCCACAACGCCAGGGGAGAGTTTTCACTATGGATGGACAGGAGGTCAACAAGTTGGAAGGTTTGATTCAAGATACGCGTGAAGTGTGAATGGTAAGACTTTAACCATTTTATACGATTCAGGTGCATCTCACTCTTTCATCTCTCATGATTGCATGACAGCCCTGCAACTACCTATTTCTGAATTACCTTATGACTTGCTAGTTTCTACCCCTACAAATGAGCCCGTTAGGACCAACCATATTTGTATGAATGTCCGCTGTCAAATAGGAAGTCGAACCTTTTCGGCTAATTTAATTTGTCTTCCCTTGTCCGGACTTGACATTATTTTGGGTATGGACTGGCTCTCTGCCATCCAAGCCCTGTTAAATTGTTCTGATAAATCTATTATACTTCCCCCTATTTCATCTTCTGAATCAGTAATCCCTGTAATTCCTTATTTAAGTTTCTTAACAGTACACCCTATGGGAATGGAAGTCAAGGGTATATTTTCTTATCAACCAGTATAGCAGAGGTTGATTAGGAGTTAAACAATATTCCATTTGTTAGGGAATATCCTGATATGTTCCCCGAAGATATTCTTGAGTTTCCTCCCGAAAGAGAGATTGAGTTCACCATTGAATTAGTGCCAGGAGTGGGACCAATATCTTTAGCGCCATATGACATGTCACCCTTGGAACTGACCAAACTTAAGGGGCAGATTGAAGAACTCCTGGAAAAGAAATTCATTAGGCCAAGTACATCACCATGGAGAGCCCCAGTCTTGTTAGTTAAGAAGAAAGATGGAGGCATGCGACTATGTGTAGATTACAGGCAGTTGAATAAGGCGACGATCAAGAACAAGTATCCATTGCCAAGGATTGATGATCTTATGGATCAACTACAAGGGGCTATTATATTTTCCAAGATTGATCTACAGTCTGGATATCATCAGATTTGGGTTTGAGAAGAAGATATTCCGAAGACGGCATTTCGAACTCGTTATGGACATTATGAATATATTGTGATGTCCTTCGGGTTGACGAATGCACCAGCAATATTCATGGATTACATGAATTGAATATTCAGGCCATACCTTGATAAATTTGTGGTGGTGTTCATTGATGACATACTTGTCTATTCAAAGATGGAACAGGACCACATGGAACATTTGCAAGTCGTTCTGCAAATTCTAAGAGAGAAAAAACTTTACGCCAAGTTATCCAAATATGAATTTTGGATAAAAGAAGTAAAATTTCTTGGCCATGTAGTATCCCATGGGGGAATTTCAGTGGATCCCAGTAAGGCAACGACAGTTACGGAAGTCAGGAGCTTCTTAGAGCTGGCAGGATACTACAAGAGATTTATTAAGAACTTCTCTCAAATAGCCCCACTCTTAACAAAGTTAACCAAGAAGAACGCCCCATTCGAATGGACACCCGAGTGCGTGTAGAGTTTCCAAGGATTAAAGGAAAAGTTGACAACAGCCCCAATACTTATTTTATCGGATCCTCATGGACCGTTCGAAGTGTATTGTGATGCTTCTAAGAAAGGATTAGGATGCATGTTAATGTAGAATAGGAACGTCGTAGCGTATGCTTCCAAGCAATTGAAAACTCATGAAATCCAACACATGACCTCGAGCTAGCACCGATAGTGTTTGCCTTGAAGATGTGGAGACACGATCTCTACGGAGTGAAGTTTGAAGTATTTTCCGATCACAAAAGCTTGAAATGCCTTTTTGATTAGAAGGAATTGAACATGAGATAGAGAAGGTGGATAGAGTTTCTTAAAGATTATGAATTTCGACCTGAAGTACCATCCAGGCAAGGCAAACGTGGTAGCAGATGCCCTAAGTAGAAAATCCTTGATAGTGGCATGGATGATGATTAAAGAAGTGGAACTTATAGAAAGTTTCCAAACCCTTAACTTAGGAATCTCTGTAACCCCCAGTGCCATTCAATTACACCAACTTAAGATAACTAGTACTTTTAAAGACCAAATCTAGCAAGTACAACAAAGAAATGATGACTTCCAACATACAGTGTGATTGGTACAATCTGGCAAGCTAATAGGATTTTCTCAGGATGTAGAAGGAATATGGCGATATCATGGGAGGATATGTGTACCTAAGGAGGACAATCTCAAGAAGAAGGTCTTGGAGGTAGCCCATAAGAGTGAGTTTACTATACATCCTGGCATTACCAAAATGTATCAAGATCTCAAGAAGATATTTTGGTGGGCAGGCCTTAAAACAGATGTGGCAAATTTTGTGAATAAATGTCTAACTTGCCAGAAGGTAAAAATAGAGCATCAGAAGCCGGCAGGGACATTACAACCCTTAGAGATTCTGGAATGGAAATGAGAGAGCATTTCTATGGATTTTATGATTGGCTTGCCAAGAACCCCCTCAGGATATGACGCTATATGGGTCATAGTGGATAGACTAACCAAGTCTGCTCAATTTTTACCCATTTAAGCGAATTCTCCTCTAGAAAAGTTGGCTCAACTGTATATCTAAGAAGTGGTACCGTTAGATGGTATCCCTTCAACAATCATTTCTGATCGAGATCCAAGGTTCACCTCACGATTTTGGGGAGGGCTCCAAAAGGTGTTCGGTACTAGGCTATGTCTAAGTACTGCATATCATCCGCAATCAGATAGTCAAACAGAACGAACGATTCAGACTTTGGAAGACATGTTACGAGCATACACTCTGGAACGGCAATGGGGAGTTGGGATCGATACTTACCGTTAGCTGAGTTTGCATACAACAACAGTTATCATGCTAGCATCGGCATGGCTCCATATGAGGCTTTATATGGACGAAAGTGTCAATCTCCCCTATGTTGGTATGAATCAGGAGAACAGAGTCTGTTGGGTCCGGAACTAGTCAAACAAACTACAAAGCAAATTAAAAGAATCCGTAGCAAAATACTTCCAGCTCAGAGCCGTCAAAAGAGCTACGCGGATGTCAGCAGGAAACCCTTGGAGTTTCAAGAAGGAGACCACGTGTTTCTAAAGATCATACCTATAACTGGAGTAGATAGAGCCATTAAAGTCAAGAAGCTAAGCCCTCGCTTTATAGGTCCCTTTTCAAATTTTAAACCAAGTCAGGCCAGTTGCATATCAAGTTGCCTTACCTCAACATCTATCAAATCTTTATGATGTTTTCCACGTTTCTCAACTCAGAAAGTACCAGCCTGATCCTACTCACTTTTTGGAATCGAAATCAATCCAGTTAAGGGATGACTTAACTTTTCATGTACCCCCAGCACGGATAGTGGATAGGAGCGTCGAACACCTTCGGAACAAAGCCATACAGTTGGTGAAGGTAGCATAGGGACATGAAGACTCAGCGGACTGTACATGGGAGTTAGAATCTGATATGAGGAGGGAACATCCCAAATTATTCTTAGGTACTAAATTTTGAGACAAATTTTTTTTTTTAGGAGGGTAGAAATGTAACATCCGAAAAATTTTATCGTTAACAAATGAGTTGTTCGGTTTTTATCAAATAAGTGGGTTTAATCAAAATTTGATTAAACATTTACTTAAAGCCCATTTAAGTGTGATTTAAAAGGATTAAGCTTGATGGAATTAGATTAGGAGCATAGAAAATCGCACGGAAAATTTCCAAACCAGTTTACCGATTTAAGGGAAATCGGTTAGATTTCGGTATTTTAAGCAGTCGGAACCACACCAATAGCAATTTTTCTATAAGTGCCCTAAGATTAATGGCTAGGATTTAGCCAAACCACCCCCTCATGTGGCGCCTTGATCAGCCATTGAGGGAGGGAAGCTAAACAAAATTTGATGATCAAGTTGAATCCACCAATCAAAGAGAAGTGCTTCCAAAAAATCTCCACCTTTTCTTTCCTTCTCTTCTTGTCATTTCCGGCCACCCCCTTCAATTGCTGAAGCTCATCTCTTTCTCTTCTCTTTACTCTCATTTTCACTCCATTCTCATCCATTCTCAAGTCTCATCACAAGTTGCTTCCATCAAAGACACTAAATCAACACAAATTCAACTAGACAAGGTAGGAAATCCTACTTCTCTTCTTACTTTCTCTGATTTGGGGCTGGATGGTGGTCATGTATTACCTGAGATTTTTGATGTTATGTAGAGTGATGATGATAGTTTATGACTAATTTTGTATGTATGTTGTGATTGAAATTGAATTTGATAGCAAATAGCTTGAAGAATAGAGAATAATTTAAGAAGCTGTCAGGGTTTCCCTTGGCGGTCCGTACGGCAGAGTATACAGCTCTGCCTACAGCCGATTAAATTGACGAATCTATTTTTATATGAAACTAGACATTCAGCGATTTCCATACATATAAAATATAAGGCCATTGGATTAGTATAGAATTAGTTATGAATTTTTGAAGTTTAACCGAGAAATCTGGATCCTTATCCGGGTAGTATGAGTTGAGAAGGGCATAACTCAGCCTAACAACTCCAAATTGAGTGAACCTGAGGTTGTTTGAAAGCTAACATGTAACGAAGTATCCGATAAAAATTTCAGAACCAGATTCATAGCCATTTGTTCCCAGTGCACCAAGGAATTTGACTTAAGTCTAAACCGAGCTGAATCAGGGTAGTCTAGTAGAGTCAAGTCTTAAGACTCACAACTCAAAATATACTTATGACAATGACATGAAACTTAATTCATTTGAAAGCTTGTTCTGTTATCTTTAATTTGATATAAATTTCGTATAATTTCACCTAGATTTCTATTTTTATTGAATTTTTACTTGTAAGAACCCAATTCTAGCTAAGAACAGGGCAGTCTGAGGTAAAATATTTATATCTTGAGTTATAAAAATCAAAATGAAGTGGGACTAAAAGGGTTAGAAACTAGACACATGAGGCTATGATATATCCAAAAATTGGATTTAAATGAGTTGAATTGAAGTAAGGGTGAGGTATACCAAACTCGGGTAGAACAAAGGAGAATAAACTGAAAACCCTATTGATGCTTGAATTGAAATTGTTGAATGATGCTATTTGATATATATATATATATATATATATATATATATATATATATATATATATATATATATATATATATATATATATATATATGTCCGGTCCATATTGAATTGCAAGTTTGTATAATTGTACAGGTTGAGCACTATTTATGGGGAAGCGGACTCGATCCGTTATGCTGCCGAAATTTCGGCAAGAAATTCATATGTAGTGTAACTTACAATAGCATGAATACATGATATTTGAAAGAATCAAGTTAGATGTGCATTCAATTCATGATATTGTAAAGGATTCCATATTACTTGGGCCAGCCCCAGAACAAATTTAAGGGGAATAAATCAGTGGGAAGGTCAGGGAAAATAAACCCGGCAATCCTGTATAGGAACAAACTCAGCCCTGAAAAGCAGACTATTATCCAAGAGTATATGGCCAATGACTCCCAGGGGACCAAGAATGGAAATAAGTTCTAATAGGCGAAAGCCTTCAAGGATGAGATGCATTTTCCAATTTGCACATTAAAATGTACAGTATGATACTCCTTAATTGATTGTTCTAGATACCTATTTATTATTCTTAATATGCTATTGTTCCATTGTAATTACTGTTTAATTGCAATAGTATATTTGTTAACTAAAATTGAGTTTATTTCAGTGTATTTTATAAATAAGTATTTAAGTTAAAATTTACTATTGTGTCGTACTATTTTGAACTACGGAAAGACAGAAACAACTAGGAATGACAGCGATGACAGATATGTAGAAACTAGGAATTCCTACTGAGAAATCTTTATTTCTCACCCTGCTATATGTTTCCACGTCATTCTCAAACCATGGAGAACGCCATAACCGGAGTGCTGTTCATTGAGTTCCCCGAGCTCCATATCTACCTCGACCCGTTCCTGGACTATGTATATATATCTGGCAGGTGTCAGTTCCGTCTTTATTTCTTTTTCCAGATAGATTTTGCTGTACCGCTTATGCACCCACTTTTTGACCCCGCTATCCCTTATATCGCCATTTCCCTTCACATGGCCCATCCATTTCCACCTCTACCAGCAGTGGCAGCAGCTTCAGCTCCTATGGCCCTTCCTGTCTCACCACCACAGCAGATGTCTGAGGAACATCCGTCTGAGGCGGCGAGTTTCTCTTCCTCATCCTCTGTGCCGAGTGTGGGCCACCTTCCTACAGACGCTAGTATGGTGAATGGATTTCTTTCTTTAGATTCCGTTTAGATAGTGGATCTGCCGTAGCAGTAGTAGATGTGCAGAATGACCCTCTTTTGGCAGTCTGGGTCATGGGCAGATGGGTAGAAGTTAGGAGGTGTATATGAAATGTCCCATGGGGACCATCTGGGGTACTGTTCATATAGACTGGCCGTTTTGTTTTGCGTTAGCAGCCTCATTTTTTTTTTACCCTGTATTGTTTTGACAAACTTTGAAAACAGATGTCTATGTATATATTTATGATGCATTTTGCAGTAGTTCTATCTTTATTGCATTTTTATTTATGTTATGTTATTTAAAGTATACCAATTAACTAGTATTTATTCTACTGCCAAGCAGAAAATTTCGTTACGCAAATAGCCATCTTTATGTGGGTAACTAATAATGATACAAAAAATAGAATTTAATCAGCACTACACGTAATCACTTATCAGATAATTTATTATGATTTAAGCGTAGTACTTTGTCTGGTAAGGTGTTACAGTTATCAAAGAAGCCCATAATGTGTACGAAATATTTCTCAATCTTTTTGTTTGCTCCTGTCTCAATTGAGGGATGAGTTATACATAATGGTAAAGAGTTAGGGCTGAGGGGTAAAGTATAATAGAGGAAAGTTGAAGATTAAAGTCTCTAATGATGGGGTTGTGAATAGTGTTTAGAATGAAAGCAAACATGTCTCTAGCATTGCTATTCTCAATGTATATATAGGGATAAGGGGGTTGAGTGTCATAAATGTTAGAAGGATATTATTGCATTAGGGGTAGGATTTGAGTGAGGGATCATTCGCTTTATTTGGTGCAATTTTCTATAAGTTCATGAATCTACAGGTACCTAGGTTATAGTATGGGAAAAAAGTGGGGAGAATTGAGCTAATGAAGGAGAGGATGCCAAAGCCAAGGGTTAATCTAAACGAGAGTGCTCGAGCTATGTACCAATGGAAGGTGTTCAAGCTAAGGGTTCGGGGGAGGTACTCGAACGATCAACAATCCTCCTAGCCTCATGGTTAGAAGAGCAAAGAGGCTTAGAGTTTTAAGACCATAGGACCTAAGAACTTGAACAACCTACTGACCTCCCAACCTTGGGATATTGAGATGTTCGGATTTTTGAATCAATTTTTGAATTTGAAGGTCCTTCTATCATTGCTTTAGTTTCTTGTGCAATGAGAAAAGGCCACATGTCATGCTATTTATGGTCACAGGTCATATCATGGTAGTGATATAATTGTTGGAGTGATCCTAGTTTTTGATCATGGTTTGCTCATTCCTTTTATAGTCAATGGATAGGGGAGTGTGTAAGGGTTATAAATATAGGAGTTTGAGGTTAAGGTTTTCTTTTCCTTTACGATTCTTTTCCTGTTCTTCTTCATCTTCTCCACTACCCCCTTTTCTATTTCTTTGCTCACATTTGTAGATCTTCCTCTTCTTTTCTCTAGCATTGTTGTTAATCATAACTAGTGGCATTCAGGCTTTGTAATCGTGTTGCGTTCATGGTGCTTGTACAAGCTAAGTGCTTTGGTGCTTATAGCAGCTAAGGTTGTAATTTTTCCTTCTTTATTTTAGGATGGTTTCTTGCCTCCTTGCTTAACTTGTGTTCTTAGCTCTACTTTAGGGTAGTGTTTTTTTTTTTTTTTGAACCTTTGTATTTGGTTTTGAAGGTTTAGCTTGGGTTTTTTTGTAGAGGTAAGGTTTCATAAGTGAGATAGGGCGCCTTTTGCTGGGTTCCCTGGTGGTTACAACTAGGCTACCTAAGGCTGTGGTTTTGGCCATTCAAGGATCTTTTTTGTAAGCTAAGGGAAAAGATTTATCATCATATGTGATTGAGCCTCGATCACATGCTCAAGCCTCATTGGCTAATTAATGTAGATAGATTGACCAAATAAAAGTGGAGATGGCTACTACGAGGTATTGTTTACAATTTATGGTCCCTTGTTTTCCATCTCTTTTGATTAATAGGACAATGTGATAGGCTTTAGCTTTTTGTCTGCATCAGTGACAGACCATTTGTTCGATGATGGTGCTTCTTAAGTAGAGGTCACCTAAGAGAAAGTGTCATGCGTTGTTGACCTTCTAGAGGATATTTCCATCATTAGCTTTGTCTATCATTCAAGTGCTAACATTATAGAGCTTAGTTTTCAATTGAACCTCCCCTTTAATTGCCAACTAAAGACTTGTAGTTTGGACAACTTGATTTCCAATAGTCTAGGTAATGAGTGCTTTTCTATGTATGAAGCTCACTTTACTAAGTTGAAGATGGCTTTTCCTTTCTTGCCTTTATGCATGGGCATGTTATCATGTTTAGAGATTGCATTAGTCCAACTTTACCTTAATGGATAAGCATTTATTTGATGTTTTAATCTCCTTTATGAACATCTATGATTCTACACCCTATGAGTTATCACATTTGCATCGGGAGGGAAGGTTTGATGTCTTTCCTGATCTGCATGAGGGGATGAAAATCTTTGAGGTGCTTGAGTTGTCCTTTAACCACTGAAGCACTTCAAAAACAGTTTTTTCAAAATAAGGATTAGTGGTTTGGGCTACTGTCTTTTTGTGATGGAGTGGATAGGTAGTTTTTGTTTTTCTTAAGCTCAAGATTATCTTGCCTCGCCCCGAATCAATGATGATGATTTTAGTAATCTGAGATAGGTATACTTTGAGAAGTTGAATGCCATTGTGAGGAATTTGATGATGTTTAAGATCATTAGCATTTGCTAATATGAGGTAGTTCAGAGTTCTAGGAGCTTGGGTTCCTTGGGGAATTGTTTTCATGAGTTTTTTTTAGATCAATTAAGCTTATGTTTTGATGAAATGTGGATACTTAGTGTGATTTTTCCTTTGTATGTTGCATATGCTAGTTTTGAGTGGATTGAGGATAAGGACGATCGATAAGTAAGGGAGCAACTACCTTGACAACGAAGGCCCTTCGTGCTAGGAAGCAAATGACTAAAGCCAAAGCAAAGAAGTTAGGGAAAGAGGTGGTGAATAATCTTAAGGAATGGCCTACAGGGTCTTCAAGTCATGCTTAGGTGGATGATCATCTAGGGATTACCGACCATCCCTATGGCCTTAGTTAGCCATTTGAATGACTAGACTAGATCATCGATTATTGATGGCTTGACTGGTCTCCTTTTCCTCACTAAGATTAGGGTGTTACTCCCCATAGGTCCACTCATTATTCATAAAAGCCTAGAAATTTCTGTTTGACTTTGAAAGGGATGTAGGGTCGAGCATTCGCTCTATCTAGGACCGTTGTTTCCAAAATAAGGTTCACATAGATTACCATCTTTCTAGCTATGTTCATAATGCCAAGTATTGGGATATAGGTTTCATTGCATTATTCAATGTGTGCAGCTCGTACTTTATAGAGTGTAACCATGATTCTTCATGTCGAGCTAGAAGCCCTTAATAATGCAAGTAAACTAGCTTCTGAAGGATGTTGAATGGGACAAAGCTAGCAAAAGGATTAGCCAATTTGAGGCCAGGATAAATAGTTTAAAGGATTTAATGTGGAGCTATTGAATCCCATTCTACCCATGATTCTTCATGCCGAGCTAAAAGCCCTTAATAATGCAAGTAAACTAGCTTCTGAAGGATGTCGAATGGGACAA
Source organism: Pterocarpus santalinus (assembly GCA_031439595.1). Taxonomy (NCBI): domain Eukaryota; kingdom Viridiplantae; phylum Streptophyta; class Magnoliopsida; order Fabales; family Fabaceae; genus Pterocarpus; species Pterocarpus santalinus. Next base: position 42,546,849 of record CM062532.1, on the reverse strand, counting down.
AGCTAGCTAAAGGATTAGCCAATTTGAGGCCAAGATAAATAGTTTGAAGGATTTAATGTAGAGCTGTTGAATCCCATTCTACCATCCTTGGCGAAGATGTAAACAAGTTGATGATCGACCTATCTCATTCTAAGAGAAATGTTGAGGAAGATGAAAATCAGTTAGAAGATCAAATTGAGCTTTGGCACAAGAAAGGGCGGAGTTGGTGGATGACATGGTCCACTAGTTCGAGCATGGCTACACTTTAGCACAAAATTCACTTTTGGCATTTGTACCTAGACCCTTCTACCCATGCCACCACTTTAAGGACAATGAGCTTGTCTATCTCTGTCTCGAGCTAGAGGATGATAGAGAGCCTGATGATATTAACCATGACTTAGGATTTGCAGTGATGACAAAGTTGAAGGGATGGTTGATGTGGATCAAGGGACACCTGTAACATCCTTAATTTCATGTCGTGCTAAATTACCTCAGTAACCCTAAGTAATTAGGCACTTAATGAGAAATTATGAGATTAAAGCTTAATTAAGTGGTTAACGAGGAGTTTAAGGGTTAACTCGGATGAGAAAAGTCAAAAGAATACTTAATCGAGATTAGATAATCTCTAATTAAGCAAGTCAGACCCTTAATAGCTTAATTAAGCACTAATTGCCCTTAATTAGCTTAATCGAGTTTGATTAAGGTTAATTAAGCTTAATCGCAAGATTAACTTTTGTTAATCGTGTTCTTGTGTGTTAATCACTAATCCTTGCCTAATCATCTTAATTAAGTTGTATGAGCACTTAATCACATGATTAAATTCAAATTTAGTCAACTAGACAATAAAGTAAAGAGTGATGTCATAAAAGCTAAAAGCATTAGACAAGACTACTTTATGTAAGAGTTTGACCATGCTTTGTTCCCCCATTATCCATTTTGTCTTCTTAATCACTAATTAGCACAAAATGAAGCAAAAATATCTTTCCCCCACCCTTAGAAAGTTCGGCCACAACTACAACAATACACACTCATCCATTTTCATTTTGTGTCATATTATTCTCTCTCTTATTTTCAAAATTTCTCTAACTTCTCTCTAGACTTTCTTCTTCTTCTCCACCTTCTTCTTTATCCCCCACCTCCATAACCAACTCTTCTTCACTTAGCCCTTCAGAGATCACATCTTTTGGTCTTTGGAGACAAGATCTAAACACTGCAATCTCTATATTTTCACAAGATCTCAAGAGCTTCTCCTTCCACCAAGCCAAACTGCCACCATCTTCAAGGAAAGGAACAACATCATTTTCTTCTTCTTCTCTTGTTTTTGCGCCATTTCTAAGAAAGGTAGTGATCTTCATCTTTTTCATTTTGTTTGCTCAAGAAAGCTTGGAGCTTGGTTCTTTCATGACCAAAATCTCTAAATAAAAACTTGAGAAAACCCTTCATGCTGTTCAAGAGCAAAAGCTTCCATTTTTGGCAAAATATGTTCTTGATGTTCTTCAAGTGTTCTTAAGTTTCTACTTTTAGAAAAATATGTTCTTGATATTCTTCAAGTGTTCTTAAGTTTCTACTTTTGGAAAGTATGTTCTTATTGTTGAGTGTTCTTGATGGTATCTTGTTTAAAGTTGTTCCTTTTCTTATGATGAGTTGATGATTAGAAAAGCCTTATCTTTTTATGTTTTTCATGATTTAATAAGACTATGAACATTCTAAAAGCTTTAAACTTTAAAAAGTTTGCTTCTTGATACACAAAAAGTGGCGCAAGTTTTAGTGCCATCTTAAAGACTTCTTTTGTTTTGTTTGAAGACAAAATACATGTAAAAGTCTGAGCTTTTTGGTACAATAAGCCTTTTTGAGTTAAAAAAATGATATCTTGTCACTAATGTCTTAGAAATCAAACTTTAAAGAAAGGACCTTTCATAAAGTTTCAAACTTTAATCAAGAATGAGACCTTTAAGTCATAAAAGTGTTGTTTTGTAACATTTAATTCACAAAGTTTAGATCTTGAACCATAACAATGCAAAAAGGTGTTAACTTTTATAAAGAACAAGACTTTTTAGTTAAAAAGCTAGTAACTTGTATCATTATTACATAAGGATCTAATTTTTAAGACAAGAGCTTAGACACTTACTTTCATAAAGAATAAAACTTTATGACTACTTTATAAAAGATGATAACTTTAATAATGTTTAAGGTAAAACCTTGATATGTTATTAATGAAAGCTTAAAACTTTGTAAGTTGAATAAGTTAAAAATCACTCTTGGTGATTAGTGAACATGGTGTTGTTGGGTTCATGATGTGGTTATGCATTGTCATCACCCAAGGATTAGAGGGATCTCAAACTTCTTGAGAACAAAAGTATGATTAGGGCCTCTGAGCATACCATGAACCTAGGAATCACTAAGTGTACTATCTCAAGGAAAGGAAACAATCATTTAACTTAATTAATTTGAATAAATGTTCCATAAGACATGAACTAAAGTAAAAATAATTTCATATGAGAGCTAAATAACTAAAAGACCACATACACATATCTGAACTATGTGATTCTCTCATGGATAACCACGAGAAATCATATGATGATTCATAATACTCTTTACAAAGAATAGCACAACTATGAACCCCCTTTAGGGTATGTGTAACATCCCAATTTCCGAGTTCCGAGTTCGTCCTCAGGATTGATCAACCCCGATTTCTGACTTCATCTTTGAAGCTCAGAGAGAAGGATTATATCCGGATTCCGAGTTCATCTTGCATAATTTCCGACTTCATCTTCGAATTTCACATAAACTGGCACCATTTTCGATCTCCGAGTTCGTCTTCCATGTTCAATCAATTTCGTACTTCCGACCTTAGCATTTTCTTCACTCCTGACTTGACCTACGATTTCCGGTCTCATAATATAGTCTCGAGTTTCAGTTGAGGTACCCGAGTTCCGACCTAAGACAACAAGGTTCAAAAATAGTGTGCGTGATTTCCGAGTTTGAATTGGGAGTTCCGAGATTATGTGATTGTGAGCTTTCGACTTCCGGAATACGACCTTGCTACAAGATTTCCCCAAGTCACAAACAAGCTGGTACGAGTTCCAACATTAGGCTTCAGCTCCAAGCTCAAGTAAAAACGACACGGGTTCCGACCTCAAGTGTAATAGGGACGAGTTCCGACTTGAAATAGAATAAATGCGAGTTCCGATTTCAAACAATATGGCAGCAAGCTCCACTGAAAGGGAGACGTAGCTAAATTTTGTCCACAAGAAAATTCAGCCAATCAAAGCCTTCCAAGTTAACTACCACCTCAAGCTTATAAACTCATCTCTTTCTCTCCTTCAGCCCCATTTCTACGCCACTTTCTCCCTTGTTCAGCTCTCTTTTCTCTTCTCCAACTCCATTACTCCTTCAAGCTTAGTAAGGCTCTAACACTCCAAGTTTCAGCACCTAGCTCAAATCATACTCCAAAGAGGTAGGATTCTACTTTTATTCTTGAATTATTTGCCCTATGGCTGTATGAACTTGTATTCTTCTTCATGTATTCGATGAGTTAATAGATGTATTATGATGGATCATGATTGAGTTAACGTGAAATATTGAGTTGGGATTAAGATTAGAATAAGAAAACTAAGAGAAGTAAATGAATGAGGGTGCTGTTTTGGTGGAAAGTCCACGGCAGTCCGTATGGCGGAGCGTACGGCGCCGCCTACAATCTGTCAAATCTGATGAAACTATGTTTAGATGAAACTAGACATCCAGGGCTTTCCATTGATATATCATATAAGGTAATTGGATTAGTATTGAGGGAGATACAAATTTCTGAAGTTTGACCTAGGGTTCAGGATTTTCATCCGAGCAGGGTGACATGAGTAGGGTATAACTCACCCTATACAACTCCAAATCGAGTGAAACTAAGTTTGTTAGAAAGCTTACACATAGGGGAACACCCCAATATGAGATTCCGAGTTTGTTATGGTCCCAATTGTCCCCAGTGATTTGAGGAAGTTACCCTATGTCCAAACCAGGTCAAAACAGAGTAGTTCAGGAAGGTCGACTTTCAGGACTTATAACTGGAGGTGTACTTAAGCAAATGGAGTGAAACTTGTGGCAAATGAAAGGTTATCCTGTTAGCTTTGATATGATACCAATTTCGTAAGAATTGAGCTTATTTTCGATTTTTAGTGAATTTATATTCCCAGGAGTATAATTCGGGCTAGTAACTGAACAGGCTGAAGTAAAAGGTGAACATCTTGATTTATATAAATCAGAATGACATGGGACCAAAGAGGTTAGAAAGTAGACATATAGAGCTATGACATATCCAAATTTCAGATTTAAATGAGTTGAATAGAGATAAAGGTGGATTACACAAGATTCGGGCAGAACCGAATAGAATTGGCAGGATGGCCAAAATGATAATTTTACAAGAGTTAGTGAGACATATAAAGTTTGAATGGAGGATTGCCAGCTTGACATTGATATATATGTGTTAAGTTGATTATGTTGCTCTGACTAATTTGTCCGTGAGAGCTAGCACTATTCATGGGGAAACGGCCCTGATCCTTCATTGCTTAGGATTTACTGAAGTCTAAGAAGCTATGAATGTTTAGATGTAAGGACGAATTAAAGTATAAATGGGTATATAGAAACCCTATATTCAAGAATGACATAATTATGTTATGAGGTATGTGAAGGTAAGTGATGTAGCATATGTATGACTATGCTTAATATGTTTGAATGAAAGAATGTGAATATATTGAATATGAATCCCTTCACTTGGAGGCAGTTGCACTTGAATCCCTCCCTGTGAAGGCAGCTAAGACAATGAGATCCCTCTACCTTGGAGGCACGTGGTCAGATGAGATCCCTCTATGTTGAAGGCACGTGGTCAGATGAGATCCCTCAATTTTGAGGCACGTGACCAGAGCGGAACCCTTCAACTAGAGGCACGTGACCAGAATGAGATCCCTCCAAGACTAGAGGCACGTGAATCCCCTTGCGGGTGAGTCGGTGTGACGACGGTCACGGGTGAAGCTGACGAGCTCACTCCAAGGCTAGACTACCCAAGGGCAGTAAACGCACCCTAGGGACGACGATACGTAACGCCTAAGTGTGCCAAGTAAAAGCTAAAGATTAAAGATTAAAGTTATGTGCAGATGCTATGTTCCCAGCATATTAATGTTATGTGAGTGTCTTAGTATGCTGTAGTTCCAGTAAAGTATATGTAGAAGTTATGCCTCTGGTACATTGATGCTATCGTACTTTATGGTATTTCGGTTATTAGTCCTAATATAATTCATGACTTGATTTTTATGGTTTCTCTCAGATGCCAAGTGTATGATTAAAATGAGCTTTGCTTCGGATAATATATTTTTGAACTGTAAAATTAAACAGTCTACATAGCCCGTTCACATTTTTCATAATAAACCGAAGCAAACTGGAGACGACCATGACGACACTATGTATGAAAATTTGAGAATCCTACTGAGAATTTTATAATTCTCACTCCTATTTCCATGTTGTCTCCAGATGATTGTAGAAATTTCTGAAGACGGCTGAAGTTGCTGTCAGATGAGGTCCACTCAGTAACAAAGAATACTCCAGGTGTGGTACTATGACTTAAGCATAGTACTGTGCTTGGGAGGGTGTTACAGTATGAATGTATGATGCCATCCGGTATGATGAATGATGAGTTTGATTGAGCTTTGTCTCATGATTGATTGATTATTGTGATATGATAAAATATTGGTTGAAAGCTTGTGATTGGCATTTTTGGGGAAGCTCCAGTTAGTCAAGTTATCTTTCTGATTTCCGTCAAAATTATGGACTTAGTCATATCATTGCATGTGTCTAGTCAAAGAAGTATTATACATGTAAAGTATAATGATAAGAAAAGAAACCATGGGATATGACCCCTCGATCACTTCTGGGAAGTGAAAGGCGGTGATCCATAAGGAACCTCTATGAGGGAGGCAAGGATGACATGAAGGACCCTCCAACTTAGAGGTAACCAATATTTGATTAGTCTGATTTGGTTTAATACTGCGTGACAACAGTCACAGAATGAGCTCATGTCCAAAAGTAGTCTATTTCAAAGGAAAGTAAAAGAATGTTAAGCACGTGCTTAAAAAAAAAAAAATGAAAGTCAAAGTAGAACCATGGTCAAGTTGATGAGTTGCATAGCCATGCATGTTATTATATTCCTTATATGCATCGTGAATGTTTATTAGGTATATTAGCATGTATGTCTATGTATGAAACTATTAAAATTGAACCGATATCTGTCCATTGTTTTCATAATTAAACCCGAAGTGGCTGGAATGATGACGATGACACAATGTTTGTCTAGTTGTGATCCTACTGAGAAATCTTGTATTTCTCACTCTTACATTTCTGTGTCGTCTTCAGATGGAGTTGATGACATCCATGACAGCACTTCTAACGGTACCCAACTGGATAAGACGAGGAGTTGCCATATTTCTTCACCTAGCTAAGGAGGATCAAGATAGTAACATAGTATTTTTATTTTTTTTAAGAGCCCTAGTTGGGCAATTTATGTGTAATTAAGAGCATGTAGGAAGTCATGCTACTTAATTTGACCTATTACATATATAATACTTATTAAATATAACGATCACCTTGATTATCTATGACTACATTCTTGGCTTAATTTATTGTGTTATGTTGCTTCCATTTTGTCATATATCTTATTAGTAACTCAGCAATATGAAGAACAACGTTTATATGTATACGAATAAGTAAGTGCTTAAAGGCTCAGTTTTCAAGCGCAAAGGTTTTATGAGAAAAAAAAATTATATGCTATTTTCATTTATTACGCTAATTTCAAAGATAAGAACTTCCGTTAGATAAGAGTAACAACTAGTAATGTCATAAAATGACTTAAGCATAATATGGCATTAGTAGGGTGTTACAACACCATGATAATTCCAAAAAGAAAAAAGTATGTTTGGTAGACAAAGAAAGGAAAGGAAATATTTCGAGGCAAGTAAACTTTTCCTCAACTTTAAAAGTAAATCTTACCTCATGTTTAACTAGGGTAATTTGTCTCTCCTTTCTTGTTCTTTCTCCATGGACACTTCCACTGATGCTCGTTCACATTAGAAGCACCATCTTCTATAGCATGTTTGGATTAAAGTTAGTAAAATTGATTTTGAGTCGATTGAAGTTTGCAAACTTGATTTTGATTATAAATGAGTTAACTCTAATGTGATTTATATTTGAGAATATTTATTTGAAAAGTGATTTTGATATGATAGATATTGGTTGGATATTAGTGATAAAAATCACTTTTACATGCATAATTACCCAAAAGAATATGAATTTATTTCCTATGTTAAATTAAAAACTAATTAATTTTAAAAATTTAATTATAAAGAAATTGATGAAGAAATAATTCGTTTTACGATTAAAGCTTATTTAAACAATGTAAAATAAAATCATTTTTAAAATATTATACTAATAATTTAAAAGTTATTGGCGAAGAAATAATTTCTTTTACGATTAAAGTTTTTTAATATCATTTTTAAAATCATTAATAACTTTTATTGAATATAATATAGTACAAGGAGTTAGTTTTGATGCATAATTGTAAAATTTTTTATACAGTCATTCAATCATATGTAGTAGCATCATTAAGATAATTTAACTATTTACATAACTACTTAAAAAGTCATCAACAACAACAGTAACAACTAAGTTTTATCCTATTAAGTGAAGTCAGCTATATGCATCAAACGACGATATAGTATCCTATGTTAAATTAAAAAAACATATGACATGGAACTACTTGAAATGTCATATAAATGAAAAAGAATATAATTGATTGATTGTGTAAAAAAATTTATATTGGTAATATAAGAATGTAAAGGCACTTGTTAGCAAAATTTTACCGTATTTAGTTAAAAGGATATTTTTGTCAATGCATCCCTTGACGGGTTTTCACTCCAATGCAAAAGTATCATATTGTTGCTTTCACATTTAGAGCTCTAAAATCAATTTTAAGGCCAAAATTAATTTTTATACAAATTACCCAAACAAGTATAACACACCGTTCAATGCTTTAAAAGTGATTTTGGTTGGGTTTAACATGAAACCAAACACACTTTAGGAACCTTGACTCCACCGATCTACCTCGTCAACTTCATCGTTGCTCACAAATTACCCAACTTTCATGTTCGTTCAAGATCTAGACATGCAAATTCTTTCATCCTCCATGGCCTCCTAAACTCTAGCCGGGTACCAACTTCTCTTCTCCAAATACGTGATCCGCTCATTCAGTTTCGCTTTCAATCTTTCACTCCTTCGCTTAGTAACAAAAGCTGTCATTTCTGCACTATAACCAAATTCGATAAAAACTGAAACTTTTTTACCTTTAGTTATCCCTCTCTAATTTTCTATTCATTAATTTTAAGTTAATAGCAAATGCAACTCTATTCATAAATTATTACAGAACAATAAAAAGAGTAAATGTATCCTTTATTTACTTTTTTTCCTTTTCATATAATTTGTTTTAACCATATCAAAGAAAGGGCAATTATGAGATAGTTCTACATTTGCTTAGATTATTTGAAAACTTGGAATGAAACAGCGGCTCTATTAATTGGCTCATTTGTAGTTATTGAAAAAATCTATGTGGGGAAAAAGCTGCAAGAATATTAAACTTTGAACCCTAGGGCGAATGATTGTGATAGAGAAAAAGATTATTTGGCAAATACAAAACAGGTCATGTACAATTATTTTGTAGTGTCAAAGGAGATATCGTACGTGATAATGACGTCTTTTTCTTTTTCTTTTTCTTTTTTTTTTGTTTTTTCCTTTGTCTGCACGAGGTTGAGGTCATTTGGCACTTTAATTTAGTGGCTTTGAATAATTCTAATTGGAAAAGAGGACCCTTTGATTTGCTAATTCAACACTTTCACTATATATAAATTTTTTTGGTTAGATTATTCATGTGGTCAACTTTTTTGGGCACCTGCGTGCGTCTGTACAAGTACAAACTAAGAATCAGATAAGTTTCTTATGCCTCATCATGAAGCAAAAAGTGGTGCTGGGGGGAAAATTAATTATTCCATGTGGGTTCTTCTGGTCACTTTTATGAGCGCAACCTGGCATCTGATAGATTTGTTTATAAGCCAATGTTAAACATTTGGACACTATATAATGCATTTAGTCCTTCCCAACAAAAAGATAATGAAAAGCAAGAAAAGGGTTCAGGTTGCCTTGCTTTACAGTCAACTGCATGAAACCTTCATCAAAATGTTGGGAACAAATTAAATCATGAAATAATAAATGTTAACTTTTAAACAAGATATATTACTCATTAAATTACCAAATTGGCCATTCCACGTGAGAGAATTTTGGGCTCTAATTCTGCAGATCCAATAAATAGTGTCGTTATTTAAATATTAAGACATTAAAAGAATAAAAAAGCTTTAAGAGCAGACAAAAATAACAATAGTAATTCCTAATAGTGATGTACATGTACAATTATTTAATTATATATGAAATCGTAGTATCTGTATCTGTATATTAATGTATAGAAACTTGGATAGAAAACAGCCATTTCTGATCCAGTACTTCGATAGAAAAAAAGTCATGTATAAATACCATTCATGGCAGAGAAACGTGGTAAAAGAGTACTTCGATATGAAATTTCTTTTCAGATGTACGCATAAAGAGGATTCTTACTTCTTTGTACAATGCGCAACATTCGCCAACTTTGTCATTTTTCTTTTTCTTTTCCCTTTTTTTTTTTTTTTTGCTTTTTTTTTGGCGTTCTATTTTAAATCCAATCACTGCAGAACTAAACTGCACACAGAAATAGCAATAGACAACATTCAAAGGTAAACTTTTCCTCAAGTGGCATTCTGCTATCAGAATGTAGTGACTAAATGAGGAGATGAACACTGAACGTTATTGTCTTTTTGTTCTTATTGATAATTTTATTTTCATGAAACAATCTCTAGTAGTAGCTAGAAGTTTCCCCACAAAAATTGCTCCTCAAGCCGAAATGCATAATCAACTGCACATAAATGCCAAGAAGAGTAAGAAGAATAAGAGAAAAGTCCATTCTTTCCCTCGGAGAAGAGATCTGGTAGGTCAAACAATGCATCATCATCAACTATAGTAGAGAGAGAACTTGAAGACTCTTGTATATTGTCCATGGATAAAGTTGAAGACGAAGCTTGTATTTTTGCTTGGTTTTGTTGTTGTTCAGCTTCAACTTGACAATGCTTATTATCAGCCTCCTCGAAGACAGTGGCTGCTGCCTTTGCAGCTGCAGCCTGAATGTCCTTAGGCGATGTGCTGACAGGCCTTGGAAGATCTTTAGCCAAGTTAGGGAAATTGAGGTAAGCTGAATTGCCTTTGATAGCTAAAGCTGCTACATCATGTGCTCTAGCTGCCATTTCTGCAGTTGGGTGTGTCCCAAGCCATATTCTTGACTTCTTTCTTGGCTCACGGATCTCAGACACCCATTTCCCCCAAGCCCTCATTCTTACACCTCTGTAAGTGGGGTGCTTCCCATCATTGTTGTCACTCCTCTGCCTCTTCTTGCACTCCTTGCCATTTTGGGACTTTTGAGTTGGAGGGCCACTTTTTTTGGAGCCTTGCTTGGTGCATGAGTTTGAGTTTGAGGTAGAAGATGTTGGTGGTGTTGTTGTTGAGTAAGTGGTGGAGGAGAAGGAGGAGCAGGAGGAGCAGGAGGATGTGGTGGTGGTGGTGGTTTTATTGTTGGTGGAGACTGCTGAGTGGGTTTGCATGGTGCCAAAGAAGTTGTCCTGAGCATCACTTTCCATGTTGATACGTTTTCCCAAGCAAGGTGTGTTTGATTTAGTGCTACAGAGAATGAGTGGAGGGTGCATAAAAATAGAGCTGTTTGTCTTTTTATGATTCTTCATAAAAGAATTGGATTTATATAAAGAAGAAAAAGATTGCAAGAAAAGAAAAAGAAGTTAAAGGAAGAAAAGGGAAAAAAAAAAGAAAAAAGAGAAAAAGGAATATAGACCAGCATGGGCTCCAGAAGGCTACAGTTCAGCTAATTGGTTTCCCATGTGGGAATTGAATGACATGCATAATTTATATGGTGTGTTAATTTTACACGTAAAATACTACCTACCGTTCATTTTTTCTAGTATCTTTAGCCTAGGTATGTTCATTGTCCTACTCCTCTGTTTTCACATGGGTTTCTACAGTTTGTTCTCCTTTCGAGAGGACCATCATATTTAGGTACCTGTTAAGTGGCGGGCCTTGCTTTTTAAACCATGATTTTCACATGAATTCTCAACAGTAATCCTTCTTATTTATCTATCACTTTGTCCATTAATTTTTGGGTGGCCGACTGGGTCCACGGATAGTAGACCCCAAAAAATTTCTTAATGTTGTCTGAGTCTTAAATGTAGTATTGGTTTTTCTATCTTCTTGGTCAGGTATTTACACTTTGCAAAAAGTTAATTTGGCATACCGTATCATTCCTGCCAACCAGAAAAATCAAATTTCTATATCGTGCGCAGTTCGTTTGTCCTTTCAACTTTGAAGTTTGACCCTATTATGTCTTTACCTGATGTGGCCTACTCCAAGAGATTTTTCCTTTTCCAAAATGTGTTATTTATGAAAACTATTTTTCTCCAGTTGTAATCTCATGCTATATAGCCAATGGTATCAGGACTCTCATGTTATATTCACTAGTTGAATACTATCAAAGAGGTTGAATGCCAATTTTTGCTCAATTTAAATCGCAGCAACATTAATGTGTATTATGTATGTATACAGCTGACTGATAATTAAACACATTTACCTATTGCTTATTAAAGCTAAAATTAATTGATTAGCAAAGGTTAAACCTTCGGTATTCACTTTAGGTCTTTAACACAAAGCATGGGGTGCACATGCTTGTGGGTCACTGTTCGGTCCAAATGCCAATTTTTCTAGCCAAAGGGCAACTATATGCAAGCAGTTTGTGTTTTTGTTTCTTTTTTTTTTTTTTCATAAATTTTTTTAACATGTTTCATAAATGTTAATTGAATGTCAAAAGAATGGATATTTTATAAATGTTTCTTTTTCTCGTTCTTATATTTATGAGATGTCTATTTTTATATCCAAATAATATTTTTCTTTTTTCCTCCTCTAATTTATGGTTCATCTCTCTGCTAAGTGCAAATATTGTCAAATACTAAAAAAAATTATTAAATGTTTATGAAGTATCAAGTAAAATTATACTCTAACCAATACTTAATGCTCCATGAACACATTACTAATTTCTCGAAAAAGAAAGGCCCTGAGCACTGGCCGAAAAGAGCGAGGAACTAAGGAATTAAATAATTGTCAAACGGCTTTGATCCTTTAAAAAAAAAAAAAAACTTTGTTGGCGTTTTTGCTTAAAAATTAAATGCCTGTGGGTAGCTTGTTGTACAATAAAATTTGCCTTTCAAATTGTGCAATGCTGATGCTTTATAAGTTAATGTTTATAACTAATTTTCTTTTAATATTTAAAAACGATCCTTGCCTCAGTGTGCTCCTTAAGCTCCAAGTGACTAATCCTTTTACTCACTTGAGGAGTATAGAGTTTTGACCTGAGTATCAGAGTCCTCTGCAGGTCCTCCACCGGACAAGCACTTGAAGAGGTCGGACCTACTACGGATATTGTCGGACGCCCTCGGAAACAGGTCAGAACACTGGCACCCATCGTGGGGCCGAGAAAAACCCCCACGTAAGATTAAATGGTCAACACAAAGGAGCCAAAGTGCAAATATGGTCGAGAATGCTCGTGATGTTGGTAATAACCAACATCATATGCATAATCAACACAATCAGCATAACAACTACCATGAGCAACACAACGGGAATGAGATGAACCACATCCCTTGCCCTCCAACTATACAAGGGTTGCATTAAATGATCTAGCAACTCCAAGATCAGAATAGGAGGTTGGCCACACAATCGAGAGAACAACAAAAGAGAAAATGAGGCCAGTAGCCACTGCAATAATGATGGCTTAGTTGGAGGTGAGGAGGAGCAACACCCACGAAACTTGTGGAAGACAAGAAACCGATCAGACGACCATCACACAAGGCCCACCAATATACTCTGGGCCATTCTCAGAATTCATTGTGTCAATAGCCCTTCCAGAAACTTCTAGTTGCCAAATACATTGAAGCCATATGATGGAACCAGAGATCCCTAACTCCATCTAACCATGTTCAGATCAATGATGTTGGTTAATAGAGCAAGCGATCCTATCCTTTGCAGGACATTTTAGATCTTCTTGGAAAAAGCAACTTTGTTGTGGTTCTTGTCTTTGCCTACTAGGATTATCCACAATTTTGCCAAGCTATCGCAAGTTTTTACGAACCAATTTTCCTCTAGTTGAGTCTACAAGAAGACCTCGGATGCTTTGAATACCATACGTCTAGGCCCGCAAGAGCCATTGAGGGACTACCTGAATCAATTCAATGTAGCGGCCAAGCAAATAAACGATCTTGATCCGGCCATGGAACTACACTCCATTAAAAGAGGATTAAGAGTGGGTTGTTTTGCTGACTCTTTAGTAATTAACCCCCCAAGGTCCTTAACCAAGTTTAGAGACTGAGATATCGGATACATCAACTTGGAAGAGGTCCGAGAAGCGCAAAAAGCAAAAGCCTAGATGGAAAATAGAAAGGCCAATGAGATGAAGCAAGACAAAAGAAACCAAAGGAGATAGGAGCCTCCCCTAAGGGAAAGAAATCGAGATGAAGGAAGATACAACTTCTATCCTCCTTAATCTCGTTATGACGAGTACATCTCCTTACTACCAAAAGGGAGACCATTTTAAAGGAGGTGTAAAATAGTCGATTGATCCAATTCCCATGCAATGTAGGGAAGCAACAAGTTCCCCCCAAAGTTGATAGAAGCAAATGGTGCGAATTCCATAAGAATTATGGCCACACCACAAAAGACTGCAACATCTTAAGAGATCAGATTGAGTGCTTGTTCAGATAAGGACTGCTAGACAAGTACACAACTCGACAGAAAACAACCGGAACAAAGATAAAGAAACTGGAAAGAAAAGACGAGTTTAAGAATAAGTACCATAGCAGAAGAAACACATTACAGAATGGTAGTCGGAGCCGATGTAGTAATACCCATTGAGCTCTTGGAGCCAAGTCCAAGGATAATTACTATGGTGGAAGAATCCAATGAATATGCTCAGAGAACTGAGCCTAATCTAGAAGAAGAGGACAAAGAAAGTGCCAGGGTAAAGGAAGAAGCCATTAAACAACAAATGGTCACGAAGTACAACAAAAAGGTCCACCCAGAAGAATTCAAGGAAGGAGACCTAGTCCTAAGGAAAGTAGAGCTTACTCGAAATCCCTAAGGAGAAGGAAAATTAGCACCAAACTAAGAAGGACCATATTGGGTCATTCAGAAGATTGGAAGATGAGCATACAAGATAGCTAATCTAGGAGGAAGAGAGCTTCCAAGGAGATGGAATATGTTCTCACTCCAAAGATATTATAGCTATAAACCCTTAAATTATGCAAGTAGGTGCACTCTTTTTACTCTTGTGCATTTTTTCCCATAGGGTTTTTTATGCGTAAGAGGTTTCAATGTGGCATGACCCACATAAGCTAAGCATGTGCAAGTCTCGGTGGTAGGAATAAAATGAGCATTCTCAAAATCTCATCATTGTAGACATTTCATTCAGCAAAAAAAGTTTATTTGAGTTACTTGAATATTTTGTCATAGAATTATAGAATTGTCTAGAGAAACGGAGAATAAGTCCAGGAGGGGACTCATATTCCTTGCCCGTAGGCAAGGACCTGAAAAACTAAATAAAAAAGAGAATAAGAGTAGGAGCGGACTTATATTGCTGGCCCATAGCGGAAAACTAAATAAAATGGAGAATAAGTCCAGGAGTAGACTTATATTCGAGGACTCAAAAAACTAAATAAAATGGAAAACAAGTCCAGTAGTGGACATCTATTCCTCACCCATAAGCGAGGACCCAAAAAATTAAATAAAATGGAAAAAAAAGGGTCCAAAAATAGACCTACACTCCTTGCCCATAGGCAAGGACATGGAGTTCTAAAATAAAATATGGACTTATATACCTCGCCTAAAGGCGAGGACAAGGAGTAATCAGATTAAGGGATAGGTCCAGTTGAGGACCTAAAACTCACCTAAAGGCCAGAATCTTAAAGGTTGACTCGAATAAAAGGAAAGGAGAACACCTTATAATCCACAAAGAGATACTCAGAGTTTTAATTGGAAGATAGAATTGGAAAACTTCCTATATTCATGAAGCTATAAAGCAAAATCACATGCTAACATAATCTACAATACTCAGTGAAAAAAAAGCATATTGGAATTAAAGCAAAAGTCCAGAAATATGCATCCAAAAATTTTATACAAGGGGAAAAAGGAAAATTGTTTGAATACAAGAAAAAATAGAAAATAAAAAGCAGGAGAGTTATCCAATTGCTCCTTGCCCGGAGGCTTTAACTGGTCGCTTGCTGCAACATCAGCCCCAGAAGGAAGTTTGTCCACTAACTTCCCATCCCAAATCTCTTTGAAGTAGTCGTAGAGGGAGACATCTAGATGAGCATAAAGGAACCTAACTTGCTTAGGGGCTTCATCAAAACCCTTAGCATATTGCTTGGCCGCCTCCCCTTCAAGGTCATTAGCGTATTGGATCTTAGCCTCAAGCATTTCCTTTAGGTCAGACACCTCTGTAGTGTAGAAGTCCTCATGCTCCTTAAACTTCTTCTCCAGAGAAGCGACCTTATCCCAAAGTTCTTTCTCCTAGGCCTTCTACTGTTTCTGATCAGCTGAGTACTTGTCCTTGGCCCTTTTCACTTTCTTTTCCAGCGAACGGACTTCTTCAGCGTGAGATTCCCTGAGCTTCACAAGCTCCTTTTTGAGCTCGCTATGATCCTCGCCTCAGTGTGCTCCTTAAGCTCCAAGTGACTAATCCTTTTACTCACACTGGAGGACAATAGAGTTTTGAGTTGAGCGTCGGAGTCCGTTGTAGTTCCCCTACTAGAGGAGCACTCGAAGAGCTTGGACCTGCTACAGACATTGTCAGACTCCTTCGAAAATGGGTCAAAACAACAACTAATTTCTTTTAAATATATAATATTTGTTTGATGAATTAATTTCTGAAATAAATAATACTTTTAGTAAATTAATCTTTAATATTATTTGCATATATTTTTTACGATTGTGCATTTATGATAAAATATATGCTGATAATTACCAACAAAAGATGTTGATACAATACTAATAAATAGTTAGTTAGTTAGGTATAAAATCAGGGCTATTACTATTTGTAACTCATAATATGAATTGAGAGGTTTTGGAGTGTTTCTCCCTGATTCGATGAAGAAGAGTCTGATAATTGGTGCTTTCGTTGAGAGTGGCCATAGCTATGGTAAGAGGAACTCAATTTGCACCTAGATCTTAGTCTACAGAATTGGGAGTACAACCTACTCCTAAAGAGGAAGCCTATATGGACAAAATTGAGAAAATAATGTCAAAAATGGGAGAAGAGGCTAATGTGGAAAAAGAATACGGAAGAAATTAGGAATGAATAAGAAATCTCAACATCAAAGGAGATTGTACAACAACAAAACCAATATGCAAGAACAACCAATTTAAGCAATTCTACTCTGTCAGAAACAAGAACTGAGTAGAAATTTGAAGTAAATAAAGACTATTGATTTGAACTTCATCAAATTTTTAGGGTTGAACTTCTAATATTTGATGGGGAAAGGGGTTGACAAATGAATTGATAAGGTGAGGAAATTCTTAGAATTCTATGGGGTGCCAGAAGAGCAAAGAGTCAAAATTATTTCATTTCATGTTAGTGGTTACTAGATGCAATATTATTGGGAGCAAATTTTGGTAACATTTCAATTCATATTTGAATCACCTACTAAACAGGTTCTTGAAGATGCCACCTAAGAAACAATGTGAATTAAAGAGCCTACTATTCCTTATTCTCCTACCCAAGAATTAGGGCCCCTAAGTGAGAGCGGTCAAGCAATGGCAGGCCCCTTGCAAAAAGGGTGCGATAGTTGGAAGCAATGGTTAAGCATACGAAAGAGAGACGCGTGACTCCACCATTAGCGTCAAAACCGACAGGCACTGCTTTGATGTAGTGGTAGATGACATGACCACGAAGATGAACCAATCAAAAGGGGTGATGCCCACTAGTGGCAAGATGAAGAAAGGGACGTAGTCTTCAAATGGTGGTGTTTTGAGGGAAGGTTTGTGGGTGAAGAAGGAAGCTAGGCTTGCACCTTTGTTGGTCTTTAGTGGCAGGGTGAAAGAGCCCATAAACTTCACCGGAGCAAGCAAGTCTAGAAACTTTGTGGACTTCAAATCCATAGCCATCAAGAGAGATGCGCACACAACAATTGGAGAGACACTGTCAATGGTAGAGATGCAAATAGGAAAGTAGGTAGCCACCAACATGGAGATGTAAGCTATTGCTAGGGTTCCTTCGACGATGACCTCGATAGAGGTAGCAGCACCATGCTTGTTCACTAGCGGCAGTGTAAAGTGGAACGAAAAGGGAGGCTAGGGCAACCTAAAGGCTTGAATATTTAGTGTGGGTTGTTATTGTCTTATTAGGCCAAGGCAAAGCCCAAGGGCCATAGAAATTTTTTGTTCTAATGTTAAAGGGCCTAAGCCATTTTTTTGTTAGATTAATCAAGTAATGGGATCCTAGTGGAAATATTTGTGAATGTTGACCTAAAAAAAAATTACTTCGGCATGTTAGGGTACTTAGTTAGTTACATATATCTGATAGGAAAATTACTGGTGTAAATAAGAATAAGATTTTTGTTTTCAGTGACCTTGAGGGTAAGGTTGGTTTGAAAAGGGATATTGGTACGATATAGTAAATAGCCAGTTAGTTAGTTGGGTATAAAAGAAGGGTTATTACCATTTGTAACTCATTGATAGATGAATATGACTTGAGAGGTTTTAAAGTCTTTCTCCCTAGCTCAAAGAAGGATCTAATGGATGTATTTTAATAAATGTGTTGGTTTATCATGTGCATAATTTGTAAAAGTTTTACAATATATATTAGTTTTATGAATTAAATAATATATATATATATATATATATATATATATATATAAAAGCAATTAAATAAAAAATATAACAACAATAATAACTATGCCTTATCGTATTAGGTGGGGTTGGCTATATGGATCAGATGATGCCACAATGTCATGTCATGAATCATGTTTACATCTTGACCATTAAATTCTAAATCTCTTTAATTTTAATAGTTCTCCTATGGTTTTTCTCGGTCTCCCTCGACCTTTAGTTATTAGTCTGCCCTTCATTTGATCCACTCTCCTTACTAGGGCTTCTATAGGCCTTCTACACATATGTCCAATCTACCTAAGGTGGGATTCTACCATCTTTTCCATGATAGTCATCATCTTAACTTTCTTTCTAATGTATTCATTCCTAATCTTATCTTGTCTAGTGAGTCCATTAATCCATTATGACATCCTAATCTTTGCAACATGTAACACCCTAATAAACCCATACTACGCTTAAGTCGTATTACGGCGTTTTATTAGTTGTTACTTATGCTCGTGGAAAATTAAACTTCACTTGAAATTAAATTACGCGGAAAATACGGTAAGATTTTTTTTTTTAAAATACATCATTGCTTTGGAAAGTAAAGCCTTGAGCGAGAAGGTAGATAGAGAAAGAGCGTGTCGCATAAAATAAATACCCAAATATCATAAGACAAGAGAAAGGTAAATAAATAGAAATTCACAAATACATTGCATTAATTAACTAATCATTACATCCATATGAGTTCATAATATATATATATATATATATATATATATATATAAACATTACATCGAAGAAAGCTCATGGTCGTATATGACCTAAGTACTAGGTACTACTACAGACTTCAATGACAAAGCTCCTCTCAAAAAGAATATGCGAAGATGTAGAGTGACGGTCGCTATGAGTCCCAAAATAGCTTCGTCTGGCACTCCACGTTGTACGTCTGCTCGTAGTGCGGTGGCTCCAAGCTCCACTCCATTGGATGTGCCAACAAAAATCTGGTGACGATGCGGAAAAGTAACTAGAGTGAGAAATAAGATTTCTCAGTAGGACTCGAACCTGACACGGAGGTGTCATCGTCATCGTCCCAGCCACTTCGGTTTTATAATGAAAACAGTGAGCATGCATAGGGTTCAGTTCTTAGGTTTTCGAAAACATGAATATCCAAAGTGGATTCAATTTTAACATACTCTCTAATCATTTATATCATAACATACATGGGCATAAGTATAATCACATGAAACATGCATGACTGTACTATAAGCTTCTCTTAACTTTTTCTCTTTAAGGGTTTGGACCGAAGTCCCTTTTCTTTTCTTAACTTGACTTATCTTAAGTCCTTTTCTTTCCACCCACTAAACATAAGTGGTAATGAGCTCATACCGTGGCCGTCGCCACCATAGAATTTCGGTACTTACACTAGCTGGGTCATGCCATGCCTCATGTAAGCCCTATCCCCTATACTCACACTAGCTGGGTCATGCCATGCCTCATGTGAGTCATGGGTGAGGGGAACTTACTTTGGGTCACCTACTCTTTTGAAGGATCACACCCTTAGTTTACTTTCTCTTTTTATTAAAGCTTATGATGCAAAATATTTCTAAGTCCACAATTTCTACAAAATTTCGGCAGCATAACGGCTAGACCGAAGCTTCCCAACATTTTGCCAAACAGAATACCAACATCACAGCATCATATCATATCATCATCATTATATCATCATTATCATATCATCATTATCATAACATCATTATCACATCATCATCATAACATCATGCTTGCAACATTAACATAGGCACATTCTCAAGCAAAGTTTTATGAGCTTAGCTTAGTAAATTTGGTGCAAGCTTTTAATTTAGGTTACCTCTTGGATGTCCTCTTTTAATTGTTGTAGGGCCAATTTTATCTAATATACTTTTTGATACTTTTTAGGTTGAGTTATGAAGGTTTTCCAATACTTAGTATAACGGTGTTAATGTTTTAAAGCTTATTCTTCATTAACCTTTAACTTTTACCCTAACCAGTTCTACTTTTATAGTGGGGCAGTAACTTCAAAAATTCACCATAATTTTATATTTTACTCTTTTATTTCGAATTTTGGTATGCTTGCACCTCTCTGAGTCTATTTTTAAACAAAAGAAACCCCACTCAAAAATTCATTTTGTAGCTTGAGTTATACACATTTTATTCTGACTGTTCAGATTTGAAAGTTCATCTCGGGTCAGTGACTTTTAACATCTACTGTGAACTCCTCACAAAGGATCTAACAAAACTGTTTTATGGGGATGTTCCTCTATGTCTTAGATTTCCAACAAACTTGGTCCCACTCAAAAATGTTATGTATAGCTTGAGTTATGCACGTTTTATTACCTACTGCCCGGACAGAAACCCATCCAGGAACAGCAGACTTTAAAAATTCATATCTCTCTCATCTTAAGGCCAAATCTCGTATATTTTATATGTATGAAAATCTCTTTGAGTCTACTTTCACAGAAAATTAGTTTCATTGCATTTTGAGTTTTTTAGAAATAAATATACCGAACGACTTACAGACTGCCAGAATTCCAGATTAACCCGTTTTTAAGTTTTACATAACAAGCTTGTGAAAATGTTGCTATACCACTTCAAATCACCATTTTTATGTTTTATCTCATTACCATATCCAAAGTTTCAGTCACCAAATCAGTATTTTACCACAAAATAGAGCAAGATACATAAAACCATCATGCCACAAGATTTTCTTTCAAAACAACACTTTTCAACAAGACAAGAAAGCTCATAGAACAAGGAATGGTCATGAGACCTTGAAGCAAGTCCTAAAACCACCTAGCTATGAAGAGCTTAGGGGTTCTAGTTCTTGAAAAATATATGGAGAGGAAGGGTTAGAGTCACTACCAAAGAGAGCTTCTCTTGAAAGCTTGAAGGATGAAAATGGTTGGAGATGACCTCCTCCTCCTTGAACTTGATGATGGGGCTAAGTAAGTGTTTGTTTTGCTTCCTCAAGAACCAAAGAGGGTGGTCCTTGAAGGGCTTGTGATGGTGGTAAAAGGAATGAGAGTTGGATGGGGTGTGAAAGTGGGAAGAAGAGCAAGAGGAATTGGAAGAGTAGAAGAGCTAGAATGAGGCTTAGAGAGAAGTGAGAGCTTAGGCTTGTAGTGAGAGGATGAAAATCACAAATGAGAGAGTGGGGGGCTGTTTTGGGGCGCAAATAATGGGGCAAAGTGGGCTGATTGCTTTGCCTCTCCAACAAGCAAGAGAGAGTAGGTGAGTCTTACTTCTTTTTCAAGCAAAAGGGCTAGGGACCTTGGGCTAAAAGGGTGAGTTGTGTTTCTCTTGAGTCTTGATACTTGGGTAAAAGGCTTTGTAGTGTTTTTGTCAATTGGTTAAAAGCATGAGCTACCTTTGGATTGCCATTGGATGATTGTGATCACTCCAAGTGTCACAATCTTGATGAAGGATAGTACAACTCTTGTCATGACTTAAGGGATCTACTAACATGGACTCTTGATCTAGTGGTGTATGATGAGAAGGCAATTGAATGGTTAAATGTGGCTCTTGCTTTGACCAAACTTTCAAACAATAATTAAAGAGAAATTTCTAAATTTTTTACAATTGTTACAATTGTCTAAATGTTAATTAATTCAATTGGTTTGATTACACATTAGCATATTCTCAATGAAAGGATTTTTTCTAATTAATTATGTAAAGAAGATGTGAGGGTTAATGTGATTAAGGTGTGATACTTATGTGCTCTTAGTTAATTAGGCTAGATCACCTTGATTTTATGTTCTAATTCATGAATTAATAAGGATTGGGCAATTAGGCTTTTAAGTATAATCTTTAATACATTATGCTTCAATTGTTGAATTTTCTAATTAATCGTTGACTTGCACTTATCTTATTGACTTGCCGTTAATTTACTAAGCCTTTGCTCTCGAGATTAATCGATTAATTTTTCAATTAATCGTTAACCTCTCTAATTAGCCAGGATCATATGGCTAATTAGCTTAGACAAAAATTGGGGATGTTACACAACACATTTAGCTTATTTTCTTGTTGGCCTTTTAGCACCCAACATTCAGTCTTTTACGATATCCCTAGTATTATAATTGCATGGTAAATTTTTTCCTTAAGCTTTAGTGGTATTTTTTTTTGGGTATCGATTACCACTTATTGACTATTCACTGTTATCAGCTGTCAAGCTTCAATCGTTGTAAACAAGGATTCATAAAGGTTCCAAAACCTTACTAGAGCCCTAATTATATTCTCGGCTAAACCTAAGAAGGAAAAAATAGAAAATTAGCTTAAACAATATCAAAACAGCCTTTTTTTTTTTTGCTGTAAAAGACTCAACAGGGTGAACCCTAGTTACCACATCGACACTCTCATCTTGGGCTTTTCGGAGATACGTAATAATGTAATTATGATGCCTAGATCTCAGCTGATGGCCAATTGAAGTTTGGCCGAGCATTTTGGCCTCTTTTGATCAATGTTGGCCAAATATTCTTCAGCAACACATTGTGTGTCAATCATCTATCATCATCCATTCTTCAGCTAACAACTTATGGTTGTCAGCTAAATTTGATTGAATATTGCATTAGTTGGCTATTTTTCCTCGGCTATTATCCATCCTTGACTATTCGAAATTTTTCGATGTCAACAACTTTAATATATTATATATAGATATGATACTTTGATTTTGGATTTTTTTTTCATTTCTTGGGAGAGTTGAGTTTTACTTTTATTTTTTAGTATTGAATGGTATTTTTGTCTCTAGTTTGTATTTCTAGCTACTGGTTAGAAGTAAGGTTAAAAGGTATTTAACATACTTCCATTTACACATTATTTCATTGATTTTAACATCTCATTAAAATTGGTCTGCCTCATTACCTATATCGTAGTCTAGGACATGTCTCCAAGCTTATCAAGTGCTTATAAAGGTACTTATAAATCACCTACCAATAGAAAAACTAAGGAATTAAACCCAAATTATAGCAGTGCATAAGTGAAAAGTTGACCAAGTGAACAATTCCTGTTGACCTTATTATTATTATTAGTGTATTGATAAGTACATTAGTGCCGTCTCCCTTCTCTGCTCCCTTTCAGTCTCGTTGTGTCTTTGTCTCTCTCTCTCTCTCTCAACCTAGCCACCTTCTTCTCCTTATTACCGCTATGACGACAAGGCCCTTGTGTTGCTTTTATTCACATCGTGAGAAAGAATTGAGAAATATTTGAAGTGCATGATTGAGTTACAACTTTGGCTGGTATTGAAACTTTTTGATTTTTAGTGGTGTTGTGTTAAATTTTTTGGTGTCGCTCATACTGAATTTTTTACGGTACTATAATATGAATTTCTAGTATTGGAGGTGAAGTTTTTTATGGATTATTTGATGGATTTTCTCAGATTATTGGTGTTATGATTCTGTAAAATGGATTGCTACTACTACTAGGTGGAGTTTTCCGTGGATTGTGTGATGACCTTTTTGTTGGTGTTGCTCATATTGAATTTTTTTGTGGTATTGTAATGTGGATTTCTATTACAAGAGGTGGAGTTTTCTATGGATTATTTGATGGCTTTTACTCTTGTTTAAGCATGCTTGAAGTTTTTTTCCCCTGTGTTGTTGTGTAAACATTACATTGCTTGTCATTGCATAATGTTTAGTTTTTTTAGGGGGTGTTTCCCTTGTTTGTCGTTAACGGTGAAGGTTATTAATTTATTAATATTATTTAATGTTTGATTTAGATATAGCAGACAGAAACAAAGGTAGAGGCGGATTAAGGAATGATGGTCCCCGCTTTGCCATTCTGACCTCTACCTCTACCTCATTACCACCACCAGGTTATAAGCATGTGGGTTATATGCCTCCACCGCCACCACCATCACATGAGCCCACCATGGCATAATCTTAGCTTATAGCTGAGAATGGAACAATTGGTTCATCAACCGTGCAATATCTTTTGTGTACAATATAGTTGGCTTTTTGCTTTAAAGGGTTTGCATAACATTACAGAGATCATTGAGAAGGCTAGAAGAGGCATTAAGAGAGTTTCGGCAAACTCTTGAAGAATGAAAATCTCCGATAGTATCGTGAATGGAAGGTAAAATAACATTTGTTTTTTATTAGTTTCAGTGTTTTACTTTTATATGTTGTAATATATGATTTAAAATAATATTGTGCTACTTTTTTATGTGCAAAGCCACTTCATTATTGATCTAATTGATGATGACTTCTTCTTCAAAGTGGGATTGATGCTCGCATCGAGCAAACCTATGTAAGATATGCACCTTAACATCAGTGAAGGGCTAGATCCTAATCCACGATGGATAATCGAGCCAACCTAAGAGACTTACAAGAGTATTAGGCCTCAGAGAAGTCTAAGGAAAAGTCGGTAAAGGCCAAGGTGAGTAAAGCAATAGCTAACGGTGGCTCACTCCATTGTGGTGGCTCTTGCACCACGAAGTCCACCATGGCAAGGATGGTAAGTCATAAATTCAATTGTACTTATATTTTATTTAATCAATTTTTATGTATTTATTTATGCATTATGATGTCAAATGAATTTGAAATGTCGGCTAGGCTCCTAAATAGGCCACCTACTCAGGAAGAGCTGTTCGAGGACACCTATATGCAAAAGAATGATAAAATGCAATGGGTTGACACCTGCTCCAAGTAGACCTATGTAATTTCTAAACTTAACTATTTATAATTAAATGAGTTTTAGAATATTTAATCCAACACTTTGTTTCATTTAATTTGTAGGCCTAAGGCATTTAATTATTCTAAGGAAGGTGATAAGTCTGATTTGTTTATTTAATTGTAGGCCAAGTTCTTGTGGCGACTTGAAGAGGCCAAGTCTCAGCAGGCCCAATGGGTTAAGGATGTAGGTTGTAACAACCTCCATCATATAAGCCATGCTCGAGTCATGGAGTTATATTAAAAGGTTGTCATTGTGCTAAGAAATCTTTAAAATATGGAAAATATAATACGTGGCCCTTTAACTGCTCACTTTATTACTAACTAATAGTCTCTGATATATAGATAAAAAAAATAATTACACTTTAAAGGGAATTGTGACTGACATAATACACAGCGTTTACTTCTGACTAGTCGTTAGCTAGCTTCAATAGTCTCTTGGTCTAGCTTATGCCCGATTCTTGCTCAATGAATGGCCCTGTACTCTGCCTCGCACTTGATTTCCAACTTGGGTGCTAGAATATTTACGGAAAAGAGAAACATACAAGTAGGCAGTGAGAACCTACGGTTCTCAGTAGGTAAACTCAAATTATTACTCATACAGTGCCATCATAAACATTCCAGCCACTTCGGTTTATTATAAAAATATGAACACAGATAAATAAATAGTGGTTCAATTTTAAGTTGAAAACACCTTTCTTGAAGCGGGTTATATTTTAACAACCACTTGCCATATCATATGACAGACATAGAAATACGGATAGTATAATATGCTTCAACAAGGATCATAATAGCATTATGACTTAACTAGATAATTGAAGATGCACATATAAATGCGTATACTTGAATGTATGCAAGTGCACTTGACTTAATTTATCTCTTCTTTAACTTGCAACTTAACCTTGTCATTCCGTACTTGGTCCCCCGGAGGTGAATGGCCTCTCTCACCCCTGGGTAATAGCCTGCTTTTCAGGTTCGATCTCGTACCTATACATGAGTGACGGGTTTACTTTCTCCGACCCTCACACCAGTCTATTCCCCTTAAATCTGGTCGAGGGTCGCCTGAGTCTTGAGAAAGATCGCCTCTAGCCCACGCTAGCTGGGTCTATGCCATGCCTCACGTGGTAGCTTGGTACGTCTTTCTTGCAAGTTCTCATAAATTTTATTCTTCTGTGGACATGATTATACATGCATATGCTACATGCAATCATTCCATATCATACTTAAATCATTCTTGCATATATGAATCTCATGAGCATAACATATAAATGTATAACATTCATATAATTCACATATTTTCACGTGAATTTCTAAGATATAGATAACAGATCGAGTCCACTTCTCCATGAATAGTGCCAGGCTACTTAAAATACAGAATCTTTGCCGATTTTCTCCAAACCGGTCAAACGTTACTTAATAGTTTTGTAAGATGTCTACATGTTCATTTTAATTTATCTTAGGCCTAATCTCTCTAACTAATATCTAGTTAACTCTTGATTAATATTTAATTAACCTCTAATTGCCCTTACATAACTATTGAAACCAAATAAGTGAATTAACGGTGTAAATTAGACATTTTCATAAATCCAGAACCTTTCTATTTCCTATTTTCTGTAACTAATGGCATTTTCGTAATTTTGAGCAAGTCTAGGGGCACCCCACGTCATTTCACACTAGACTGCCTCCATGGCCCAATTGGTAGAGATTTAAACTTCTATGGTTCCGCCACGTGATTCTGCTCCGCTTAAAACCCCATTCTGCTAATTCTACCGATGTGGGGACATAAATGTCATTGTATGAAAAGTTCTAGGGTTATTGTGGAAATATTCACTTGGGGTTAAAGTATAATTTCTAAAACTTTTGGGCAAAATTGAAATTAACAAAAGTTGATAGGGTATTTTTGTCATTTTCTAATTTTTAACATATGGCAGTGTCGTATTTTCAACGGCAGTGTTACACTACCCTATAATTCCAAGTGTGAGGATCGTC
This sequence comes from Pterocarpus santalinus, assembly GCA_031439595.1. NCBI lineage: Eukaryota > Viridiplantae > Streptophyta > Magnoliopsida > Fabales > Fabaceae > Pterocarpus > Pterocarpus santalinus. The sequence continues at coordinate 42,520,099 of CM062532.1, read as the reverse complement.
ATGGCATAGCACTGCCTGAGAAATTCTCACACTGCTTAAGGGAATTAATTCAAAGTTTCCATTACATTCGGTTTACTAAAGTGGGGATGTTACATAGGTGATACTGCCGACTGCGCACCTATTAACAAGGACATGGTGTAGTAAAAAATATTTGGTGTTGCTTACAAGAATTGCATCTGCGAGATAGGGACCTACTATATTGGTATGTGTCCCCTAGCTTTGTGATTGAAGCTTCATTTACTGGGTCCATTTGCTCTAATGAGGTCTATGAGTGTGTTGAATTGCTTAATGTGGAACTTCAGGCTCAGGCTAGGTTGATGTAGGAGCAGGAGAGGCAACTTTGTAAGGCCTAGGCTATGCAATTGCTAGAGCAGAAGCAAACATTCTACTAGGAGAAAGCTAAATTGGAAAAGAAGATTAAGATGGTGCAAAAGGAGGCAAAGAAGGACAAGAAGCTCCAGAAGGAGATGATGGACAATGTCAATTCGATCTTCCGGAAGATGTAGGTGAGTGGTTCATTAGCACCACCAATTCTACCTTCTTCGTCTGACATCTTTGATGATGAGGACCACATTTCTGCTACCGATGACAAAGTTGCTAATATCCATTGATTTCTCGTATATTTTTTAACATTATTTTAACCTTTTGTATATTTATTGTAACATAATTTGAATATTTTATTTCTTAATAATTTGTGTGCATAATTATTATATTTTTAATTATATAAATATTTAAATAAAATTAAAAAATTATAAAAAGTAATTAAAATTAATAATTGTAATTAATTATCTAAAAACATGTTACAAATATTTTTTTTTAAAAAATGATTTTCAAATTTCTAAACAAATTCGCCTATCAATACTATAACTTATTCAATTTCTATTAAAAAGTCAACGTCAATATGTTTAAAGGATCTGGCATTAACTTTTTTTTTTGACCAAAACTTTGACGAGATACCACAAAATTTACCGATGGAATTTATATGCTGGGCGATGGATTGCCCATGACATATTCTCGACAAATTATTTACTCCTTTGGTAATTATTACCAACGATGTTGTTACCAACAGACTTGTTTTGCCAAAAATTCTGTCAGAAGAATTAATAATCTATGGATTTTTCAATCCATTGATTAATTTCATCGGTAATCCATGTGTTTCTAGTAATGGAATGTATTGAGAAAAGGAGACTTCAAAATGCCCAAAAAAAAAAAAAAAAAGAGACTTCATAAGCTTTTGAGGAAGCATGTTATATGCATAAATCTGATTGCCAAATCAAAAGCTATAACCATTTCATATTTAAACCTTTCAAAATTTCACATTACATGAATAACGTGTTTTAGCGATAGAAATTTTAAAATTTTAAACCCGCTCGCCTTTTATTTATTTTTACCATCTCCTTGTCAACTAACACTGTTATTTTTTTTTTTTTTTTACCAAATCCTTCTCCATCTTATGCTCTACCACTTCCTTGTCACCACCATAACCAGCTCCTTCTACCACTACCTTCCACCATAACTCACTCTAACTTCTACTAGCATTAAAACTTTTCTTACTAACACCACCAGCTCCTTTCACCCCATCTTTCCACCACCATCACCTTTCGCCTATTACCAAATAACTTCAAGAACTTAAGAGGGGGTGAATTGAGTTTTAAAACTTTTCACAAAACTTTTCTTAAAAACTCTTTTTGAATCTTCACTTGAATTTATTGGTGAAGGGATTGATAAGATGGATGGGGTTACAAGAATCTCACATAAGCTTTTCAATCACACACAAGAATAAAAGGATTCAAGATATCAAATTTAAAGCACAACAACTTAAAGGGATAGGGATAGAAGAATGCAAACAATGATTTGTCTTGGTTTGGTTACTCCTTATGGCTTACATCCAATCCCTAGGTAATCTACCCGGGTTTTTCCACTAGTGCCAAGCTTTAATAGGTGCTTCAATACTTTTACAACTCTTGATCACTCAATCACTCTTTGGGATACCTTACCCTAGTGTATGAGTCTTTAAAACAAGGGATACCTCACCTTCTTACGAAGAAATAAATGAGAAGGAAATTAGATACACTCTCTTGAAGAGCAAATGATATAAGTTGAAGCATTAGAAGCTCATAATGATAACTCTCTATAAAGCCAAAAAAACAAAGTAAGAATCAAAGAACTAGAGGGATGATCAAAAGATGTTAGTTCAAGGTTCTTTAAGCCTTTATATGTTATGAAAGAAGGGTCTTTATAGGCTTTGGATTTTAACTACCATTAGAAATAATTACCCATCGATTATAAGTTGTAAAAACTAGCCATTTCCACATTTAATGCCATTGGTGATCGATTCCCATAAGCAAAAAACATTTTTGGGGACATCCTAGCATATGGTAATCGACTCCAATTCTACTAATCAATTCTGCAGTACATTTTTAGGTATGTGGTCATCGATTGCCATGGTGGTAATTGATTCCACCACCCAAATTCATACATCAGTTTGATGGAAATCAATTTTTGCTTCGTAAAATCCAATTTTAATGACTTTTTGAAATTTTAACGGCCTTACTTGATTCCAAGCAACATGTAATTGATTCCTACTTCCTAAAACATGGATTTTCTCATTTTGAAGGCTAGATTTTCACATGATTGATTTAAGCGTAAGTCTTTTTTGAAATCAACTTATATTTTCAAAATTCAAAACCTCAATAAACACATTTCAAAAACAAGAGAAATTTTTCAAAAGAATTGGCCATAAGAGTTATCTAGAAAAGCTTTTAACAACAATAAGATCTAGGTCTTATAAATCTATACCAATTAGAATCTTGGGCTTGATATTCTCCAAATGATCTCTGTAACATCCCGATTTCCGAGTTTCGGCTTCGCCCTCATGATTGATCAATCCCAATTTCCGACTTCATATTTGGATTTCAATAGGATGACTATTTCCGAGTTCCGAGTTCATTTTTGACCAATTTCCGACTTCATATCCAGTCCCATTTCCGACTTCACAATGAGGGGCTTCCGAGTTCCAATATACGACTTCATGTATCCGATTTCCGGTCTCATAATGTAGCTTCAAGTTTCAGATAGAGGTTCCTGAGTTCCGACCTCATACTTCATGCTTCAAAATAGTGTACGTGGTTTCCGACCTCAGAAGTAATAGTTTAACGCAATGGTACAATACCGAACTCCGAGTTTAATGTTACGAGTTCCGGCCTTAGAGTTGAACTCAATGGACATGAGTTCAAATCTTTGAGTTGATTTCAGTCATACACTAGATCCGATCTCCGATTTTATATCCAGCATTGACATTCCCGAGTTCAAATAGGGAGTTCCGAGATTATATGATTGTCAGCTGCATGGCTTCCGACCTCCGACCTTGATTCAAGATTTCCTCAAGTCACAAACAACATGGTACGAGTTCTGACATCCCAATTCAGCTTCAAGCAATGTAAAATGTCACGAGTTCCGACTTAAAGTATTATAGGGACGAATTCCGATTTCATGTAGGACGAAAGCGTATTCCAGTTTTTGGACGACGTGGAGAGCAATTTTAACACAAAAAGGGGAGACATGGCTGAAACTTGCCCACAAAGTTTCATCCAATCAAAGCCACTTATTCTAACTACCACTTCGAAGCTTTGTCTATATATATGTATCCTCCTCCTGCATCTTCAGCTCATTCCTTACGTTGCTTTCCCTTCCTCACTTCAGCTCCCTTCCTCTCTCAACCCACTCCATCAAATCTCCAAGTTTGGTCAAGGTTCCATTAATCCAAAACATCCGTTCAGCAAGATCATACTCCAAATAGGTAGGATTCTGCTCTATTCTTGAATTCTTTGCACTATGATTGCATGAGATTGTACTCTTCTTTATGTATTTGATGAACTACTAGATGGATTATGATGGATTATGATGAATTATGATTGAATTAATAGAAGACTTTGAGTTAGAATTATGATTAGAAAGAGAAAATTAGAAGGAGTGGAGAAGTGGGATGCTGTCTTGGTGAGGGAGTCCACGGCAGTCCGTACGGCGGAGTGTACGGCACCGCCTACAATCGGTCAAATCCGATGAAACCATTTTTAGATGAAAGTAGACCTTCAGGGCTTTCCATGAATATATCATATAAGGTTATTGGATTAGTATTGAGAGAGATATGAATTTTTGAAGTTTGACCTAGGGTTCAGGACTTTCATCCGGGCAGGGTGACTTGAGGAGGGTATAACTCGCCCTATACAACTCCAAATTGAGTGAAACCAGTTTCGTTAGAAAGCCTACACATAGGGGAACATCCCAGTATGAAATTCCGAGTTTGTTATGGTCCCAATTGTTCCCAGTGATTCGAGGAAGTTGCCCTATGTCCAATCCAGACCAAAACAGGGTAGTTCAGAAAGGTAGAATTTCAGGACTTATAACTCGAGGTGTACTTAAGTAAATGGAGTGAAACTTGTGGCAAATGAAAGGTTGTCCTGTTAGCTTTGATATGAGACCAATTTCGTATGATTTGAGCGTAGTTTCGATTTTTAGTGAATTTATACTTCCAGGAGTGTAATTCGGGTTAGTGACTGAACGAGTTGAGGTAAGATTTAAATATCGAGTTATATGGATCAAAATGATACGGGACCAAAGAGGTTAGAAAGTAGACATATAGAGCTATGATATATCCAAATTTCAGATCTAAATGAGTTGAATAGAAATAAAAGTGGATCATATGAAATTCGGGCAGAACCTAATAGAAGGTAGCAGAATGGCCAAAGTGATAGTTTCACAAAGTGACCCAATTGAAGATTTCACAAGTATTAGGAAAACATATAAAGTTTGAGTTGAGGATGGCCAGTTTGATATTGATATACATGTGTTAAGTTGATTATGTTGTTATGACTGATTTGCCCGTGAGAGCTGGTACTATTCATAGGGAAACGGACCTGATCCGTTATCTTTGCCGAATTCCAGGAGTCTAGGGGACCATGAGTGTCTAAATTACAAGGAATTTATGATATGAAATATATGCGAATAAATCAAGAAGCAGTATGATATGAGATATATGAGAAATACTGATGTAGTATATGTACGAGTACATTTAGCATGACTATGCTTGACAACGCATGAGAATGAAAAGATATAAGTATATTAAGTGTGAACATAAAGATGTGAATCCCCTTGTGGGTGAGTCGGTGTGACAATGGTCACGAGTTGAGCTGACAAGCTCACTCCAAGGCCAGGCTACCCAAGGACAGTAAAGGTTAAAGAGTAAAGACTTAAAGACTAAAGAGTTAAGTATATGCCCCACTCACATCAGGCATGACATTGACCTAGCTAGTGTGAGAATATGGGGGGTAGGACTTACATGAGGCATGGCATGACCCAGCTAGTGTAAGTGCCGAATGAAGGTCCTATATTCCTAAGGAACGTGACATGGCGATCACGCTCTGATGGAGCATGACATGGCGATCATACTCTGGAATATAGCATGAAGATCCCATATTCCTAAGGGACGTGACATGGCGATCACGCTCCGACGGGGTATGACATGGCGATCATACTCTGGAATGTGGCATGTAAAGATATGACGATGAATCTATATTCCTAAGGAACGTGACATGGCGATCACGCTCTGATGGGGTATGACATGGCAATCATACTTTAGAATATGGCATGATGCTGCACTTGAGGACGGCGATACATAACGCTCAAGTGTAGACAGATCCAAGCACCCTAGGGACAGCGATACGTAACGCCTAGGTGTGCCGAATGAAAGAAAAGTAAAATTTTATGTATATGTATGAATTCAAGTGCAAGTTAAGTTAGGTACAGATGTTATGTTCCCATTAGATTAATGCTATGTGCGTTTTATATGTTGAAGTTATTATCCATGGTATTATTCATGAATTAATCTTGTGTACACTTTCCCAAAGGACCAGTATATGAATAAAAATAAATTTTGCTTCGGATAAGACATTTTTCGAAATGTAAAATTAAACAGTTTGTGCAGCATGTTCACCTTTTTCAAAGTAAACCGAAGCAAACTGGAGACGACCATGATGACACTATGTATGAAAATTAGAGAATCCTACTGAGAATTTTATAATTCTCACTCCTATTTCCATGTTGTCTCCAGATGATTGTAGAAGTTTCCGAAGACGGCTGAAGTTCTTTGTCAGGATGAGAGTCGCTCGAGTACTTGATAACGGCTCAGGGTGTGGTACTATGACTTAAGCATAGTACTGTGCTTGGGAGGGTGTTACAATCTCAATCTTTAGCTTTGAATTATTTTCATCCTTTTAGCATCATCAAAACCTACAAAATAAGCATTTACATTCTCCCTCTTTTTGATGATGACAAATGCCTTTGGTGAGAGAAAATATATAGATATAGCAATGTATATAATTGTGTCGACTCCTCGTAGGAATATATGCTTTCAAATAAAAGGAGTTATGACATTTTAGCATATATATATATATATATATATATATATAACATGCTCCCCCTTAATCTATGCATGTTTGTCACATATTATTCCACAAATATATTAGAGTAGCACAAACATGCTGAAATTCCAAACTTAGTAAGTTTCATATTCCTCACCATGACTATTCTCCCCTTTTTGGCATTATAAAAAAGAAACAAGCAAGAAATAAGCATTTGCCAAATGATATGCCACATATAAACCCAAATGATCATAAGCATAAATTAGGCCCAACTGTAGATATAAGCCTAAGTCAAATGTCATACAAACATAATGATAAGTCATAAGGTTACAAAATGGGTCGAAGGTAATAAAAGCGTAAACATAAAACTAAGAGATAACTATGGGTTAGCAACAAGATAATCATAAGATGATCTAAACACTAGCTAAGCCCCATGTGAGTCTTCATCACCCTCGCCATCCTCTGTCTCACTCTCATTAGAATCTTCATCATCCTCAAAATGCCTAGGATGCAAGGTACTAATATGAGTAATGGAGACCTATGTAATGGAGACATATGCTATGTCAAAATGAACTGCTAATGCAAGGTACTAATATCACCCTCAATCCTATCCACTCGAGCCACAAGTCAATCCATCCGAGTGTCATAGTGAGCTTTAAGTCCTATAATTTACTTCCCAAAGTATAGCTTAGGATCTCAAAAACCCTCAAGCATCTCAGGCATAAAATTCAAAGGTCATGGAGCAGTAGAAGAGGAAGCCTAGGTAGGTCGAATAGGAAAGGCAGGAGGAGTATCTTCACTAGCAAGTCTACTTGATAGGTTCTATGTATCACCATATTTCTTGAAACCTATCCTAGGCAACAAGCTCTCATTAATAGCATAATGTTGGCTCTCTTCGAAACTTATTTTCCCCTTAAAAGGTACCTAGAAATGTTGAAGAAAGATAGTGATGAACATACCATAAGGCAAATCACATCACTTTCTTTTGCCCTATCCATATGTTGAGCCACATAGTATCCTCAGTTAATTGGATGCTCAATTGCCATGGCCCACATAAAGAGTATATCTTCAGAAGTAATTTGGGCATAATTTTCAGGCCTAGAGATTAAAGTCTGACCACAATATAATGCAATAAATGGTTCTCAAGTTCAAAAGCACCAGTAGTAAGCTTTTTCTTAATTCTTGTTCCTTCTTTAAGTAACTGAGATGCAGCTATTTCATAATTATACTTATCCTCCCAATCTTTAGCAACACTACCATTTCTTAGTAATTCAACCCCATTAGTGGTAAGACCAGTTAATTGACAAAAATAGTCTTTCATTAATAACCATTTTAATGTTCTCAAACTTAGAGATTATGCAATGGTTCTTATATTCCAAATTTGCATAGAATATCTTAACTAGCTTAAGATATATTTTCTTCTTGATAGTTAAGAACTTAATTAAATCCCATTTCTCTAAGATACCACAACTTCAAAATTTTTTTTATAGAAGAAATCATAGTCTAGGTATGTTGGTATGATGAGATCTCTCTTCCAAAATTTCTCAATGTAGTTTTCCATTTGCTTCTTGGTTGAGAAAAGTCTTGACAAGTCAACAGATGGAAGAGCTTGAGCCTCCCTTTGAGTTTTGTTTGTGCCCTTGTTTCTCTTGTGTTGGAGCTCCTGATGATTCAACCATGCATGGGATTGTGAATTTTCAGAATGTAAGTTTGTGGATTTTGTAAAGAAAGAAGAAAGAAGAAAGAAGAATTTTGGCTTTGGAATGGTGTGATTTGCTTAAAAAATGAGTGAGATATGGTAGACAGAAGTTGGAAAACGTTTTGGGTAGTTTAGTGAGGGAAAGTGTGAAGAGGGATTGAAAGTTTGAATATGAGATGACAGAGGCCGCGAAGAGCTTATAAACTCTCATAGGAATCGATTGCCACGTGGGAATCTATTATCACATTGTCCAAGTAGGGTAATTGATTGCTATTTTAGGAATCGATTCTTTCTTTGTTTTCCAGTCTCAATAACGATTTTGATACTGGGAATCAATTCCTTTCATCAAAAATGCACCTCGTGGCCCTCCAGTGTTGCAGTAATCAAATCTTAACCCATTTGTAATCAATTCTCACATCAAAACCACTTAAAACTCTACAATCTTGAATTCTTTTCTTGGATCATTAACATTTGGGGGACTTAGCAAGTGTTGGAGTACCTGCAAAACAAATTTAAGGGAATCTTCGATGCTCAAGTCAATAATAATTCCAAGAATTAAACATATAATTTAAACATGAAACAAGATAATTTATGCACTAGAATAATAAATAATGCCAAGTTCTCTTCTAATATAAAAGAAACTTTCTCTAGGCAAAGGTTTGGTAAATATATCAGCTAACTACTTAGATGTTTCCACAAATTTGAGCACACAATCACCTTTATGCACATAATCTCTTATGAAATGATACCTTATCTCAATATGCTTAGTTCGAGAATGCAAAATGGGATTCTTAGGAAGATTGATTGCACCAGCATTATCAGACCTTATGGGAATATGACTACGATGTAAACCATAATCCAAAATTTGTTGCTTCATTCAAAGGATTTGAGCACAACAACTTCTAGTCGCAACATATTCAGCCTTGGTGGTAGACAATGCCACACTATTTTGTTTCTTGCTATGCCAAGCAACTAAAGCACATCCAAACAGGTGACATGTCCTATTAGTGCTTTTCCTATCCAATTTGTATCTCGTAAAATTGGAATTGGAATAACTAATCAAACTATATGAGGCACCCTTGGGGTACCACAAGCCCATATTTATAGTTCCAAACAAGATATTTCATGATTCTTTTTACTGCACTCAAATGAAATTTTTTTGGATTTGCTTGATATCTTGTACACATGCATACACTAAAAATTATAGCCAGTCTACTTGTCACTAAGCAAAGGAGAAAGCCAATCATACCTCTATATTTAGTTACTTCTACTGATTTACCTCCTTCATCGTTGTCTAAGTTGCATGAAGTGCTAATGGGAGTAGCCATTTCTTTCGCATTTTCCATTCCAAATCTCTTAAGCAGCTTCTTGCAATATTTTGATTGATTGATGAAGATTCTGTCCTTATTTGCTTGATTTGAAGTCCAAGGAAAAAATTGAGCTCACCCATCAAAGGCATTTTAAATTCACTTTGCATACAAGTCTAGCTTTATTCCTAACTATGACACTAGATTCATCAACTTTGTTCCTAAAAACCTATTTGGTACCTATAATTGGATGATCATTAGGTCTTGGCACAAGTTCCCAAACTTGGTTCCTTTCAAATTGGTTTAACTATTTTTGCGTAGCCAAGATCCAATGTTCATCGTTACTGGCCTTATTTATGCTTTTAGATTCGACTTGAGAAACAAATACCATATGGTTACATGCAGTTCTAAGAGAGTTTTGAGTTCTTACCACTTTCGATACATCACCAATAACATCGACAAGAGGTCTCCATTCCTTTGGAAGATTGCTTGGTCTTGGTTCCTCTTGATATGGGACATCTTTCTCACTTTCTTCTTTAATCTTTGGCTCCTTTTCTTTGACATTTAGATGAGTATTTCCAATATTTATATAACATCATCAACAACATCCTTTCTTGGGCCAAAGGGATTAGTCTTATAAGAAATAATATGTATATACTCTTCTATTGTCATAGTTCTCTTATTATAGACTATATGCTTTATTATGCAATGAATAGCCGAGGAATATTTCTTTATCAGATTTTGTATCAAACTTTCCTAAAGCATCCTTTTCATTGTTCAAAACAAAGCATCTACAATGAAAGATATAAAGGTGGGATATGTTGGGCTTCCTTCTTTTGTATAATTCATAGGGGGTTTTCTTTAATATTGCCCTTACTAAGGCTCTATTCATTACAGAACAAGCAATACTCATCACATCCACCCAAAAATACTTAGCAAGGTTAGCCTCATTGAGCATAGTTCTTATTATTTCTTTTAAACAATTGTTTTTCCTTTCAACTACTCTATTTTGTTGTGGAGTTTTCGAGGCTGAGAAATATGCTCAATGTCATGTTCATCACAAAAGGTTTCACAAGCTTCATTTTCAAACTCCCCACTATGATCACTTCTTATGATGCAATGCAAAGATTTTTCTCATTTTGGATAACCTTAGCAAGCTTTTTGAATGCATGAAAATGCCTCATTTTTATGAGGAAGGAACAATGTCCATGTGAACCTAAAAAATCATCCACAATTGTAACATCCCCATATAATGTTATAGGAAATAATGAAAACGTCATTGGGCAAACTTTTGTTATTTACAGTCTTGCCCCTAATATTTTTGAAAATGACATTTAGATCCTTATATCAATTGAATTAGCAGAATGAGGTTTTAAACGAAGCAGAACCACGTAGCGGAAACGTAGAAACTCAATTATTGGCCAATTGAGCCACGAAGGTGTCCACATGTGAAATGACATGGGATGCCCCTAGACTCGCTCATAATTACGAAAATACCATTAGCCATGAAAAACAGAAACCAGAAAGGCCCTCAACTTCCAAAACGTTTAATTTACATTGTTAATCAATTTATTCGATTTTATTGAATCTTTAAGATTAATTAGAAATTAATTAAAGGTTAATAAAAGTTAATTAGATGTTAATTAGAGAGATTAGAATTAGAAATAATTAGAATAGAAACATAGAAAACCTCACAAAATTCTTCAAGACCGTTTGGCCAATTTGAAAGAAATCGATAAAGATTCGGTGTGTTAAACTGTCAGACCTGGATCAATAGAATTTCACATCGATCACCCTAGTTTAAGTGGTTGTTATTCAGCCACTCCTAACCCCATGGAGGGCGCCACTTGCTACCCAAGTTTGTGGGGAAGCTTGGCTTAATAACCACCAATCAATCCTTGGCCAATCACAAGCCTTCTCTTATGTTTTAAGACACCAAGACCCTCTTCAACTCTCTCATTTTCATGCTCCCTCTTTAGTTGGCCATTTCTCACTCTTCCTTCTCCAATTTTCACTTCATCTTCCTTAAAACTCTAAGCCTTATCCACTTCCTCCACCAAGAGCTTAATTATAGCTAGTTTCTACATCAATTGGAGGTAGGATTCAACCTCTTCTCTAAATTTTCTTATGAATTGGGGCTACTGTGGATTCATTTGAATGCATCTATTTGATGTTATTATGAGTCTATATGAAGGTTTATGGCTGGATTGTTGTGTTTCAAATTGAGTTTTGGATGATTATCTAGTGAAGAGAAGCAAACAGAATGGATTAGGTGAAGGAAACCTATGGCGGTCCATACGGCAAAGCATACGGCTCCACCTACAGTCGTTTAAATTTGATGAAATTACTTTTATATGAAACTAGACATTTAGTGCTTTCCATACATATATCATATAAGGCCATTGGATTAGTATTGAGAGAGATATGAATTTTAGAAATTCGACCTAGGTTTTTAAGTTTGATTTTGGGCAGACTAGGTTGTTCCGAGTAAAACTCGCCCTATACTACTTGGAATTGAATGAAACTAACTTTGTTAGAAAGCCTACACATAAGAGAATATCTCATAAAAATTTCAGATTAGTTAAGGTCCCATTTGTTCCCAGTGAGTAGAGAAATTTGCCCTATGTCCAAACCAGGCCAAAATAGGACAGTTCAAGAAGGTCAAATTTTGGGGCTTATAACTCGAGCTCTACTAAAGCAAATGAAATGGCACTTATTTCAAATGAAATCTTGTCCTATTAGCTTTAATTAGATACTAATTTCGTGTGATTTGAACTAGTTTTTGATTTTTAGTAAATTTTTACTTTTAAATGTGTAATTTTGGCCAACTTCATGCCAGGCCGAGATAAAACTTAAATAACTTGAGCTACATTTATCAAAATTAGATGGGACCAAAGAGATTGGAAAATAGACACATAACACTTCAACATATCCAAAAGTCAGGTCTAAATGAGTTAAAATGAATTTAAGGCTTAATTTCTAAAACTGGGCAAAGTTGAAGAATATGAACAGGATTTCCAAAATTAAAGGATTTGACACCTTAATGCATGTATAAGTTCAATTAAAGTCTAAGTGTTGCAATTCTATATTGGTGCTTGAAAGATTAATACATTGTATTTGATCTCTTACTGTGACTGGTTGTCTGTTGAGATTGGCACTATTCATAGGGAAACGGATCTCATCCGTTATGCTACTGAATTTTCAGTAGAATTGAAAGGAATTTATGAGCCTTTATATGTTACGAATATGTATGCGAAAATCATGTATGCAAGGATATATGAAAATAAATGATGAAGTATATGTATGAGTGCATTCATCATGTCTATGCTTGATTATGTATGAAAATGAAAGGATATGAATATATTAAACATGAATCCCTTCACCTAGAGGCAGTTATTTGAGATCCTTCCTTGTGAAGGCAGTTAAAAGACAAAGATGTGGGTCCCTTCACTTGGAGGCAGTTGCATATTGGGTCCCTCCCTATGAAGGCAGGTAAAACTTTTGGGTCCCTTTATGTTGGAGGCAGATGGCCAACTGAGTCCCTCCAACCTAGAGGCACGTGGGTCCCCTTGCGGGTCAGTACTATGTGACGACGATCATGAGTTGAGCTCACTCCTTGATCAGACTACCCAAGGGCAGTAAAGATTAAAGATTCAAATATATGCAAGCACCTAACTCATATGAGGCATGGCATCGACCCAGCTAGTGTGAGTATAGGGGATAGGGCTTACATGAGGCATAGCATGACCCAGCTAGTGTAAGTATTGAAAATTTATTATGGCAACGTCCATGGTATTAGCTCACTACCACTCATGTTTAGTGGGTGAAAGTGTTTAGTGGGTAAAAGAAAGCAAAGAAAGTTAAAGAAAAGCATTAGTGCATTTGCATGAATTCAAAAATGAGAATTTGAATAATGACATCCTATGTTCTATTAATGCTAAAGCTGTTCTATCTACTTATGCTGTGATTATTTTCCAACTATGAAATATTACCAATGTGACTCAAGTGCGTGAATAAAATGAACTCTGCTTCAGACCATATGTTTTCAAACTATAAAATGGAACCATTCGTATAACATGTTCACTTTTTTTTAATAAACTGAAGCAGCTGGAGATAATAATGATGACATTGCGTGTGATAGTTTAGAGAATCCTACTGAGAATTTAAAATTCTCACTCCTATTTCCGTGTTATCTCCAGATAGCTTGAAAGATTTCGAAGACGGCTGAAGTTGCTGTGAAATAAGGTCCGCTTAGGTAATAATAACAACACTTGAGCATGGTGCTATGACTTAAGCATAGTACTATACTTGGGAGGGTGTTACAACAATCACCAAAGCATAGTAATTCCCTCCAAAGCTCATTGTTCTAAATTGACCAAAAAGATCAATGTGCAAAAGTTGTAAAGGTCTAAAAGGTGAACCCATATTTTTTGATTTAAAAAGGACCTTTACTTGTTCTTCTTTTTGACAAGCATCACAAAGTTTGTACTTTTCAAATTTGAGCTTTGGTAGTCTAATTACTAAGTCCTTTGAGACCAACTTATTTAAGCGATCCATGTGAATGTGTGTAATTCTTCTATGCCATAACCATGAATCATCCTTTTCACTCATGAGACATTGAACATCACTTGAGGAAATATCGTCTAGGCCAATCAAATATATATATATATATATCCAACAAACTTAACTTCCTTATCATTGATGCTTTCTACAATGCAACAATTGGAATCAAATATGACCTTATTTCCTTTATCACACAATTGACTAATGTTCAGAAAATTACATTTGAGACTATCAACAAGCAAGACATTATCTTTGATAGTAAGGGAGTTTTACTAACTTTTCCAACTCCAAGTATCTTTCCTCTATTGCTTTCTCCATATGTGAGATGTTCGTGCTTTTGGGGAGTGAGAAATAAGAACTTTGATACATCCCCTATCATGTGCTTGGAGCATCCACTATCAAGTTACCAATTTGAGTTCTTGTCCTTCAAGTACGCCTACAACGCATGTTCAAATTTTAGATTTAGATACCCAAATTTTCTTAGATCCTTGGGTGTTAGATTTAGGCAAAGTGCCCTTTAGAACCCATATCTTTTTTCCATTATCATATCCATTCTTTCTAATATATCATGTTGATGCACTATGTCCTTTCTTGATGCAATGGAAACATGTTATAAAAGGAGAGCTAGATATGCTAGATAAAGTAAAGAAGTTTTTCTAAAGCTTTTGTTGGCCTTGGGATTATATCCTAATCCAGCCTTGTCAAAGGCACATCTTTGTTTCCCTAGCAATATATCTACATTATTTCTACCAAGTGTAAATTTGGCAAGAACATTCTTCAAATCATTAATCTCCTTTTTAAAAGTTTTACATGAAGAGCAAGAAGAGGATGTAGATGCTTTTTCATGTGATAGACATTTAGTGCAAAAGGAATTTGCATCAATTAATCCAAGTATCTCATTCTTAATCTTGAGCTCCTCTAATTCTTTGATCAACATATAAACTTCATCTTTTGGAGATGAAATGATTTTATTAAAGGAAGCAATAAGTTTGGTGAGTTACAAGGATTCCTTATGCAATTCATCAAAAGCATCTTGTAACTCATTATATGAAGGAGGAGGTTCTTAGTTAGAAGGTTCTATGTCTTTATCATTATTACTATCCCTTGCTATGAGACAAAGGTTGCCAACTTCATTTTTAGATTCTCTAAATGATTCCATGTCATTGACCTCCTAAGCTATGTATGCTTTTATGTATTTCTTCTCCCTAGATTTCTTTTCAAATTTCTCCATCTTCTTTCGATAGATTGGTCACTTTATCTTCTTATGACTCAGATCTCCATATTCATAGCACCTTGGGATAAATGAAATTTCCTTTTCTTTATTGGTGTTTTTCTTTGGAGGTTTTCTTTGATTCTGCTTCTTCTTGAGGAATCCTCCAAATTTACTCATAAGAAGATTGAGCTCTTGCTCATTGAGTTCTACTTTTTCCAAGTCATCATTTCCAACCTCATCACTTCCTGGCCTTGAGAGCTATTCCTTTCTTATTTTTGTCAAGCTCCTTATTTTGATTAAGTTTATTTAACTCCAATACATTCTCTTGAAGCTTACCAAAGAGAGTGGCAAGGGTCATGGTGGTGAAGTTTCTTAATTCCACAATTGTCGTCACCTTTGGTTTGCCATTGTCTACTCATACATCTCAAAACTTTGTTAATTAAATCTTCATTAGGAAATATCTTTCCTAATGAAGCAAGATGATTAACAATATGAGTAAATCTCTTTTGCATATCTTGAATACTTTCACCTTGATTCATTCTAAAAAGCTGATACTCATGCGTGAGAATATTGATCCTAGCTCTTTTTACTTTATTAGTACCCTCATGGGTAACTTGTATGGTATCCCCCATTTCTTGGGCCATTTTGCAATTTGATACATGAAAGAATTCATCATGTCCCAAAGCAAAAGTGATGATATTCTTAGCTCTCGAATTTTACTTGTTGGCACTTAAAAATTGATACATGCCCTTGGCCAAGGCCAAGACTTAGCCGAGAGTGATTTTCACTTTGTTATTGGTAATAGCCAAACCATAAGCTAACATGGCTGAAGAGATTATAATTCAGGTCATAATGTACTCATGGATCAGAATGAAGTAAAGTCAAATGGTTGGTCAGCCTGGGAAGGAATGAAGCTAAAGCTAGCTGATGGTGAATCTGGAAGTGCCCATAAGGAGTATTGGAGCTCTGATGTGGAAAGCTATTGTTATCCAAGAAGACAATTCTAAGTTCAATGCTTATATGCAAACACAGATCATACCATATTAAAGACACATGGCAGCATCCCCACAGCATGGTTATGTCAAGCAGCAATCCAAGGCTCAGACATTGCGAGGGATATGACTTCTAAACTAAGAACATTAGCATTTTATTTTTACCTTTCTTTTTAGTTTTTATGCACTTTAGTTTTAGCCTTTTAAGTCTTTCTAGCGTTTTAATTTCAAGTTATATCCACTTGTACTATTTTATCCCATTAAGTTTTCGAAAAGGATTCCCTATTAGAACTTAAAAGAGTTTCTCATTGTAATTGGTTGGAATCTTAATACGGTTTTTTGCCGATTATATTATATCTTCATTTATCTTTATTTTTGGTTACATTTTTGGTTAATCTTAGCCAAGTGCTTTCTTTGAGTAACTTGAGAACCCATATCCAAGGAGTAGATTTCCCTTCTTGGAGTAATCGTTTGACTTTTGGAATCTAGGGCTCTAGCTAGCCAATTTCAAAGTCTAGCAGGCCTAATACACTAACCTAACAGCGAAAAATAGCTCGAACATATTTTTGGCTCGTTCAGTAGGACCCTAATAGATCAATCGAAATTTCCAAAACCCAAATTAGATCAAACTTGGCATATGATCTTAAGATCAAGAAAATTAGTTATGTCTTGTCCACAGCCACCAAAATAAAATAACCAGAAGGCTGGAGGTCTACTGGTGACCATATCCCCGATACTTCGTACCTCTCCAAGGGGTTTAGGCTTGTAACCAATACAAGATGCTATAGCCCAGCCTATGGTTAATTTGGTTGCTTCTTCATCAAGCAATTCCTTATTATCTGGGGAAAGAAAGGGGCAATCGACTTTTATGTCTACATCCTTCATACATGAATGAATTGATATGGGACTAAATGATATAATACTGGAAACAATTAGCTAATATTGTTAAGCCCATGGTTTACAATGAAATCCAAGTCGCCTAACAACAAACTAATACAAAAGATAACTCTACCATGGCTGTACCTTGGGAAAATATGGCCAGTGTGAAATTCGGCTAATCAGTCGAGGGTAACTTATTCAACTATTGAATTGGTAATGTGGACAAGTAAGTATGATGCGCAGCCACCTAATACTCCTGGAAGCATTGGATTGCCAGTGGTACCCACCAATCCAAGTAAAAATGCATGCGATACAGCCCATGATAAGTAGTTTTAGAATAAGTGAGAGTATGGATGCAGTTACACATAATACCTATAATATGGTGCCACCATGTTCGGGAGGAGCTAACAACACTAATGTTCCATTTACACAACAACCACTTGTAATCACTGTAGGAGGACCAATGGATAATTATTCAAATCCAACTATGTACTCATAACCTTAGATTTCATTCATAAAAAATCAATGGTTACCCTCAACCTAGTGTTCACATCCCTCCACCTCAAAATTATTACATGCAAGGACTTGGAAATCAAATTGCTTAAAGGTAGGAGGCTCCATTTCTAGTGCAAGCAGATCCTCGAGGCAAATGACCAGCCTTTGATGGATCCTAACATGATTGCCAAAGCTATTAGGTGATATTTTGGTTTCCAACTTAGGCCATTAGATAGGTCAATTTATAGGAAGCTATACCTTGATTGGGTTGATAAGATTTCTTTGCTAAGTGGCTACAAAACTCTAGACTTTTCTACTTTCTTTAGTGAAGATGGGAAGTCTAAAATGGAACACATTAGCCATTTTATGGTGGCATTTGTTTATGGCTCCTAATTCAGTCCAAGGCTAGGCTGGCATGGAGAGACTTTTCCATGATCATTTCTATAAGCTCCAGCCTGAAGTTTCTATTGTCGAGTTGATGAGTCTCAGGCACTTGAGAGTAAGCTAGTAGCTAAATTCCTTGAGTGATTTAGGAGAGTGAGAAACCAGCGTAGTGTATAATTACCAGAATTTGAATGTCCTATGGTTACCATAAACAATATGCACCCTCTATTGAGGGAAAGATAGGTAGCAATAAAGGATTTAGATTTAGTAAAATTAACCTCTTGAGCCTCTAGAGTGGAATAGTGAATTGTAGAGAAAGAATAAAGGTCATCTATGTGTGCTGGGCCTAGAGGGCCATAGTTGATCTCTATGATAGATTGTGATTTGGCAGAGGAGGACACTTTGGAGGAGCCAGAAGAGAAGCAGATATAATGGCAGCTGAATTTGTACATGGCAAGCCTTACAGTTGTCCTACCCTAACTCCTCCCAAGGGTAAAGAAGTGGCTAAGCTAAAGAGGGAGTCATATTTGTTTGATATTTCCAAGGCAAACCAAATATTTGTTTACCTTGTGAAAGACAAATAAATCAAACTTCCAAAAGGCCACAAGATCATTCTAGCAGATGAGGTCAAAGGGAAGAAATATTGTAAGTGGCACCACTCTTGGACTCACATGGTGATATGATTCAGCTTTGCTTGAGTTGAATGGTTTTGAATCAACAACTAACATAACCCTAGATCGCCTTGAACTTTCAGGAAGAAAGTTTAGGATTGTGTTTGAGTTTTGTTTGTTTTTAATCAGAAATGGATATAGACGCCACACTCAAGAGAAGATGAGAAGGTGAGTGATAAGTCTTATTTTGATCGCCACAAGTTGCCTTGATAAGATCTATAGTTCTTTGCCCAAGAACAAAAGGGAAATTCTCACAAAATGGGAGAAAACTCAAAAGAAGTCTATTCATATTCTGTCTTGTGTTTGTACATTGAGTTCCTATTTGTAATCTGATGGGGACTACTCATTGAGTTGCAGCCTCTACATATTCCACTAAACATTAAAGTGGAATTAATCATTGAATACACAAGTAACTGACCCATTATCTATCATAATTGCCTAGGAACACAAGTAACTGACCCATTATCTATTATAATTGCCTAGGAACTCTTGAAATACTTGAAACTGACTTTGAAACAACTAAAAAGCTTCTGAAATTTGGAGACATTAAAAGGTGCACGAAAACTACAAGAAAATAAGACAAATTACACCTAATTAAAACTAATTATTCCAGCCCAATCTGTTTGCAACTTGATCACTTGAATTGGGCTTCATCTTGGGTCTTCAAGTGACTTATTCATGTTGGACTTTGCTATTCTTCAAGCTGAATAAGATTGGTCCATTTTGGAAGCTCATGCTCAATTGGATTGCTCTTGGTCTTTGCTTCCATGACTAGGCCTTGCAAAGCTTCTTTTAGCCTTTTTGTTTTAGCTCTGGTCATTGGGCCATCCATGCTTTGTAATTGATCTTGATCATTGTTAGCCTTGGTTGAATTCTCATCATTCCCTCCCTCTTGAAATGGATTAGATCCTCGAATCGAGCTCATTACCTGCATCAAACAAGGACACATCGGTCACATTGAAAGTAGCACTAACTTGATACTCACCTGGAAGATCAAGCTTGTAGGCATTGTCATTGATCTTTTCAATCACTTGGAAAGGTCCATCTCCTCTTGGTTGTAACTTGGAATGCCTTTGGGTAGGAAACCTCTCCTTCCTCATGTGAACCCAAACCCAATCTCCTGGCTCAAAAGTCACCTTCTTGCCCTTTGTTGGCTTGATGAGCATACTGCCATGTTTTCTTCTCAATTTGTTGTCTCACCTTCTCATGGAATTGCTTGACAAATTCAGCCTTCTTTTTGCCATCTAGATTACCCTGCTCTCTCATTGGCAAAGGAATTAAATCTAATGGAGTCAAAGGATTAAAACCGTAGACCACTTCAAAAGGTGAGTGATTAGTAGTAGAGTGTGTTGCCCTATTGTAAGCAAATTCTACATGAGGCAGACATTCTTCCCAAGACTTTAGATTCTTACTAATCACAGCCCTTAACAAGGTGGAAAGGGTTCTATTCACTACCTCTGTTTGTCCATCAGTTTGTGGATGACAAGTTGTAGAGAAAAGAAGCTTGGTCCCTAACTTATTCCACAAAGTCTTCCAAAAGTGACTTAAGAACTTGGTATCACGGTCGGAGACAATGCTTCTTGGCATGCCATGCAATTTCACGACTTCT
Organism: Pterocarpus santalinus; assembly: GCA_031439595.1. NCBI lineage: Eukaryota > Viridiplantae > Streptophyta > Magnoliopsida > Fabales > Fabaceae > Pterocarpus > Pterocarpus santalinus. The sequence continues at coordinate 42,499,868 of CM062532.1, read as the reverse complement.
TTGAAAAACAATTCAGCAATTTGAATGGCATTGTCCGTTTTGTGGCAAGCTATGAAGTGTGCCATCTTTGAAAACCTGTCCACAACAACAAAAATAGAATCTTTGCCTCAGTTAGTTCGAGGCAAAGCCAATACAAAGCCCATAGACAAATCAGTCCAAGGAAATCAGAATAGGTAATGGGGTATACAATCCATAAGGCATAACCTTGGATTTGGCCTTTGCAAGTAACACAATGACCACAAATTTTTCTACATGCTTTTTCATTTGAGGCCAAAAGAAATGTTCAACCAAGGTACTCAAAGTCTTACTAACCCCAAAATGACCCATCAAACCCCCTCCATGAGCCTCTCTAACAAGTAATTCACGCAAGGAACAATTAGGCACACAAAGTCAATTTCCCTTAAACAAATAACCATCATGCCTAAAGAAATCCTTTTTCGCCCTTTTTCACAAGCAATGTACAATTGTGCAAAATCGAATCATTTATGTACAAGTCTTTCAAATGCTCAAAACCAAGCAATTTTGCATCTAGGGTAGAAAGTAGTGCATACCTCCTAGAAAGTGCATCAGCCACCACATTTTCTTTCCCTTGCTTGTATTTGATCACATAAGGGAATTGTTCCGTAAATTCAATCCACTTACCATGCCTTTTGTTTACCTTTCCTTGTCCCCTTTAAATGTTTCAAGGATTCATGATCCGTGTCTACCACAAATTCTTTTGGCAAAAGATAATGTTGACAAACCTGCAAAGTTCTCACCAAAGCATACAACTCTTTGTCATAAGTGGAGTAATTAAGTTTAGCTCCGCTCAATTTCTCACTAAAGTATGGAACAGCCTACCTTCTTGCATCAAACTGCCCTATACCTATAAATTCAAGCATCACACTCAATTTCAAAGGATTTAGAAAAATCGGGTAAGACAAGTAAAGGTGCTCCACTCAATTTTTCTTTAAGGGTATTGAAAGCCATATCTTGCTCTTGTCCCCATTTGAAACCAACATTTTTCTTGACAACTTCAGTCAATGGTGCAGCTAGTGTATTGAAGTCCTTGACAAACCTCCTATAAAAACTAGCTAGCCCATGAAAACTTCTCACATCACTCAAACCCTTAGGTTTAGGCCATTCCCTAATTGCTCTCACTTTTTCTTCATCCACTTCTATCCCCCTAGAACTAACAATGAATCCAAGAAAGTTTACTTGTTGAGTGCAAAAAGAACACTTTTTCAAATTAGCATACAACCTCTCTTTTCTCAATGCAAATAAGACACACCTCAAATGCTCAAGATGTTCACCTAAGCTCTTGCTATAGATGAGGATATCATCAAAGTAAACAACCACAAATTTTCCAAGAAAAGCACGCAAAACATAATTCATGAGGCGCATGAATGTACTAGGAGCATTAGTTAAACCAAAAGGCATAACTAACCATTCGTACAACCCATATTTAGTTTTGAAAGCTGTTTTCCATTCATCCCCTTCTTTCATCCTAATTTGATGATAACCACTTTTCAAATCAATTTTGGAAAAATAGCAAGAACCATGCAATTCATCAAGCATATCATCTAATCTAGGAATTGGATGTCTATACTTTACAGTGATTTTGTTGATGGCTCTACAATCCGTACACATCCTCCATGATCCATCTTTCTTTGGTACAAGAATAACAGGTACAGCACAAGGACTCATGCTTTCCCTCACCCATCCTTTTTCCATTAGCTCTCCAACTTGTTTTTGAAGTTCTTTTGCTTCCTCGGGATTAGTTCTATAGGCTGGTCTGTTAGGGAGTACAGCACCGGGAATGAGATCAATTTGATGCTCAATTCCTCTCAAGGGTGGCAAACCACTTGGAACTTCATCCAGAAACACATCCTCAAATTCCTGCAAAAGAGATACAAAAGAACTAGGCAAAGAAGTTTGGTCAATGTTAGAGTTTAAACAAGCCTCCTTGTACAAAAGTACAAGCATAGGTTGATGAGAAAAACAAGCTCTCTTGATCTCACTTTCTTTTGCAATGATACTCATGTGTTTACTCTCTTTTTCTTGCTCACCACTCTCTTGGTGTTTACCTTTCTTTTTCGCACTCAATAGTTTCTTTTCACTCTCTTTTTTATTGGATGTCTCATGCTCTCTAGACTGCCTCATTTTTATTTGATCCTCAAAAACTTGTCTTGGAGACAAAGGTGCAAGAGTGAATTTCTTCTTGTTGTGCACAAGTGAAAACCGATTGGTGTATCCATTGTGGATCACCTTGCGGTCAAATTGCCATGGTCTTCCAAGAAGTATGTGTGCAGCATCCATGGGGACTACATCACAAAGTACCCCATCTACATAATCTCCAATAGTGAATGGTACTAGAACTTGCTTGTCCACCTTCAATTCTCCATTATCACTAAGCCATTGCAACCTATATGGCCTAGGATGCTTCGATGTGCTCAAATTCAATCTTTCCACCAAAGTTGTGGTGGCCACATTGCTGCAGCTCCCTCCATCAATGATCATGCTGCATACTTTTCCTTGAACAAGACATCTTGTATGGAAAATGTTTTCCCTTTGTGCCTCATCTTCTTCTTTGGTCTGCACATTTAAAATCCTTCTAACAACCAAACAAATCACCATCATGAGGCCTAATTTCCTCACCTTCACTTTCATGCTCTAGTGATGCATCAGACTCCTCCTCAGTTTCTACCTCTCCATTATCCTTCAAAATCATTGCTCTTTTGTTAGGACATTGAGAAGCAATGTGACCCCTTCCAAGACACTTAAAGCACTTTATGTCTCGGTTCTTTGAAATGCTTGTTGATGGTTGACTTTTCTTTGATTCAGCCTCTTTAGACTGAATTGCAATTGGTTGCTCCTTCTTTGGGTTGTTTCTCCAAGGACCTGAATTGGAACTAGGAGAATTTCTTCTATTTCTCCTCTTTAATTGTTGCTCCACCTTGATTGCTTGATGCACCATCTCTTGAAGTTCCACATAGTGATACATCTCCACGGCATCAGCTATGTCTCGGTTAAGGCCATTGAGAAACCGAGCCATGGTTGCTTCTGGATCCTCCACAATGTTAGCTTGAATCATGGCCATCTCCATCTCCTTGTGATAGTCATCCACACTCTTAGAACCTTGAGTGAGGCTCTGCAACTTGTTGTGGAGTTCCCTATGGAAATATGAAGGCACAAATCTCCTTCTCATGATTGCCTTCATCTCAGCCCATGTTCGAACCGGTTGCTCTCCATTCCTAGCTCTATCTTTCTGTAATTGATCCCACCAAACAAGAGCATAATCAGTAAATTCAAGGGCAGCAAGCTTAACTTTATTACCTTCAGAATATGTGTGACAAGAGAATATTTGCTCCACTCTCATTGCCCACTCCAAATAGGCTTGCGGATCAGACTTCCCTTGAAATGGAGGAATTTTGATGTTAATCCCTCTGAGTTCATCACCAGAATTTCTTCTTCTCCTATTGTGCCTAACGATCCTTCTTCTCCTTGTGTTTTGATCACTTGTCTCTTCCTCTTCAGATTGGTAATTTGTTTCATCTTGAGAAGCATGCTGACTATGAGGTGCATGGTTTTCCATCCTATCCATCCTCTCATGGAGCTCTTCAAATTTTGTATTGAATAGCCGTTCTAGATGGCCAGTCAATGCTTGCATCTGTAAAGCGGATAATCCTCCACCTTGTGATGAATTTTCGTCTCCTGCCATGTTAGCTAATTGAAACTGAAAAATATAGGACCTCACAAACCTCACAAAGTGTTTACGCTCTTGAAATATGACACTCACACTCGTGTATATCACTCAAAAATTGGCTTTTAACAAGAATGTTCTCTCTAGCCTTTTTCCACTCAAACTTCCTCTTATGAGCTCTTAAGAAAAGAACCTTATCAATGATTTTTCTCAAGACAGCAAGCAGACAATCAGGTGACCAAGAAACCAACAAAAAAATATCAATGGAACAAGAGACATAAACAGATAGAAAAGAAATTCAACAAAGACAAAGTGGAATGAAAGGAAAATATCTTCTTCCTCTTTTTTTTTTTTTTTCGCCTAGAATTTTCGTTTTTTTTTTTTTTTTTTTTTTGAGTTTAGGACTCAAAATTAGTAAGAGAACAGAGGGTGACAAATACAGATAGAGAATGAAGAGACACTAATAAGATGCTATGGATGAGAGATCAACAAAGATGAACTAGAACAAAATTGGAATTTTTTTTTTTTTCGTTTTGAATTGATAAAGAAAAAAAAAATAAAATAAAACACACCTAAAAATCAAGGAACCAAAGCTCTGATACCAAATGATATGATTCAGCTTTGCTTGAGTTGAATGGTTTTGAATCAACAACTAACATAACCCTAGATCGCCTTGAACTTTCAGGAAGAAAGTTTAGGATTGTGTTTGAGTTTTGTTTGTTTTTAATCAGAAATGGATATAGACGCCACACTCAAGAGAAGATGAGAAGGTCAGTGATAAGTCTTATTTTGATCGCCACAAGTTGCCTTGATAAGATCTATAGTTCTTTGCCCAAGAACAAAAGGGAAATTCTCACAAAATGGGAGAAAACTCAAAAGAAGTCTATTCATATTTTGTCTTGTGTTTGTACATTGAGTTCCTATTTGTAATCTGATGGGGACTACTCATTGAGTTGCAGCCTCTACATATTCCACTAAACATTAAAGTGGAATTAATCATTGAATACACAAGTAACTGACCCATTATCTATCATAATTGCCTAGGAACACAAGTAACTGACCCATTATCTATTATAATTGCCTAGGAACTCTTGAAATACTTGAAACTGACTTTGAAACAACTAAAAAGCTTCTGAAATTTGGAGACATTAAAAGGTGCACGAAAACTACAAGAAAATAAGACAAATTACACCTAATTAAAACTAATTATTCCAGCCCAATCTGTTTGCAACTTGATCACTTGAATTGGGCTTCATCTTGGGTCTTCAAGTGACTTATTCATGTTGGACTTTGCTATTCTTCAAGCTGAATAAGATTGGTCCATTTTGGAAGCTCATGCTCAATTGGATTGCTCTTGGTCTTTGCTTCCATGACTAGGCCTTGCAAAGCTTCTTTTAGCCTTTTTGTTTTAGCTCTGGTCATTGGGCCATCCATGCTTTGTAATTGATCTTGATCATTGTTAGCCTTGGTTGAATTCTCATCACATGGCTAACAATTGTACTATCTTTTTAGGAATGCCATTCAAAAGGCACTAAAGAAAGGAAGGCTTAAGATGTTCGAGAAGGCAGAACTAACCATGGACACCAATCCATTTGGCTTGTCTATGAACATGGTGTCAGTGTTAGTCACTTGTAAAGAGTAGAAGGAAAGTAAGGGCCCAAGATAGGAGAAGAAGCTCAAGGAAAAAGCCAAAGCAAGACCTTCTCAGAAGGCAGTATGGAGATCAAAACCTATAAAAACATAAAAGAATGGGGGCCAGAATGCTAGCCAAAAGGTTAGTGTCTTCTAGAGATTACAATATCCCCATTAGTTCCAAAGGAGGATTGGATACTATAATAAGCACAAAAAAGAATCCAGCCATCCCAATCTAACCTAGAAAGTTGATAATAGAAAAAGCAAAGAGTCTAAACAAGCTGCGGTACCCAAAATCATCGATCATCCTTTGCTGTGATACTCTAGGTATGCAGTAGAGTTCAATTTTGAGAAAGGAACTCTTTCCCTCAAAATCACTATGCTAAACAATGAACAACCTAAGATAAGGAGAATGGTCAAACCAAAAAGGGAAGTCAGAGCAGAAGAATGGGTGGCAAATCAAAAAACACATAAAGAAAAAATGAAGGAGGAACCAAAAACATAGTTAACTAGGACCCAAAAAAAGAGGTTGCGATAAAGAAGGACAAAAAAGAAAATAAAAAGGATGATGGCTATGCTCAAATAGTCCAATAATATTGAAAGAAAGCAGGTAAAATCCCTAATCACTTTGGACATGCAATAGAGTTTAATTTCGAGAAAGGAACTCTTTCCCTCAAAATCACTATGCTAAACAATGACCAACCCAAGATAAGAAGAATGGTCAAACCAAAAAAGTAAGTCAAAATAGAAGAATGGGTGGCAAATCAACAACCACAGGAACAAAAAATGAAAGAGGTACTGAAAACATAGCTAAGTAGGACCCAACTAAGGAGAAAATAAAAGGGATCATGGCTATGCTTGAATAGCCAAAGAATGTTGAGAGAAAGCAAGTAAAATTCCCAATCTTAACTCCAAAGCTTGAGCAGGTTACTGAGTTGTCCAGAGACTTGGACAAAATGGTTGCCAAGTTGACGAAGGAATTGGATGTTGAGGCTTTGCTTGCTAAGCCTACAAAATTCATTAGAGAAAGTGAATATTCAGAAAATTTGCTAAATGATCTTTTGAATAATAATGACCTCCTAGGTGAGTTTCAAGATAATTCATCCACAATAGCTACTGTTGGAATCATTCCTCTAGAGTTTGCCAATCAAGCTACCGATTTCTGGTACTTAGAGGGAAATGTGATGGTGGAAGAGTTCGAGTGTATAGCTTTGGTCCTAAAAGAGCCAAAAGAGATAAGGTTTAAAACATGGACCAAAGATAGACACCTTAGGCCTCTTATATCAAAGCTCATGTGAATGGAAAGCCTATCAATAGAGTTCTGATTTATAGAGGAGCTGTGTAGAATGTAAAGCCATATAGTACAATTAAGAGGCTAGCAAAAGCTGCAAAGATCTTAAAGAAATCAATATAACTATGTTTAATTTCATTGGAGGAAGACCCCATACTAGGATTCCTTATTACTGAACTAACAGTGGGATCTAAGACAACCAACACCGTGTTCTTTATGGTAGGTGCTAAGCCTGGTTACATAGTCTTGCACAACAGAGAATGGATCTATGCTAATTGATGTGTACCATCTCCCCTCCATTAGCAACTATTGTTCAGGAATAGGGATTAGGTCGAAGTGCTGATACGGATCCTTACCTTATCACTATTGATGTGAGGATGCAAGATGCTATGCTATATTCTCCAAAAATAAAGCCTATTTCTTGGCTTGAAGATATTACATTAGATTCTATTAAATCCTTTGACTCATCATTGGATAGGTTTGAAGTAATAGTGGAAGCTAATCCATAGCTTAGAAAGAATCACAATGAAGGAACCTAAAGCGCAGGCATTGCAAGAGGTCTTGTAATGGTTGACATAGTATTTCACTAAATCTAGAATTTAGGAAAGTATTATGGAAACATAGTTAACTAAGGAAGACAAAGTTGAGGAAGTAAATGATGAAGAACAAGATATAAAGAATGAAGAAATTATGGAAGAAAAGAAGCCAAACTTTGAGGCCTAAGATCCTTTAGTGGAAGTGAATATAGGAACAGAAGATGAGTCTAGAATGACAAAAGTTAGTGGTTTACTACCAGAGAAGAGTCAAAATCAACTAGTCCAACTTATCAGAAAATATCGAGATTATTTTACTTGGGATTACCATGAGATGCCAGGATTGTCACGAGAACTAGCAGAGCATCAGCTACTTATTAAAGAAAGGTACAAACCAAACAAGTAGCTAGCGAAAAGATTCAAGATTCAACCCAGAGCTTTTATCATAGATTAGGGGAGGGATTAAGAGATTGCTTAAAGTAAGGTTCATTAGGACAATTAGATATGTTAATTGGTTGTCACACATAGTCCTTATAATTACGAAAAATGAACAAGTTAGAATTTGTATAAATTTTAGAAATTTAAATTTAGCTCCACCCAAAGATGAATATGTCATATCTATAGTCGATATGCTTCTTGATGTAGTAGCTAATAATGAAATATTAACTTTTTTGGATGGTCATTCAGGCTATAATTAGATTTATTTAGCCGAAGAATATATTCATAAAATAATGTTTTGTTGCCCAAGGTCCATTGGGATCTTTAATGGGTTGTCATGCTATTCAGATTAAAGAATGCAGGGGAAACTCATCAGAGGGCAATGAATATTATATACTATTATCTAATTGGAAAAAAATATGGAAGTATATATTGATGATGTGTATGCCAAGTCGGCTAACTTCACGTAACATCTGGCCAATTTATAATAATCTTTTATGAGAATGCAACAACATTATTTAAAGTTAAATTTGGCTAAGTGTGCTTTCAGAGTTTCAACTAGCAGCTTCTTAAGCTTCCTATCCTAGTTCAAAGTTAAAGGATTGAGGTAGATAAAAATAAAGTAAAGGCTGTGTTGGAAGCAAGACCTCCTAGGAACAAGAAAGAATTGCAAAGCCTGATTGGAAAAGTTAACTTTGTAAGGAGGTTCATAGCAAACTCTACTGGAAAAATGGAAGCTTTCTTGCCTTTATTGAGTTAAAATCAGTTGAGGACTTTATCTGGGGTGAAGATTAATAGAAGGCCTTTGACCAAATCAACGAAAGCCTTGTGAATCCTCCATACTTATACCTCCAGCTTTTGGTGGGCCTTTAAAACTATACATATTGGCCACTAATGATTTCATAGACAGTTTGTTAGCATAAAATGCTGAAGATGGCACTGAGAGAGTAGTGTATTATTTGAGACATTTGCTTAATGATGCTAAGACAAGGTACATGCCAATTGAGAAATTGTGCCTATCCTTATTCCATGCATGCACCAACTTGGAGTATTATCTATTACCAAGAAAAGTCTTGGTAATGTCAAAAATTGATATTGCTAAGTATTTGGTAAATTGGCTAGTCCTATAGGGGAAACTCATGAAATAGGCTATAAAGCCAAACACTTTTGCCTTGAAATATGTCCCTTTAAGGGCTGTCAAAGGCCAGGCTTTAGCCAATTTTCTGGCAAAGCATCATTGTGTAGATATCCGAGATCCAATGGATAATTGCTAAGAATATGTTCCACTAGAACCCTAGGTGTTGGCATTCGACGGATTCAAACATCAAAAGGGAGCAGGGGCTGGAATGGTGATTATTAGTCCTAATAAAGCGGAAAGCAAGTATCTGTGTTCCAATAATCAAGCCAAGTATTAAGCTTTGCTTCTTGGATTGAGGTTGTTATTGACCATGGATGCTAAGGTAATTAAGATGCTGGGAGATTCCTAACTTATGGTCAAATAGTTAATTGGAGAATATAAATACAATAATCCAGTACTAATGGAGTTCCTGGAGTTGGCTTGCTCTATATTCAGTATATTGTAAAAATTACTCGGAGTGACAATGAAGTTGCCAATAAGTTAGCAAAACAAGCCTTTGGGTTTCAGCTAGGAGTGAATAAGATAAATAACATAAAAGTTGCCGAAGCACATCTAGATGAAACTCAAGACTAGACACAAGAACCTAAGTAGTATTTGAGCAATTCTTTATCTAAGGCCGAATATAAGCTAAAGCATAAGGCCTTAAAGTATGTATTGGTTGATGATGAGTTGTTCAAAAGGAGTCAAGAAAGGTTATTACTAAAATGTATAAATGACACTAAGGCTAAGAGAATCATGCATGGAGTGCATGAAGGAATATATGGGGCACATAAATCGGGCCAAAGATGAGATGGCTAATCCATCGATATGGACACTATTGGCCTACTATCTTGGCTAATTGCCTTGCTTATGCAAAAAGGATGAGGCTTGCCAAATACATGGACCACTCCAAAGAGTGTCAGCTGAGGAATTACATGCAATTTTATAAACCTTGGCTGTTTAAGGGTTGGACTATGGACATAATTGCAAAACTCACCTACCATCATCTAAATACCATACATTTGTCACAATAAGCACAAACTATTTCACTAAATGGGTGGAAACTTAGCCAGTAGTTAATGTGACTTAAGCCGATGTGATTAGATTCATTAAGACTCAAATCATATATTGATTTGGAGTCCCTGAAACCTTAACTATAGATCAGGGTACCATGTTTAAAAGGGAAAAGATAAACACTTTTGCCCAACAATTTGGCTTTTGGCTGGTTCATTCCTTTCCTTATTATGCCCAAGCTAATGGACAAGCAGAAGCTACTAATAAAATTTTGATAGATATGCTATGGAAGATAAACCAAGAAGATGGCATGAAATCTTATTCGAGGTCCTCTAGGCCTATAGGAATTCTAAAAACAATGCCTCTAGTTAACCCCTTATCGGCTAACCTATGCGCAAGATGTCGTATTACCTTTGGAATTAGCCATGATTTTGCTTAGAATGGCAAAACAACATTGGCTACAACTAGACAAATATTCCCAGGCTATGTTCCAAGAGCTAAAATTGGTTGATGATGACAGACTAATGGCCTTGGAAAATATTTAGACTAACAAAATGAAGGCAGCGAAATTGTATAATAAAAAGGTCAGGTTAAATTACTTTACCGAAGCTGATCTAGTATGGAAAGTTATACTGCTGAATTCGGCAAATAGTCGCTCAATTGGGAAGGGCCTTTTATTATTACTAAAGTTACTTATGATGGAACATACAAGCTAGCTACTCTAGAGGGTGATAAGTTAGGAAGAAGTATAAATGGCAAGTATTTAAAGAAGTACCACCCAAAGATGGGGGAGGCAATCAATGTTAAGGAAAGTTTGGTGTCAACTACAAGTTAGCCGAGTAGTCAGGGAAAACACAAAATAACAAAAGGAAAGGTAAAAGCCTAAGCTACTAAGGCTAACCATGCAGATCAATAGATTGATCCTCAATTGCAGTGCCTTCTATATGGCAAATAGTTTCCTCAGGCTACATATCTCCAGGGTACTCCTCCCCCTCAGCTCTTGGAGTTTCTTATGGAATAGTATCAAGCTTGGACAAGATAATAGCGAATTCAACAGCTAAGGCTTTTACCTGTGTTTGCTCAAAGGAGGCTGATGCATTGATAATATCAGTCACAAGAGCCACAATGGCATCAACAACTTGCATCTTGGTTAAGGGTAACAATTCTCTGTACTTAACCCATGATAACTCTACTTCAATTAGGCCTTCAATGCCACTTTCCACTTCATGTTGCATGATTGGCTTTCTTTTCTCAAGGGTGTGGATTTCCCTATCCAATGCTTTGGCTTGACTATATGACTGAAGCCTTTTCTTAGAATCAGCCTTGAGATTGGCTATGACAGTGGAGAGCTCCAGCTAGAGTTGGTTGAGTTCTGGTTATAGTCGGGCAATTTCTACATGGATTTAGCAATCCAACCTTGCACAACTTGTTGCTATTGCTGCTTTGCTTTCTAGTTGAGGTCTACAATCTGGAATTGGCTCCTAAGGTTCTCCTTTTATGCCCATAAGTCTGATAGCTGATTTAGACCTTTAAGACTAGAGGACCTGAATTCTTCATACACTTTATAGTTGAAGGCCAAGGTCTCTAGCTTCACGGCTTGTTGTTAACAAGCCTCTTTGACTTCAATAGCTATGGAGGCATCTATCAATTTGGTAACCCTAAGAAGAGAATTTTATAGTTAAGTTAATGCCATAAAGTCTATTGGGAAGGTCGTACTGAGGTGCTCATGCACTATTCCAAATGCTTAGAGATGGGAGAAGAGGCTGAATCAGCCAAAGGAAAGAAAAAAGTATCTATCCAATTGCTTTGCAGGCACAACTATATCTTCCTTTTTTTTCCACAGTAGTAGAAATAGGCTGAGTTATAGGTGTTATAAGGGATGGATCCTCAATAATAAGAACCTATGGCATTGCCACCACTTCTTCATCCTCGGATAGGAGAATCATGACCCACCGCTAAGGAGAATGGCCTTGGGTCTTCTTAAACTTTGTTGGATAGGGTGAGGAGGCTTCTACCTTTGACTGTCATTTTTATCTACTCAAAGGGACAACACTCAAGTCAGAAAGAAGGCAGTGGTATGTTAATCCATGCTAACAAAGCAAGCTAAATAATTTACTATGCCAATCGACTCTGTAGCTAGAAGAGTCCTAGCCGAAGGTATGATGGCCTCTGGAGATGCCACGTTGATCAGCTAAGGAGAAATCAGTTGTTGAGGACACCCCCCAGTTTGAGGGCACTGCTCTCTTGAACTGTAGGCTTGCTAGTCCCTGTGCCCTTGGATTTCTTGGAATTTTTTGTAAAAAAGTAATAAGTGAATATCCGATGAAAAAGGACACAAAGAAAGGCAAGATGAGAAGAATACTCACCTTTTGAAGCCAAAGCTTGTTTAGTAGAGCCTGCCATAGCAGGGCCAAAGGTGCCAGTTGTCTCTATGTTTGTAGGTGGTGGTGGATGCCGAAATGCTATAACAATGCTCGCCTGTTTGAGCTTTGGTAGAAGAATACTTGGAAGCTGGCCCAATAGTTTCTTGAATATTGCCTCCTACCACAAAGGGAATTCTAATGTAGTTAAAGAAGCTATATAACATCCCAAATTTTTTAGTATACTTAGTATTGTCGAGTAATTAAAGTTTTAAATACATTGTAGAATTTTCAATAGTCAATTTCAGAATGCTCCTATTATGGTTAACTTTAGGCATCCCAAATTGCGGTACGTCTAATTTACACCGTTAATCGAATTATTCAATTTTAATAAAAATATGATACCAATTAGAAGTTAATTAAAGGATAATTAGAAGTTAATTAAAGATATTAGGATTAGGGAAAATTAAAATAGATATGCAGAAAATTTCACAAGTTATTAGTAATATTTTGCTGAATTGAAGAAAATTAGTAAAGATTCGGTATTTTATACTGATAGAACTGAACCAGTAGAATTTTACATTGAAAACCTACATTTGAGTGGCTGAAATTCAACCACCCTTACCCATATGAGTGGTGCCATATGTTGCCAAGGAGAAAGGAAAGACTTGACTCAACCTATACCACCAAAGCCAACCACCAATGATAAATTAAAGCCTTAACTACCTCATCATTAAAATTTTCAAAAATCCGCTCCAACTCCTTCATTTGTTTAGCCAAGTTTCTGCTGAAGGTATCTCCATTTTCTCTTTTCCTGTTTCACTCTATACACCTCCCATCTCCAAGTTTCAGCCACAACCTTCACTATAAACTCAAAACTAGCTAACTCTACATCAACTTGAGGTAGGATTCCTTGTCTTTGTTTGGTTAAAAGGCTTGGTTGCTGATTTGTTTCTCCTATTCCTCTCATTATTATGGTGTTTTATGATGGTTATATGATGATTTACGATTGGTTTAGTATATGTTTGCTTGGGTTAGATTAGATATTGAATGATAAACACAAGAATCACTAAAACAGAAATTAGGATTTCCTTAAATTCCCTTCGACGTCCATACTTATGCACTGTACAGACTTGCCTATAGACACCAACATGAGATGAAACTATTTTTCCCTGGAACTAAACATCTAGGGCTTTTTAACCATTAAATTATAAGGCTCTTGGATTAGTATTGAGTGAGATATGAGTTTTTGAACTTAACCCTTGGAGTCTGACCCTGATTCTGGGCAGACTAGATTTCATGGGGTATATCTTGCCTTATACAACGTGGAATAGAGTGCAACAAAATTTTTTAGAAAGGTAAGACATAGGAGAACATGGTATAAAAATTTCATGGTCAAATTCATTTTCTGTAATTCCCAGAAAATTCATGATGTTGCCCCCTATTCTAGTGAAATAGAGATAGGGCAGTCCAATCTCATCAAATTGATGAGCTCATAACTTGAGCTTTCCTTAGCCAAACAAAGTGAGACTTTTTGCATATGAAAATTTGATCAATAAGCTTCAAACGACATAGTTTTGGTAGGCATCCACTCAGATTTCAATTTATGGTGAATTTTTACTTTTAGGTGCGGCAAGGAAAGTAAGTTAAAGTAAGTTAAATAAAATACAAGTGCATTGGCATGAATTCAAGTAAAAGTATTTGCATATGCAAGTTCTATTTTCTTATTATATTGGTATTGTTATATTTGGATATACTGTAACTATTATTCAAGTCATGAGTTGTGAATTTATCTTGTAATAGCTCTCATGATCCAAGTGCTTGGATAAAATGAACTCTGCTTCAGACAATATATTTTCGAACTATAAAACTGAACAGTTTATAATAACATACTCACCTTTTTCCATAATAAACCGAAGTATATGGAGATAATAACGATGACACAATGTGTGACAATTTAGAGAATCTTACTAAGAATTTTAAATTCTCACTCTTATATCTATTTCCATATTATCTCTAGATAGTTCAAGAAATATTGAAGATGGCCAGAGGTTACTATCAGACAAGATCCGTTCAGGTAACAATAATAATTCCCGAGTATGGTATTATGATTTAAGCATAGTACTGTGCAAGGGAAGATGTTACAAGCTACCCTAAACTTCTCAAAGTAGAAGTTGTTGCTCCGCTCGTTGCTGTTGAATTCCTAGTCGGCCAATTCATTAGCATAAAGATTGGCCCACTTGTTGAATTTAGCATACGAGTCATAGGGAAGAGGAATCCACTGCACCAAACTAAACTACTGAGCTAAATAATGAGGGTTGTAAGGCTCAGAAGAGGCATGGTTATACCTTGACCTTAGCTTTACCTCATTTAAGAAATCACGAAATGTTAGTATATTGCTCTATTAGAGAGTTACTTGAGAAAGTTTCAAGCCGTTGAGAAGTCACTGCTGAATCAAAGCCAGCCCACAATCTTGATCCTGGTATGGGCAAAATTGAAGGAATGTCCTCATTCTCATTTTGATGAGAACGTTGGCTACCTCATACATTGAGAGAGAGAGAGAGAGAGAGAGCGAGAGAGAGAGAGAGAGAGAGAGAGAGAGAAAGGAAAGGGAAAATGGTGTAGTAATCACCATATATTGCTAGTCAGATTTGCGAGTGAGGGCAGCTTCAGCAAAGAACACTAGGAAGTATTGTTGAATCTAGAGTTGCAAAAACCAAAATGGCTCGAACACAGATTTGATTAACTCCCCGCTTTTCATCTAGAACATGATGGCGAAGAGGCCCTTGTATAACATCTAGAGGAAGAAGGCTCCGATTTTGAGGTATTTCCAATTGAGAATGGCAGGACATAGGACGCAAATTCCCCTAGTACAGCTACGAAGCTAGTGCAAACAAATAATGGGTAAATCCAAAAGAGAAGGAACACTTTGTGTTCAATCTCACCCACAGAGTTGCTTCCCTTATTAAAGGTGTTGATGAAGGTTAAATAGGTGTTGTCCTTTTTATTCACTTTGAAATGCAGGACATTGCTAAGGACATCATGGAGGAAAGGCATTTTATCCCCATCCATTAGCAAGCCAACAATAGCTAGCACATCGTGTAACGTGGGGTTCATCATGCCGAAAGGCAAAATGAAGGTGTTTACTGACGTATTCTAGAGGCTAAGTAAGCTATACAATAGCTCAACATTTGGAGGTACCTTTTTCTTGGAGAGAAGGATCATGTCATAGATCCCAATGTGTTTGTCTCACTTGACTTGTGAGACAAGAAGAAGGACATACTTTAATCTACCTAACATAATATTCATCTTTTATTTAAATCAAAAACAAATTATTTTACCACCTTCTTGAGCAAGAATTGATCCTATGATGCCACTTGTCTTCAGTGAATGGCTAGGATCTCTTCTTAACTTTTTGAAACCAAATTTCTCATTTGTTTCTTTTTTTTTCTAATTTTTACTTATTTTACTCGTGTTATATATAAGACTAAATTAGATTAATGTTACAGTCTTGCTTAAAATTAACCACAAAATTATATATGGTCATACTAATTATTCTAATTATGTTCGTATTTTTTCCAGATTTATTTCCACTAATTTCCTATTTTTATTTAATTATTCCTAAGCTTCTAATTACTTATTAATACCCAAAAATTACAAAACACATAAACATATAATAAAATTATTGCTATCAATTTTTATAACTAATTATGATTTTTTTAACCTACAGAAAAATTTTCATAATTTTTTGAGCTTTGTTTCTATTTTTTTTTAATTTTTTTACTGAATTTTAGGTTCATTTAAATTAGATAAAAATTATTAAATCGCCTAGAAACATTCTAATTAATTTTTTGTTGACTATATGTATTATTTTGGAGCTAATTGAGAAGATAGAATTTTATTAGGACGTATTTGTGATTTTTGGCTTTATTCCTCCTATTTTAATTCATATTAAGCCTAATTAAGATATAATTCAGCACAAACACTTCTATAATTATTTTTATAAGTATGGGGATGTTACAAGCCACATTAGCAAACATTCTCCTTGAGAATAATTAGAGAAAGTTTACTCACTTACGCTATATTATATATCCACACTCTTGTGTGATTTTAGTGGGAGATCTTATATCCCAAACTTCAACTCTCATATTGTAACCTAACCTAATAGTTGTCCTAAAGTTAGCTTGGAGATATTAATATAAAGAGAAATGTTATTCTGCCCACACCCATTTCGACATATACGGTGTTGTCGTATGCAAAGGGCAGAAGAAGACAAAACACACGTAGAAGGGGAAAAGGTAAATACGGATCAGTAAAAAGTTCAGAAAAAGCAACCAAAAACCAACCCGCAAATAATTCACTCTCTGAAACTCTCTCCTCTTCCCCCCCACGCGAACTCAAATCTCTACCTCTTCCCCCGCGAACATAGTCTGATTGTTGAAACTCTTTTTCCTGCTCAAACTCCCTTCCCATAACAAAGAGTCGCCATCTACTTTCTCACCCTCACTGCGCACCTCCAAACAAATCTTCGTCCATGACCAGCACCTTGCCGCCCTCAAGTTGGACTTCATCGCCGAGCAGTACCACCACCACTGCCGTCGCCGATCGCAATGCCTAGACTAGCGCCATCGCCGCCATGACCTCCAACTCAATCGCTTCCTCCTTAGGCCCAACGATATCGTCTTCACCCTAAATGCTAACTCCTTGGTTGTCGACACCACTAGCTCCCACCCCGATCTCGCTCGCAAGATCTTCGTAATGGCGTGTCGCAGATCCTGCTGTTCCATCAACACTGCCATCTCCGGCGGCGACATCGGCGTCAGGCAAGACAAGCTCGCCATCTTCACTGCTAGAGAATGCGACATGGTGGAGTCGCTGGAGCCCGTGTTTGCAATCCATGTCAGCAATGAAGGCTGACATGGAGGCCTTACAACGTAAGATTCAACAAGAAAGGTATAACAATTTTTCGCTCCATTTGTATCAATTTTCTCATCTGATTCGTGCTCTTTTGCTATTCATTTATGTTGTTGTTGTGTTATTGGCATTGTTTATTTGTATCCACGCTCTTTTAAATTTTAAATGGATGTGTAAATTATGGTTTGTGTTTCTGAGACGTGGTACTTTTATTTGGTTATTCAATTTCCTGAAACCAATTTTTTCACATGGCTACGCATCATCTTTGATTTGTCTAGGTTATTGGAACACTTGAAGGATGAAGGTTATGCTCTTGATAAAATGTGAATTCTCTATTGGTCAAGATCAAAAGAGTGAAATATCTTATTCTATATTGTGGTTGTAAATGAGTTCTGATACTAAGCTGATTGAATTGACATCTATGTTATGTTTGGACGAGAAAGATCTACTTAATAAGATATGTGCCTTTTACTTCAATCTTGTTGAGTGAGTTTTATAGTCATGCTAACTTATGCTTATTCCATCTTACATTTTGCCAAGTGACAATGGTACTTGTGCCTTTGCAAAACAAATTTAATGGAGTTTCTCTTGAAGATGATAAAAGAGAGCAATTTAACATAATTGAATAGGTGTTTGAGATCAATCCTAGAAAGTGTCTTTCCCTTTTCATTTATTGTTTTAGCTTGAAGATAAATAATTCAGCTATTAATGCTCCTCTATACTGGTGACTATTGCATGCTGGTGTTCTCTAGTAATGCTCATCAAGTGTATTTTATATTTTGATCTTTGGGTGTTTGCTGCTGCATTTGTTGCTTATTCAGTTATGTGAACTTGGTCACAAATATGGGATGATTCCGTGTTTTTTAAACTATTTCCTCTTCGAAAGGTTACCTTTTCTGAACTGGAAACCGACATGGCTTATGCCATATTGAAATATGATGCCAAGACATATTGAGATTTTCTTGATACCCTACGATGAATAAGTTATTCTTTCCCCAACCCCATCATGCTTTTGCCCCCAATTTCCTTATGAAAAGGTTTTTTTGTGTATTGATTTGGCTCAGAATTGTCAACTCATTCATGAGCATGTCATGCCCTTGTAATAGACACACATGCATGTACAACTTGTATAGCATATTTCTTGTTTCTTCATGTACCCTACCTTTTGTTTCGTTTACGTCGCTTCTAGTTTTTCTTTCTGTTCTGGATTGTTGCTCCTCTCTATTTGAGGGTTTTGAGCCTTTATTGAACTATTGAAATTCATAGAAAAAAATAATAATTAGTTTTCAACTATTTATGGGCTTATCTATGTACTTGTTGCTTGTTGGTACAATGGCCAACAATGTATAGGTTCCATACAAATGAACTCTAAAAGTGATAGGTTATTAAGGTTTTGTAATTAGTCTTATGATTTTTAATATTATGCACTATTGAAGATCTAATCATTTTATTGTAATAAATTAGTCTTTGTGGTGCCAATAATTTCAAGGTGGCAGATTCAATGCAGGTTTATTAGTGTTTAATTCAGCTTTTAGATTTTGTTTGTAAATCAGAATGGAATGCAAGCTTTGGATACTTTTGCGGCACTCGCTCACAAAGATGCTGCTAGTAAAATGAGAGATGTGCTTGCCACTTTGAAGGCTTATGATGTGGCTAGTAAAGTGGTTAAGGATTGGTTTTTACTACATAATTAGCCATGATATAGAGGTCAGGGAACTCACAGGTTTCTAGGGTGTGGGACTGTTTATATTATTATTGTCTTGCTGCAAAATTGTTGTAGGAGCATCTCAGTTAAGGCGTATATAGGGGATCATTATCATAACATAGTTGTTAGTGTTTTCTCTGCTCTTCACTTGGCTTATGTGGGTTGAGCTACTTGTATGAACTTATCAGAAGAAAAAAAACAGGAAGCTTCAACAAATACTAGTAGAGGATCTAAAAATACCATCTAGAAAACATGAAGCAAGTTCTGCAGGTAGGATTGAAAATAAGTTGCCATGTACTGATTATTTTGAGTGCTGAAGAAAACAAAGAAAAAAGTAGATTAAGAATAAAAATGAACTCATTGAAGAATTGCTTTCATGTTAAAAGGTCCTTTGTACATGCATTTATGTTTCGAAATCCTTTTCTTTCTATATTGGTTCTCTGTTGTAAGCATTAGTACATGCATTTGTGTTTAGATGTTTAGCAATATCTTGTTTTGTCAATTATCTTCCAATATGTTCTTTTAATGAATTTTGGTCAAGTCGAATTCCTAGGAATTCTCTTGATGCTTGTGTGTTTCGATAATAATTGTATATGTTGTTTTTCACCCTTCTATTTTGTCAAGTGAGGAATGATAAAATTTTTCACAACAAAGATCGAAATTGGGACTAGATGGTTTCCCTCATTAAATTGTGTTTGGGTTTCTGGGTAAAGGCCTGGTGTAAAGACTATTCTTATCATCCAGATATATTTGTGTACAATTTAAATTGTCTAAAATCTTGGAATGGTAGAATGTAACTTTGCTTATGTTCCCTGTAGTGTTTAGTTGTTGTGAGTTGGTAATTAGCAGCATTACTTTTTAGTTTTTAAGTCAATTTTTAATGCCTCATTGGTGATGGTCATCTTTGCAAGGTGTTGTGTTTGTTTGAATAGAAATTGCTCAGTTGTATGGCCTTAGTTCTTTCTGCTATGTTGTGGTTCTATTGTCGGCTGTTCTATGCTTGCTAGAGGCCTTTTGTTTAATGTGATTTGTGTTTTTGCTGCAATGTTAGTTTGTCTGATTGCCCACTGGTGTTCCTGGTGCTAGCAGGTTAAGCTATTTTTTGGAGTTCTTTGGCCCATAATAGGAGGACGAAGCAACTCTAATGGCATGCAGAGAATTTGAGCAAGGTTGAGCATTTGAAATGTTATACACTTGGAAGAGCCTTGGCAGAGGAGATCTTGGGTGAAAGTGAAGCTAACATGATCAAGCACAAGGGGGCATATTTATCAAATGTGGTGGTCGGTGTTAAGGCAACTATTCTTAGTACTGCTGCAGTTTTTTATTTAGCTAAGAGTCTTCTCAGATGTCTCTAGTTTTGCTAAGATCAGTCATAGTTCTGCTATAGTAGGTGTTTTTTGTTTTTCACTGTGATATTCTAATGCCTTTTGGTTTTTATGGTGAAGGGTTTGCTGTATGCATGAGTCTGGTAAAGAATAAAAATGTTTGGTAACACTTACTGCAAGGTTATTTGTGTCAGAAATAAAAGTTTATTTCTCAGTTTGTCTTTTAATTTCTGGAGATGCCTTGCCTTGAGCAAGGCTTTCTTACTCATTGTGTATCAGAATTCCAAAATTCATTTGGACAAAATATAAGCTAAGTTTATGAAAGTCAAAATAATTTACTAATGAATAATTGCTTATAAGACAGCTTTTTCATAAAGCCTTCGTTAAGTTAGAAGTTTGGATCATATGTATTCTCCATGCAACTTTTCACCGTAACCAAAGATTATTTTGATATGTAGAAATTGGGCTAGCAATTTTGGCTCATGTGTTTTGAATTCTTCCAAAATTGCATTAGGCCTGTAGCATTATAATGATGTGGAAGAGCACAAACCCACTTCATTTTTCCATGTGACTAGATTAGATTTTGGGAAAACATTAATTATTCTTTGCAACTACCAAAAAGAATTTTTAATGAGATATATCTTAAACCCTAAACTATAAATCCTAAATCTTAAAAAAATCCTATATTCGATAATAGGTGTTCGATTAATCCCATCCACTTACACCTTTTATTGTTAGGTTAATGAAATAAATTAGTTCTAAGGAAATTAGTGTTTTCGCCACCAACGATAAGAGGACTCCCCATGATCGTAGAGTCAATTTTGCCATGGCTGAACAAACCTAGGTCCTGCACATGGTTGGTAATTGGAACCAAAAAACTAGTAATTTCAGTTTAATAAGCTGGTAACTTTTCCAAAAAGCTAGTAACTTGTCAGGTTCTTGGAGTTTTGTTTATATTGACCTTGCCTAATGGATTGGGGCATCGAAACAAGTTAAGACAACACTCATTCATGCTGGATTGGTGAAGGGAGCCTTATCCCTACTTGGGGAGCGACTTGCAAAGCCTAAGTGAAGACCTGCGCATGGTTGGTAACTTCACCCAAAAAGCTTGTAACTTCAGTTTAATAAGCTGGTAACTTTAGCAAAAGGCTAGTAACTTATCAGTTAATTAATGTCTTGGTTTTATTGGCCTTGTGAATGGATTTGTGCATCCAAACCACATCCATTCATGCTAGATTGGTGAAGGAAGCTTCATCCCCATGTAGGAGTGAGTAGCAAAGCTTAAGTAAGGACCTACACATGGTTGGTAATTTCACCCAAAAAGTTTGTAACTTTAGTTTAATAAGTTGGTAACTTTTTCAAAAAGCTGGTAACTTATCAGAAAATTTGGATTTTGGTTCTATTGGTCTTTGTGAATAGATTGATCTAACCAAACACGTTAAGATCACACCCTAGGATATTAGATCACATGGGGAGAAACTTCCAAAGCCAAAGTGAGCACCTCTCAATTCTGCACTTGGTTGGTAACTTGGGATAAAAAGCTAGTAACTTCAGTTCAATAAGCTGGTAACTTTTTTAAAAAGCTGATAACTTATTAGGAATTTTGGATTTTGGTTTTATTGGCCTTGGGGAATAGATTGGTGCAACCAAACATATTAAGATCACACTCTAGGATATTAGATCACATGGGGAGAGACTTTCAATGCCAAAAAATTTCCAGCTTTTTAAATCGAATTTACCAGCTTTTGGGCCCAAGTTACCAACCCAATATAGGGAAAAAAATTATACTTCTTAATCCTTGCACCTCTATTTCTATGTTGCGTTTAGGCTCCCTTTATCAATCTATAATCACAAGGAGTCCTATTAACTTATTCAGTAATACAAAATTCATTGAGAACCCCAATACTTCCAAATTTCCACAGACCTGAAAAGTTACTAACTTTTTCAAGAAGTTACTAGCTTTTTAAGCTAAAGTTACCAACTTTTGGGCCTAAGTTACTAACCCAATGTAGGAAAAAATTATGCTTCTATGTCATTACACCTCTAATTCCATAGTATTCAACTGCCTTTGTCAATCTATAATCAATAGGGATTCCATTGTACCTTTAATTTTATGTTGTATTTAGAGTCATTTTATCAATATATAGTGCCAATGGGTCCTATTAACTTATACCATGACATAAATTTATTTAATAATCTTAATACTTCCAAAAATTTCCAAAACCTGAAAAGTTACTAGCATAATTGAAAAATTACCATTATTTTGAACTAAAATTACTAGCTTTTGGTACCAAGTTACCAATCTAATGCAGAAAATATGAAGTTACTTAGATATTGTACCTCTAATTTCATGTGGTATTTAGGCTCACTTTATCCATTAGTAGTGCTAAGGATCCTATTAACTTGCTCTATAACCTAAGTTTACTTAATAATCTTAAGACTTCTAATATTTTCAAAACCTGAAAAGTTACTAGCATAATTAAAAGTTATGAGCAATTTGATTTAAAGTTACTAGCTTTTGGTACTAAGTTACCAACCTAGTGCAGAAAAATATGATGTAACTAAGCCATTATATCTCTAATTCCATGTTAAAGGAAACGAAAATGAAATATAATAAAAAACTTATGGGGTAATGCTGGTTGGTACTCTAGCTTTTAACTAAATCACTTGCAGATGGCCTCAACGAGAAAACAAACTTCTGCAAGGAAACTGCAAAAAGTCCCATGCACCATTACGATGTCATCATTCTAGCTAATATTAACACTTAGCTATTTTAGTGTTCACACATGAGAACTGAAGCTTGAGAAGGATAAATTTCTCAAAAACTTGAATAACAAATTATTTCCTGAGATGGCAAAACCACCTACATTGACAAATTTAAATTTCTAAAATGCACTAGTGACATGGCCAATTAATGATAGAGAAGGAACAAGGACTGTAATTCTATACAGAGAAACACCAAACTCAGTCCTCGTGCAAATTCACAATCACATTTGCCAACAAAAATTTGGATTACAAATTTTAATTTAATACAAAATGCAAACTTTAGTTAAAACTAGCTAAGGAATTAACTGTTTCCAACAAAAAAAAAAATTGAAGTTAACGTGATATCAATTCGCATCTTCCCTCGGTATTATCTCATCAGTGTTTTTTCTATTAGATAAGGCTTCTGTTCTCCTATCCTCCACGTAGCCTTTTTGCTGTAATTCACCTTTTAGTCGTTGGCTCTCCTGACTCTTCTCTTCTAGTTTCTCTTGCAACATCAAAACCTGTAGGTCCAGTGAAGCTAAAAATAAGCTTAAAATTATAATCATTTTTACAAAACATACCAGATTATATTGATTATTGAAAATAGTAAGCAAGAAAGTTGTTTTTGGGAAATAATCAAGATTTTCACACATGCACACAAAATCATATTCCATAGTAATCTCCGTTCCAAATTGTGTGGCATGGTAGAAACATAAGCAGATATAAAATCATATTCAATAGTTTTTCCTAGGGGAAAGAAAATGTACAACATACAGAAATCATGTGAAATCAGAAGAATAATCATTAGACAAATAAGAACATACCATTGAATCAATTCCTACACGTCTATGATAGCAATATGTGTTACTTGAATTAGATCAGTGTGTAAGAAGTTACACTGAACCTAGTGTCCATCTGGAAGCCGAACGCCAACTCTGCACAGGAGATTTCTTTCAGCCTTAGTTTCCTCAAGAAGGGCTAGATATGTAGGCCACTTAGGCAAGACTATTTCTTACTACCTGACAGCAAAACTGCATCCTTATCACTTCTACTCGCTGCACTTGATCCTTTCATGCCTTCCATGGATGCTGCCAGAGCTCTATGAATTTCCTTATCCTCATCTTTACTCTTATCTCAATCCAACATGGCTGCAACATCGAACAAGTTATCATTATGATACAAAAAATATGCCAGTGATAGCATGATCAGAAGTTGAATACAAGGAGTGGGTAACTTCCATCTCAATTAATTTAGAGTGTTGATAAATAGGAAGAAGTAAATAAGTAAATATTGCGATAAAAATACGTTAAATATCAAGTCATCCTAACACTAACAGAATACGACACAGATAGAAACTAGCAACAAACCTTTAGTTTTAGGTGGGTTAGAACTGCCTCTAGGATGCTTGTAGATAAGGACCATAAGGTCTTGTAATGATCCTTGGGGCCTGCATTAAGGAATGTTAATAGACCCTAAAGCAAAGCACAAGGCTCTTCAAATCAGTAATTATAACAGAACAATAGGGTCCAAGGTTAATAATTTGAATAATGTTTCAGAGTTTCCCTAATAAAAGCTACCATCATTGCAAGGTATAAGGTTCTATCACATACTTCTAATAAGCTTTTAGGTTGAAACATTCCAAACCAAGATCACATCTTTTGACTAGTGATGGGATCTGTGATAAGCACTACAGGAATTGATGCTAGTTTGTAGTAGGTGCAGACTTTTCTTCCTTCAGTTGTATCATCATATACCTATATGCGCAGAAAACAGCATATAAACTAGAAACTGTTTTATAAACTATAAACTAGAAACCCCAAAAGAAGGCATTTTAGTGTTTTTTTTCATAAACTAGAAATAATGAGTTCTAAAAAGAATACTCTCATAAAAGCTACATCATAACAGCATATTTTTGTAACTTATACAAACACAACTAAATATCAAATGAAAATGCCTCAATGATGGCAATTTAAAGCATAAGAAGTGACCACAAAATAAAACTAATTCTGAAAAGAAAAAAAAAAAAAGCAAAGGGACATAGAACAGCAACTAGGCTCTTACCTTATCATCTACGTCAATGAAATTGCGAACATAACAGACTTCATATCCCAAATGCTTAAGATATCTGCCTAATTGCCAAACGAAGCAGACAATGAAAACCAGTTAGCACTAAAATCAAAAGAAGAGTAAGTTTCAAATTGCTTCAAAACCCAATAACCAGAAAAAGGACACAATCAAAAACACTTTTTTTTATTTTGGATGTTTGGGGTTTTCTGTGTGAGAGAAAGAGAAAGATGAACCCATAGAGAAAGTCGAAATTGATGTAGAAGCGACCATGCCCAATATGACTGAGATCATAGGCGGTTACACTGCACATATACATTCCTACCTTCGATCGCATCTTGAATGTGGTCGGGTCCTCGCCTCGGCCCGCCCAACTCTTGCCCAGGCTTGCAGTGGCAATGGACTGAAAGGGCAAGAATGGATTAAGGGAGGTACATGGGAGGGAAGCATTGGATTTTGGGCAAAATGAAGAGGGAAGACGAAAAAAATTAAAATGATGGAAGATGAAAAAGGTGAAAGAGGGAAGATGAAAAAAATAAAATTAATCATCGTATAATCCACCATACAGCCACTGTATGCTAAACCACCATAAGTCACTTCTTTTTTGTCATTTTGTGTCTTTTATACGCTGGACACCGTATGTGTCCCTAAAATCGTGGTCAGAATAACATTTCTCTAATATAAAACTAATAAATTGTACGCTTGGAGAGACATGGACAATACGACTCAAGTAGTGCTGCTCTCAACTGGTTGTCAAGGACGGGATGTAGGCCCCTCCGTTCCTACGCCTAAAGATTAACATGTGTATCGGTTTGGCTGAGATGTTTGCGATCAACTTCAAAGTGATTGCTTTCTGAGGTACACGGTTGACTTATTGGTTTTTATTCATGAGTCATTCGTCTACTGAAGCTCACTTGACTAAGGATTCTGGCTTTGTGAGTTCTTTTTTAACTTTTCTTTTTTGCTGTCCATTTCCTGTTTTATCTATTTTTGCTCTATTGCTATTGTTTCTGAGATTAACTATGTGAAGGCAATGAAGAGTTTATTTTTGATGAAAATGCTTGGGGTGTTGATTATATTAGTTGATGCTACAACAGCTAATGTCCCACCCAAATGTGTCGTCAATGGCGATCGTAATACCTCTGGGCTCTCACTGGAAGTTTGTTACGGTGAGAAGAGACAGATTTCTCAAGCCCCAGAAACTCTGGGGATTGAAAATCAAGAAGATCTTCATATGCAAGCTGATTCAGAAGGGGTTGCATTGCATCTGGGATCAAGAGGGAGAGTGTTTTCCAAAGCCGTTTGAAGCCATAACAATTTGTTTTGCAAGATGGAAATGCTAATTTACAAGATGTGTAGGTTATTGGAGGTTCAAAATTCAGAAAAGGAATCTAATGCATGTTGTCCAGCAGTCGACGAAGAGAACATTTTGTGATCAAACAAATGTAGCAGTGTCATGTAGCCTTGGCAAACACGCTGTATAGGCACACAGCTACTTTAATTTTGCTAAATAGAGTTGCTATAAAACCCAGATGATAGAGGTCACCAATGTGTTCATCATGGATTAATATTTTCTTAGCTTAGATGTATATGTAATTTATTAACCTTCTAATGAACGAATATCATATTGATGCCTTTGAAACACTGATTTTTGGTTGGCTACCATTGTCTATGGTGTCACAGATAAACAAAAGAGTAAATGCTCAGATTCCTATGAAATGTCCAACATCAAATTAGTTCTTCAAAAAAATTTGATATCAATTTATTTTTTTATGACATAAAATATACATTAATTTAAGGATCAAATTGATACCTAAGTATACATTAGACGACTAAACATCTCTATTTTAAATGTTAATGGACAAAATTAATATCCACAATCTTTGGAGGAATAATTGATGTCCCACGTATCTTTAAAAGACTAATTTGAAGAATTTCCTCATAAATAAAAATATGAAAAGAAGAACCTTTGTTGGCATCAGTGCATAGTACTACACTAAACTTTAATACAATCTATCGTTGGAAAGCAAATAACGATGTGCATAGTTTGAGTTCTTGGCATCTTATGAACTTTTACTATAATATGTTTACACATTTTATATGATTATATTCATGATAAAAGTGAAAACATAAATATAGCAAAAAACTGAATATTTACATTTGAAATTACAAAAGTTAAAGGCTTGAAACACAGTAAAAATCAATTCAAGCATATATGATAAGATATTGTTGATTAGTCGGTAATAATTTTATATGAATAATAATTTTTCATCAATACCTGAAAATTTGAAAATATGGATTGATAGGTATTTTTATCCACTAGCATATATTGTGAACATATCAAGTAAGAGGAGTTACTAATTGTGTGAGTGAAGAAAATAAATCTTGACTATTAAATTTTACATATATAATTTAATGGTCAAAATTTACTCTTCTCATCACTAATATAAACATAACTCTCTCACTGGAAATGGGATCTAGAAGGGGGCAAGTGGAGGCCTTACCTTCATTACCTCTCTTTCTACATACATATATATATACCTTAGTATAAAATATTATAATCTTTAACATATTTTGTACACACTCAAATTGAACATATATAATTAATAAAATCATAAAATAACGATTACCTATTATTTTTTAAAATATTTGAACTTTATATTTCTAACACATAAATATAGAGTTTAAAATAAAATTATATCGAATTCATTTCTTTAAAAGTTATATAAGCATATTAAGTTCCTTGCATATTTACTATATGCAAAGCTAACTTAATAAAATTGTTTGTGATTTCTAACTGAATGATTATTATTTCACACAATTTTTAAAAATTTAATATTTAAATTTTAACATACAACCATTTAGTAATAATTGCCATTAATATTTTGAAACTTTTGTGTTTTATAAAATATGTGAATGAGTTAATTAGATAAACTAACTAATGAAAAATATATACTTAAAACTTTATTTATAATTATCAATTACTAATAAAGTTACATATTTGTTTAAGAAATGTACATAAAAAGTAGATACAATTAATTTTAAATTTTCATTTTATTACTGATTAACTTGTGGCTCTTGTAACACTTATTTTAAAGATCCATCTCTACCTCTTACTTGATATGCTCCCATTTATATGTTTATTAACATCAAATTATATTGCTGTAAGGTTAAGCACACTTACACAATTCAATAATTTTTTATAAAACATAATTTTCTAATCCAATTGTCAAATTATAATTACATATCATATAAATTATTTGTGTCGAATTTTGAAAAAATTGAACACAAAAAAAAATGTGATCAA
Organism: Pterocarpus santalinus; assembly: GCA_031439595.1. Classification (NCBI taxonomy): domain Eukaryota; kingdom Viridiplantae; phylum Streptophyta; class Magnoliopsida; order Fabales; family Fabaceae; genus Pterocarpus; species Pterocarpus santalinus. The sequence goes on along the minus strand of CM062532.1, from coordinate 42,471,738 downwards.
ATTGTTCTTATTTTAAAGATATGTTTACCTTAATTTTAATATATATAAAAAATATATTAAACAATTTTGAATATGTGATGTATATGATATGAATTACCAATTCAATGGTAGGTTTTGTAAAAAGATATGATAATAAAAAATTATTTAATAGTTTGAGACCGCTTTAGAATAGTGTAACTTTGTTGTTAAATATGTATAAACTTACATTGAGAAACGCATAAAGTATTCTCAATCTCTCTACTTTGTGTCTGTTTTCTTACAAATATGATCGTCAATCCAATAAGAATTCATTCTGAGTCTAAGAGGTTGAGCTTGAGGTCTTTGCCTCTTTGGGTATCGAGAGGGACGAAGCTATGATCTGTAGTTGAGACATCGTTTTCTTAATGCATTTTCTTTGAGGTATGTTTCATACTACTTTGCTTTTTGATGGAAGGGGACCATATTTTGAATGGACTACGTAACATGAAAAAATTACCTGAATACAAGACACCCTTAGTGGATTTTTAATTCTGGGTCCGATTTTGCGATCATCGAAAAGGGGAAGAGCACTCCCATTAAGAAAGAAAGAGACGTGATATTTGAAGGTAAATCTGCAACGCATTACAAAATCCAATGGTTGACAAGACTTGTACTTTCTTTTCAATTTTTTTTTTTAATCACAATGCATCCCTCTTATTGTACATGGCGTCGGTTGTGCGTCGGCTATACTAGGTACAAATAAAGTTTTTCTAAAAGGAAGTCATGTCATTGTTGTCTTTTGGCAAAGTGAAAATTGACCTTCATGCAAGAATCTCACCACGTGTTTCCTACTTGTTTGTGTCACCCTGCAGATTCATTTCTTTCTCATGGCAGACAAGATCTACAGGAAAACCCACTAATTGACTGTATTTGTCCTAGAGATATGTTATTTGTACATCCAAAAAGATGGACATTTTCAACATTTTCTCTCTATTTTTTTTCTTTCCATCAATTATTTCACTCATTTTATTTTCTTTTACAATTTTTTTTCTCCCTTCTCTTTTTGAATGTCTAAAGATGTCTACCAATCAAGTGGTACAAAAAATATTTCTCTTTTGTCCTATTATGAAAATTGTTGCATCTACTTTAATATATTTTCATTACTCTAAATCACTTATCGTTGAAAAAATAGCCATTTCAAATGATATTAACACTTAGAATTAGAAAGTAAATCAAGGACCTTTATCCAATTAAGTGTTGATTCTTCACAATAATCTCATAGTTTGCAAAAAATTGCTTTGTTGAATGAAACAGATTGAATATATCCAACGTCAAAAATTCGATGCTCGTGTTCTTGAGAAATAGCTGGGTTCTTGCTATGGCAATGCAGCAGGCATTACAATGTATCTCCTTATATTTAGCTAATTGCTTCTTAGATAATTTTCTACACTGCTTTGGATTTCCACTGTTGTAACTTGTCCTGAGAGATTATTTATGAGTAGTACGTAGCAACCCTGTGCCCCATTGTATGAAAATTTTTAGGTCCTCCAAATTAAAGGAAGAAAAATGTGCTATTTTGAGTTGCTGGATGAAGGGGCATGCCCTGCTGTTCCTTGCTGGTGCAAGATGTTGATGTATAACTCTCGAATGAGGTACCTAGAATGTGATTGAAAAGGCTTCTAGTAGTTGAGCAGTCAGCGTATCACATTAATGTCTTCTGCGTTGGTGGGGTGGAATGTTTTCTTGCTTCCAGGATTGTTTCTTTTGCAGTGGAACAAAGTTTGCTGGTGGATTACAATAGCTGTTCAGAGAACCTTATCTTCGGTGTCATACGTTTTTTGGGTAGTATAGATGTCGGAATGATCTATGATGGGATGGTTAGTTTTTTTTTTTTTTTCATTTTTTTCCCCCAATTTCATATTCCTTATGTTTCTTTTGCTCCCTTCTATCTGGAGCCTTTGTTGATGTATCCCTGATAACGGGTGTAATTATCAAGATCTGAAATTATCGGGGGAAAAAAATGTATTATTACAGTGCACCACCTAAGTTATGAACCACATTATCTTTTACATTTATTATATTTTTTAATATAGTAACTATGGTGTTGAGTAGTGCAAAGCAACTCATTGATTCTTATTGTGAGAATACCTAAAAACATATCCCCATCTCTTATGCATCATTTTTTTTTTCCCTACGTGTATCTTTCATTGAAGACAGTTCTATTCTAGATATAGTTAGTCACTAAATATGAGTATCTTCCTCACCTAGGTTTCTTCGAATTGTGATTTGCCATATGATACAAATAAGCTCCTTCCATTAAACCCAATACTTATCGATAATATATACATTATTTATAGCTATTGCTCAAGCTTCTGCCGGAGACTGTAACGTTTTGCAACCTCACTCAAATGAAACCAATGATTTGGTGAATTCGAAATATACAAGATTAATTCATGGTGCTTTCTTTGGTGAATATAATTAAAAATCTTTACCGTGAAGTTTTGATATGTATCAAATTATTAGAGGACATGTGTACTTATATGAATAGAGCATTAGTTTATCATTACAAAATAATTTAAAGTTAATGACATTGATTACCCCAAAAAAAATAGTTTTTTAAAAAAAATTGAAATGTATTTTTTTTATCCTATCCCTGTTTTTCCCCAACCTATAACATGCCGATTTAGTTAATTAATACTTATTAGAATGAAATCAACAATAAAGAAATGTTAATTATATGGTAAAGTGAATTTAAGTATTCACTATAGAGAAAAAAGAGCAATGTTATGCTAGCCGATGAAAATTCACTTGTTAGCAGGGTCTTGTAATAAAAGAACTGAATTGATAGGAGCCTACACTGCAGGATGGCATAAAATACCAGTTAAAAACCCTAGTATGTGTGGCTAGAAATTAGTCACACTATCCTTCTTGGTGGACAAACAAAAGCCACCCAAATTCAAGCTTAAATGAATTTGAATTTTATTTCATATCCACTAGTAGGATTCAAGCTGCCAACTTAATGAACAAGACAACATTTACTCTATTTTCTCTTTCAAGATTTTGGCCAGGCACCCCCTTTCCTCTCCATCTCCATTTTTATCTTCAACTCACTCAAAACTCTTGCACCTTGCTTCCTCTCACCCAAATCTTCCACTCTTTCCTTTGTGTATCATCAAAAGGCTTTAAGACAAGCCCAAAACCTCATTCCCTTGAATCAATAACCTCAATTAAATGAGGAGCAAGAAGTGATTTGTGCTTATCTTGAGGCTTTAGAGAAGTAGAGATATCAAAGCTTCAAGTTGAGGAGTTACAAGTCTTGAAATTGAGGTAGGATTTCTTAGATTTGTTGTCCTTTGGAGTTTTATGGATGCTAGGATTTTCTTCTATCATCCTTGATTTATTCTTGTATAGTGTTATTAAGACTTTTTTCTAGTGATTTAAGGTAGAGAAACTTGGTTTAGATTAAAGAAGAGATTAAAGGACCAAGATAGACCTAAAATAGAAGAGCTATTGAAGGAAACCCTAGGAGCCATCCGTATAGCGAAGCTTATATCTAAACATATAGAATTCAAATGTGAGTGAAACTAATTTTAGATGAAACTCTTAAATATGAGTCCAAACATATAAATTATAGGTCAATTGGACTTGAAATGAAATAGTTATGATTTTTCAAAGTAGGCTATTGGATTACACTCTTTATCCTGACCAGAGTGTAATGTAAGGGGCATAACTCACCCTCTACCCTATTTGGGTTGAAATAGGGCATCCAAAATGAGGAGCTCATAAGTCTATTTATCAATGAGAGTGAAACTTGTTAGATTTAAAAGAGGGTTTATATAGGTACCTCTTGATGAAATTTCATATTAAAATGCCATAAGGACAATTTTTAGTGATTTTCTAACTCTAGGTATACAAGTTTGTCCTATAACAAAGTAGCTTTTAGTAAAACTTTAAAAACTTAAGTTATACACCTTGAAATTTAGTGACACTAAAGAGTTTAAAAGTAGACTAATAAAGCTACACTCCATTAAAATTTGGGCTTAAAATAAATTAAAATGGAATTTTAGTGGAATTTATAAATTCAAGGTAGATCTTAAGAAATGTGAATTAAACTATAAGACAATTAGTTTAAGTCTCCAACCTTGTAGAGACTAAGCTAAGTGAATATTCACGCAATAACACATTAGAATGATGTTATGTTGGAGTATTGTCTATGATGATGATTATGTTTGTACTCTTATTGGTTTTATGCTGAGATTATTATTTCTATGATTGGCTAGCTATTATGTTTGTTATCCGTTTGAAAAGCCTTCATATTACAGTTGCCATGCTATCGAATTATCGACATAAGCATATTGTTAATGGGTTTTGTAACATTCTCATAAGCATATCAAGCATATTCATACATGAACATATGAGTTTACAAGATGATTGCAACTCTATATTACTTTGGCCAGCTCCTAAACAGATTTAAGGGGAATAAGTCAGTGTGAGAGTTGGAGAAAGTAAATTCGATAATCACATATAAGAATGAGCTCTATCCTAAAAAGTAAGCTATTACCTAATGATGGGAGAGGCCATCCATCTCTAAGGAATCAAGTAAAGGAAGATAAGAAATGGTTGCAATTTGTGGATGGCAATACATAACGCTCAAGTACAGACTAATGCAGACACCCTAGAGATGGTGATACATAATGCCTAAGTGTGTTAAGTATAGAAAGTTAAAGAAAGCACAAGTGCACTTGCATGATTATATGAGGCATATTTGCATATACATAAATTATATTCTTTTTGCTAATATTATGAATCTGCCATCTTAATTAACAAGTGTGAATAAAATTAACATGTTTCGGAAGGATATTTTTGAACTTTATAATATGAAATCTATACTTGATATGGCATGATCACTTTTTTCACAATAATCTGAAGTAGTTGGGGATGAAGACGATGACACTGTATGTGGTAGTCTAGGATGTCCTACTGAGAATTTGTAATTCTCACCCCTATGCAAGTTCCCATGTTGTCTCTAGATCGCTAGGAGATCTTGATGATAGCTATCCAGGATGAAGTTGATCGAGATTGGATGGACGACTGATAGTCGATGTCAAATAAGCTCCATTTATTTATTAGTAACAACTCCTAAGTGTGATATTATGACTTAAGAATGGTATTATGCTTAAGAGGGCATTATATTTTGGTATCAGAACAGTTCATCTTAACCGGACCTGGGAGTGGACTAATTATGCTTCCAAAGCATATTTTGAGAGTCTAGAAAAGCCATGCTTTAAGTCCTCACATGACAAGGACATAGGTGGTTGCACATGGTAGCCTTGTTGCAAATGTTGTAGTTTATCTATTGCACTTAATTGCATATTGACTCTGATTACCTCAATATGGCATTCGGTATAGGCGGGAATCTGCATCCCATTGGCTTTTTAGGGATAATAGAATTTTGAGGATAAAATTCTTTCTAAGGAAGGTAGTATTGTAACATCTCGATTTATTTAATTAATACTTATTAGAGGGTAATCAACAATGAGAAAATGCTAATTATAGGGTAAAGTGAATTTAAGTCTTCTCTACAAAAAAAAAAAATAGCAATATTTTACTAGCCAAAGAAAATTGTCATGCTGGTAGGATCTTGCTATACAAGAACTGAATTGGCAGGAGCCTACATTGCAAGATGGCATAAAATACCAATTAAAAATCCTAGAATGTATGGCTAGAAATTAGTCATGCTATCCTTCTTGGTGGACAAATAAGCGCCACCCAATTAAGTGAATTTGAATTTTATTTCATATCCACCAATAAGATTCAAGCTACCAACCTAATAAACAAGACAACATTTTCTCTTTTTTCTATTTCAAAATTTCAGCTAACTACCCCTTTCCTCTTCATCTCTATTTTCTTCTCCAACTTACTCATACTCACCTAAAACTTTTGCACCTTGCTTCCTTTCGCCCAAATCTTCCACTATTTCCTCTGTGTATCGTCAAAAGGCTTTAAGATAGGTCCAAAACCTCCTTCCCTTGAATCATATAACCTCAATCAAATGAGGAGCAAGAAGTGATTTGTGCTTATCTTGAGGCTTTAGAGAAGTAGAGATACCAAAGCTTCAAGCTGAGGAGCTACAAGTCTTAAAATTAAGGTAGGATTTCTTAAATCTATTGTCTTTTAAGGTTTTATGGATGTTATGATTTTCTTCTATCATCGTTGATTTATTCTTGTATGGTATTAATAAGAGTTTTTTTTCTAGTGATTTGAGGTAGAGAAACTTGGTTCAGGTTGAAGAAGAGATTAGGAGCCCAAGATAGACCCAAAATAGAAAAGCTATTGAAGGAATCCTTAGGAGCCATTCATATAGCAAAGCTTATATCACAAATTATCCAATAAAAATTTAAGTGGAACTAATTTTAAATAAAACTAGACTTAAAGATAAATCCAACCATATGAATTATAGGTCTATTGGACTTGAAATGGAATAATTATGATTTTTAAAAGTAGGCTATTAGATTACACTCTCTATCCTAACTAGAGTGTGATATAAAGGGAATAACTCACCCTATATGACTTCAATTTTAGTAGAACCAATTTTTTTAAAAAGCTAACACATAGAAAATCATGTCCATAAAATTTTAATGTCATATCCTTAGTAGATTGTTCCGAGTAATTTTTCAAAATTAACTTATGCTCTGTTTGGGTTGAAATAGGGTAGCCTAAATGAGGAGCTCATAAGTCTATTTACCTAATGAAAGCGAAACTTTTTTGGATTTGAAAAGGGATTCATATAGGTACTGCTGATTAAATTTTGGATTAAAATAATATAAGGATAATTTTTAGTAATTTTCTAACTTTAGATATGCAAGTCTATCCTAAAATAGGGCAGCCTTAAGTTAAACTTTAATAACTTAAGTTATACACCTTGAAATTTAGTGAAACTAAAGAAATTTAAAAATAGATTAATAATGCTACATTCCATTAAAATTTGGACTTAAAATAAATTAAAATGGAATTTTGGTTGAATTTATAAATTCAGGGCAGATCCTAAGAAAAGTGAATTAAACTATGAGATAAGTAACTTAAGAGTATCCAACCTTGTGGAGACTAAGCTGACTGAATATTAATACAATTACATATTAGAATGTTGTTATGTTGGAGTATTGTCTATGATGATGATTAAGTTTGTACTCCTATTGGTTTTATGCTGAGATTATTGTCTCTGTGATTTGTTGGTTATTATGTTTATTATCCATTTGAAAGCCTTCATATTATAGTTGCCATGCTGTCGAATTGTCGACATAAGTATATTGTTAATGGGCTTTGTAACACACTCATAAGCATATCAAGCATGTTCATACATGAATATATATGAGTTTACAAGATGATTTTAATTCTACATTACTTAGGCTAGCCTTGAATAGATTTAAGGGCAATAAGTTGGTGTGAGAGTCGGACAAAGTAAATCCAGTAATCATGTATAGGAATGAGCTCAATCCTTAAAAGTAGGCTATTACGTAGAGGTCAGAGAGGCTATCCACCTCCAGGGGATCAAATAAAGGAAAATAAGAAAGGCTGCACTTTAAGGACAACAATATGTAATGCTCAAGTGCAGACTGTAACCCCCTAATAAATCCATATTATGCTTAAGTCGTATTACGGCGTTTTATTAGTTGTTACTTATGCTAATGGAAAACTAAACTTTCACTTGAAATTAAATTACGCGGAAAATACAGTAAAATTTTTTTTTGAAAAAAGTCGTCGCTTTTGGAAAGTAAAGCCTTGCGGGAGAAGATAGCGGTAAGCGAGCGTATCGCAGAGATTTCGATATAAATGGAGAGAACAAGAGATAAATCATGATATCATGCATTCAAATTACAACATCAACCACATAATTATAATTAATCTCATAATATTCGATAAATACATAAAGGGGAACTCATGGTCATGCCATGGCCCCAAAATATTAAAAGTACAAGTCTGATAAGGTCTAATGCAAAATGAAATACAACAGATAAGGAGCAATAATGGTATAAGCCCACGTAGACATATACTAGCTTCTCTGCCCCTTCCATGCCCTTCCATCGAACGGACTCAGGTCCTCGAATGCCTAGTCCCCCACGCTGCTCGGCCTCGGGGAACGCGAGGAGTACGAATGATGCGGGGGTGCCTGCTAATCACCTCGATACGACGGATACGACGGCCAGGAGTGTAGCTGCCCACCGAAGAACGTGCCTCGGAGGGATCCTCCTCAGATGCGACAGGCTGATACTCGGGGAGTGGTGGCGAAGCTGCTGCGGCCCTAGGGGTGGCCGTCGAACTCACATCGACCACGGGAATCTTTGGTAGCGGCACAGGCTCGGCTACGGGTAGACCTGGAGACATAGGCTCCATCTCGATCTCAGGCAATGGCTCGGGCGGGAAATCCCAAGGACCTAGCGGCTGTCCAAGGCGTGACGATGATACGTCCACAGGGGCTGGCGGGATCTCTGGCTCCTCCTGCTCAAAAACTCGACCCGGGTAGAAGTATGTGCGAACTATCGTGGTGGTCGTGGCCATGATAGCGTGGACGTCCTCATCATAGGCCCACTCATGGTGGGGAGGCTCTATGCTCCATGCCACGTGAGGCTCCATGAGTATCTGGTGACGAGACGGAAAAACAACTAGGATGAGAAATGAGATTTCTCAGTAGGACTCGACCCTGACATGCTGGTGTCATCGTCATCGTCCCAGCCACTTCGGTTTTTAAATGAAAACTGTGGGCATTCAATAGGTTCAATTATTTGAATTTCGAAAACATTACTATCCGAAGTGGATTCCATTTTTAGTACTTATCTTAGTTGTATTAACAACATCATGGCATGCATGAAAGCTTATATGACTAGTCATAACATACATAAACAGGTTGAGAGTTATATTCTTTACTTGGGTTGGACCGAAGTCCCTTTCTTTCCTTAACTTGACTTGTCTTAAGTCCTTTCTTTCCACCCACTAAACATAAGTGGTAATGAGCTCATACCGTGGCCGTCGCCACCATAAAATTTCGGAACTTACACTAGCTGGGTCATGCCATGCCTCATGTGAGTCGTGGGTGAGGGGAACTTAAATTAGGTCACCTTCCCTTTTGAAGGATCACACACTTTATTGAATCTTTTCTTATTAAACTTATGATGCAAAATATTACTAAGTCCACAATTTCTACAAAATTTCGGCAGCATAACGGCTATACTGAAACTTCCCAAAATTTTGCCAAACAGAATACCAGTATCATAGCATCATATCATATCATCACCATCATATCATCACCATCATATCATCATTATCATGGCATCATAATCACATCATCATAACATCATGCTTGCAACATAAATATAGGCATATTCTCAAGCAAAGTTTTATGAACTTAGCTTAGTAAATTAGGTGCAAGCTTTCACGTTGGCTTTCGTTTTATTCGTTTCTCTTGTTAAGGATTAGGTGAGCTTAGTATTTTATTCTATCAAGTCTTCATTAAGTAAATTATGAAGTTTCGTTACTTTAGGCTAAGGTCGTTTACCTTTTTAAGTCATTTATGCATAGTCTTACTTAAGGTTAAGTTTTGACAGTTTTACTTTTACCCTAGGCAGTGACTTTAAAAATTCACCATAATTTGGTATTTTATCATTTTAATGCGAAATTTTATATGCTTATATGGTTCTGAGTCTAGTTTTTAACAAAACAAGTCCCACTCAAAAATTCGTTTTCTAACTCCAGTTATGCATATTTTATTCTGACTGTTCAGTTTCTAAGTTCACTCCCGGTACAGTGGATTGTTACTTCTCATTATAATTGCTCAGAAGGAATCTGAGAAAACTGTTTCATGGGTTTGTTCCTCTATGTCTTAGCTTTCATTTAAACTTGGTCTCACTCAAAAATCATTTTTGTAGCTCGAGTTATACACATTTTAGTGTAGACTGCCCAGACAGAAACCAATCCGAGAACAGTCCATTTTGAAAAATCATATCTCACTCATTTCAACTCCGAATCTTATGTATTTTAAATGTATGGAAAGCTCTCTGAGTCTATTTTCATATAAAATTGGTTCCACTAATTTCTGAGTTTTCTGGAAAAAGTTATACCGTTCGGTTTACAGACTGCTAGAAAATCCAGATTTTACGTTTTGATTTTTCTCATGTTTTCTCCAAAATACTCAACCTCACTTTCAAGAAAACATTCTCAAGTTATAAAACACTCATATACCATGAAAGATTTGTGAAAAACTAACATGTTGGAGTTCAAAAATATTGAGTTCAACCATGCATCACACCAAACCGAAAACATGTTTTCAACAAACAACCATACAAGCAACAACATCTCATTTTATGACAAGAATGGCTATGATGCCCATACTCAATCTTTAAAATCACCTAGCTATGGAGAGCATAGGAGTTCTAAAGCTTGAAAAACAAGAGAGAAAAAGAGTTTAGAGCCACTACCAAGAAGCTTTCTTTGAAGGAATTTGTGATGGAAGAAGGTGATGGTGGTGGTATTCCTCCTCTTGGATCTTGAAAGAGGCTTGGTATGTGATTGTCTTTGATTCTCCAAGAACAAAAATGGTGGCTCTTGAAGAGCTTGTGAGTGGGATGAGGAGAGGAAAGGATGAGAGAAGTGGAAGGATTCTAGAGAGAAGTTGGAGAGTTTAGAGAGAAGGAGGAGAATTTTGGAATTGAGGAGAGAGAAGAGAGCTTTGTGTGTGTGTCTATGGGAGAGGAGTGAAAGAATGAAAATGAGGAGAGAGGATGGGCTGAAGGTGGCGAGTTTGAGGGGGGGAGAGATGATGTGACTTTTTGCTTACAACAAGCAAGAGAGTGGAAAAACCTTGGGGCAAAAGGGTGAGTTGTTTTTCCTTTGAGTCTTGGAGGCATCCTAATGTCCAATTTATGTTTTTCTCTAGGGGTTAAAGGGGAGTACCCCTCTTAGGATTTGGTTGCTTGTCTAAGACTCATCCAAGTGTCAAGATCTAATGGTGGATGACAAGGATCCTAGTCTTGGCTTTTGATCTAATGGTGTAGGATTAAGGAGATTGGATGAAGGGTGAGATGTTGCTCCTCCTTGGTATGTCTTTTTAGGGCATATGCATGGAAGAACTTTTATCTCTAAATGTTATTAGAATTATTTAAATGTAATTGAACTTAATTGGCTTAATTACCCATGAGTTAACTCTTGTCAATTACACTTTTTATGATGTCTTGCATTACGGTTAACCATATGCTTAATTTGGGATTTAATTTTTCAAGAGTTGTCTTAAGTGTCTTAATCATTATAAACTTAATTAGTAAGGTTAGGTTGTCTTACTTTTGTTTTGGCACCTTCGAGTAATTAAGGATTAGACGATTAAGGTTTTATTAAAACGCTTAGGACATTATGATTGAATTGTTGGCTAGACTTAATTTACTAAGCTCTTGCTCTCGGGATTAATCGATTAGTTCTCAATTAATCGCTAATCCCTCTAATTAGCCGGGAACACCGAGCTAATTAGCTTAGGTAGAAATGGGGATGTTACATTTAGGGCATGGAAGGGGCAGAGAAGCTAGTATATGTCTACGTGGGCTTATACCATTATTGCTCCTTATCTGTTGTATTTCATTTTGCATTAGACCTTATCAGACTTGTACTTTTAATATTTTGGGGCCATGGCATGACCATGAGTTCCCCTTTATGTATTTGTCGAATATTATGAGATTAATTATAATTATGTGGTTGATGTTGTAATTTGAATGCATGATATCATGATTTATCTCTTGTTCTCTCCATTTATATCGAAATCTCTGCGATACGCTCGCTTACCGCTATCTTCTCGCGCAAGGCTTTACTTTCCAAAAGCGACGACTTTTTTCAAAAAAAAATTTTACTGTATTTTCCGCGTAATTTAATTTCAAGTGAAAGTTTAGTTTTCCACGAGCATAAGTAACAACTAATAAAACGCCGTAATACGACTTAAGCGTAATATGGATTTATTAGGGTGTTACATTATGGTATCAGAGCAGTTCATCCTGTTAAAGCCTGAGGATTGGACTGACTATGCTTCCAAGCATAATTCTACGTGCGCTATGTTAAGTCGTGCTAAAAATCCTGTCTGTATGATAGGATGTAGGACTTAGAATGCATGACCGTCGTGTGAGATTGCCTTTAGTTGCTGCCATGCTTATGCTTGATATTGGGCCTGATCAACTCGATATTTTTGTTTTGGTGTGTTTAGGAACTAATGGCAACTCGCAGACGTCATCGCCATCGAGCCCAAATGACAAAGACGAACATCGCTGATTTCATGAGGACTTTTCAACAGATGGTGAACGCCATGCAAGCTCAAGCTACGGCAGCTGAACACATGATGGATCAGCTGAATCGAAGGTCTGAAGAGTCCGTCGGCGGAAATGGGGCAAGTACGGAATATCAGAAGTTCTCGGAGTTCCGCAAGGCTAACCCGCCCAGTTTCAAGGGGGCCTTCAACCCTGAGGAAGCTGATGAATGGATTAAAGAGATCGAGAAGATCTACTCAGTGCTGACTTGCTCGGAGACCCAAAAGGTAGCCTTTGCTACCTATATGCTGAAGGCGGATGCTGAATTCTGGTGGAAGGGGGCGAAGAGCTTGATGGAGAGCGACCAAAGGGAAATCACTTGGGACGTCTTCAAGACAGCTTTCTACGAGAAGTATTTCCCGATGTCGGTAAGGAACGCAAAGGAGATGGAGTTCCTGAGGCTCTACCAGGGAGGTATGAGCGTTGCTGATTACACAGCGAAGTTTGAGGAGCTGTGTAAGTTCTCCACGCTATATCAGCGAAACCCCGATGAGCACTGGAAGTGCATGAAGTACGAAGGAGGTTTGAGGGCTGACATCCTGGCATCAGTGGCCCCGCTGGAGATTCGGAACTATGCGGCCCTTGTCAATAAGAGTCGCGTGGTGGAGGACTGCAACCGCAAGCTGGCTATCCAGAGGTCGGAAGCCCATAAGAGAAGGCAAGCATCTCAAGGGCAACACCAGAAGCAGCCCCCACAAAAGAAGCCTTACCATGGTGAAGGTTCTAGAGGCAAGCAACCGTTGAGATCCTCTGCCAATCATCCAAGACCTGCCAGCTAGCCTCCGAAGCCTGCGACCAATTCCGTCTGCCCTAAGTGTGGGAAGCAACACAAAGGGGTTTGCTATGCTGGACAAAACGTCTGCTTCAGATGTGGACAGCCCGGCCATTTTGCCAAGAACTGCACGAAGGACACATCTGCCCCCAAACCGCAACGCCAAGGGAGGGTCTTCACCATGAATGCCGAGGAGACCACGGAGTCTGGCGATCTCATTCGAGGTACGTGCGAAGTAAATGGTAACATCTTAACTGTACTATATGACTCTGGCGCTATGCATTCTTTTATTTCCCATGATTGCGTAAGTAGATTGGGGCTGTCTATTTCTGAGCTGCCTTATATGTTGCTTGTTTCTACTCCCACTGGGAAACCAGTTAGAACTTGTCTGTGTTGTTTGAAGTGTCAAATTCATATTGAGGGTAGAACTTATGAGTCTGATTTAATCTGCCTTCCTTTGTCTGGTTTAGATCTAATCTTAGGCATGGATTGGCTCTCAGCCAACCATGTTATGTTAGATTGTGCAGCCAAAACAATCGTATTCCCTTCCTTACCTTCTAAACCTATTAGTTTAAGCTTGAAACCTGTGGTGTTATACTGTTGTAAGACTGAGAATCAAGAATACGTTCTCCTATCGGCTAGTGAGGTTGAACTAGAGCAAGCTCTTGATGAGATTCCTGTGGTGAATGAGTACCCTGAAGTCTTCCCTGAGGATATTCCTGAGTTTCCCCCTGAGAGAGAGATAGAGTTTTCCATAGAATTGGTGCCAGGGACTGGACCAATATCTATTGCACCCTACCGAATGTCCCCTTTGGAGTTGGAAGAGCTGAAGACCCAATTGGAGGAGTTGCTGGAAAAGAAGTTTGTGCGACCAAGCGTCTCACCTTGGGGAGCCCCAGTGTTATTTGTCAAGAAGAAGGATGGAAGCATGAGGCTATGCGTGGATTATCGGCAGTTGAACAAGGTCACAGTGAAGAACAAGTACCCCTTACCAAGGATAGACGACTTGATGGATCAACTCAGAGGAGCAGTGGTGTTTTCAAAGATAGATCTAAGGTCGGGATACCATCAAATTAGAGTAAAGGAGGAAGATATTCCCAAGACGGCCTTTAGGACTAGATATGGGCATTATGAGTTTAGAGTAATGTCGTTTGGTTTGACCAATGCCCTACTGTGTTTATGGATTATATGAACAGGATCTTTAGGCCGTATTTGGATAAGTTTGTGGTGGTCTTTATAGATGACATCCTCATCTATTCAAAGACGAAGGAGGAACACGAAGAGCATCTTCGGATTGTGTTGGGAATCTTCAGGGATAAGAAGCTCTATGGCGCTGTCGAAGTGTGAGTTTTGGCTAGAAGAAGTGAAGTTCTTGGGTCACGTCGTGACTAAGGGAGGATATCCGTAGATTCGAGGAAGGTGGAAGTTATGATGACCTGGGAGAGACCGACGACGGTGACGGAGATTCGGAGTTTTCTCGGCCTAGCCGGATATTATCGGAGGTTTATAAAGGGATTTTCTCAAATATCCCTACCTTTGACTAAGCTCACTAGGAAGAATGCTTTGCTTTGTGTGGGTGAAGAGTGTGAGAGAAGCTTTCAAGAGTTGAAGGCGAAGTTGACTTCTACACCTGTACTAGTCCTGCCTGACCCTAAGGGAGCCTTTGAGGTTTATTGTGATGCCTCTGGAAGAGGGTTAGGTTGTGTTCTGATGCAAAATCGTAGTGTGGTAGCGTACGCCTCTAGGCAATCAAGCCTCATGAAGTTAACTACCCGGCCCATGACCTGGAGTTAGCGGCCGTGGTGTTTGCCTTGAAGATATGGAGGCACCATCTATATGGAGTTAGGTTTGAGGTATTTTCGGATCACAAGAGTCTGAAGTACTTGTTTGATCAGAAGGAGCTTAACATGAGGCAGAGGCGGTGGATGGAATTCTTGAAGGACTACGATTTCGGGCTGAACTACCACCCTGGTAAGGCCAATGTGGTGGCGGATGCACTGAGCCGCAAATCATTGCATGTGTCGTGGATGATGGTCAAGGAAGCGGAGTTGATTGAGAGCTTTAGAGACTTGAACCTCGGAGTTACCCTGACCCCTTGTAGCATAAGGTTGAGTCTGATCAAGGTGACAAGTGAGTTCAGAGGACAAATTATGCGGGCTCAGGAAGAGGATGAAGAGTTCTTGAGGATTGTAGCCCAGGTGAAGGAGGGAAAGCTGAAAGAATTTACTCAAGGTGTTGATGGCATGTGGAGGTATCAAGGGAGGATATGCGTGCCTGCCAAGGATGACTTGAGGAGGACGATTGTAGAAGAAGCCCACAAAGGTCATTTCACCATGCATCCTGGCATGACGAAGATGTACCAATACCTCAAGAGGATGTTTTGGTGGCCAAGCATAAAACGAGACATAGCAGATGTCGTGGATAAGTGCTTAGTTTGTCAAAAGGTGAAGATTGAGCACCAAAAACCCTCAGGCATGCTGCAACCATTGGAGATCCCCGAATGGAAATGGGATGGAATCTCTATGGATTTCGTGATGGGTTTACCCCGAACCCAAGGTGGATTTGATGCCATATGGGTCGTTGTGGACAGATTGACAAAGTCTGCCCACTTCTTACCCATAAGGGCGAATTATCCTTTGGATAAGCTAGCCCAGCTATACATCCAAGAGATCGTGAGATTGCACGGAGTACCTGCAACCATTGTGTCGGATAGAGACCCAAGGTTTACCTCTAGGTTCTAGGGAGCCTTGCAGAAGGCATTTGAGACGAAACTTTGTTTAAGTACAGCTTACCACCCCCAGACTGATGGACAATCAGAAAGAACCATACAAACCCTAGAGGACATGTTGAGGGCATGTGTAATGGATCGACCCGGAAGTTGGGACAAACACCTACCCCTCATTGAGTTCGCCTACAATAATAGTTTTCATGCTAGCATTGGGATGGCGCCTTATGAAGCTCTGTATGGTAGGAAGTGCCGATCTCCGCTTTGTTGGTATGAACCGGGTGAGCAAAGCCTCTTAGGGCCTGATCTGGTTAGAGAAACCACCGAGCAAATTAAGAGGATAAGGGAAAAGATTCTCACAGCACAAAGCCGTCAGAAGAGCTATGCGGACAAGAGGAGGAAGCCAATCGAGTTCCAAGAGGGAGAACACATATTCTTGAAAATCACTCCTACAATAGGCATTGGTAGAGCCCTTAGAGTCAAAAAGTTGAGCCCTCGTTTTCTTGGCCCTTTTGAAATCTTGAAACGAGTAGGAACAGTTGCCTACCAGATAGCATTACCACCTCATTTGTCAAACCTTCACAATGTCTTCCATGTCTCCCAACTAAGAAAGTACAACTCCAACCCCAATCACCTTCTTGAGCCAGAAAGTGTACAGTTAAGGGAAGACCTGACCTTCGACCTACCGCCTATGAGAATCATAGATAGGAAGGTCAAGCAGTGAGAACAAGTCTGTGCCCCTAGTGAAAGTGGCCTGGGGAAGAGGAAACTTGGAAGAGCACACGTGGGAACTCGAGGCAGAGATGCAAAGAGATTACCCCCACCTATTTTCAGGTAATGAATTTTGAGGGCAAAATTCTTTTTAAGGAGGGGAGAAATGTAACATCCACATTTCTACCTAAGCTAATTAGCTCGGTGTTCCGGCTAATTAGAGGGATTAGCGATTAATTGAGAACTAATCGATTAATCCCGAGAGCAAGAGCTTAGTAAATTAAGTCTAGCCAACAATTCAATCATAATGTCCTAAGCGTTTTAATAAAACCTTAATCGTCTAATCCTTAATTACTCGAAGGTGCCAAAACAAAAGTAAGACAACCTAACCTTACTAATTAAGTTTATAATGATTAAGACACTTAAGACAACTCTTGAAAAATTAAATCCCAAATTAAGCATATGGTTAACCGTAATGCAAGACATCATAAAAAGTGTAATTGACAAGAGTTAACTCATGGGTAATTAAGCCAATTAAGTTCAATTACATTTAAATAATTCTAATAACATTTAGAGATAAAAGTTCTTCCATGCATATGCCCTAAAAAGACATACCAAGGAGGAGCAACATCTCACCCTTCATCCAATCTCCTTAATCCTACACCATTAGATCAAAAGCCAAGACTAGGATCCTTGTCATCCACCATTAGATCTTGACACTTGGATGAGTCTTAGACAAGCAACCAAATCCTAAGAGGGTACTCCCTTTAACCCCTAGAGAAAAACATAAATTGGACATTAGGATGCCTCCAAGACTCAAAGGAAAAACAACTCACCCTTTTGCCCCAAGGTTTTTCCACTCTCTTGCTTGTTGTAAGAAGCAAAGTCACATCATCTCTCCCCCTCAAACTCTCGCCACCTTCAGCCCATCCTCTCTCCTCATTTTCATTCTTTCACTCCTCTCCCATAGACACACACACAAAGCTCTCTTCTCTCTCCTCAATTCCAAAATTCTCCTCCTTCTCTCTAAACTCTCCAACTTCTCTCTAGAATCCTTCCACTTCTCTCATCCTTTCCTCTCCTCATCCCACTCACAAGCTCTTCAAGAGCCACCATTTTTGTTCTTGGAGAATCAAAGACAATCACATACCAAGCCTCTTTCAAGATCCAAGAGGAGGAATACCACCACCATCACCTTCTTCCATCACAAATTCCTTCAAAGAAAGCTTCTTGGTAGTGGCTCTAAACTCTTTTTCTCTCTTGTTTTTCAAGCTTTAGAACTCCTATGCTCTCCATAGCTAGGTGATTTTAAAGATTGAGTATGGGCATCATAGCCATTCTTGTCATAAAATGAGATGTTGTTGCTTGTATGGTTGTTTGTTGAAAACATGTTTTCGGTTTGGTGTGATGCATGGTTGAACTCAATATTTTTGAACTCCAACATGTTAGTTTTTCACAAATCTTTCATGGTATATGAGTGTTTTATAACTTGAGAATGTTTTCTTGAAAGTGAGGTTGAGTATTTTGGAGAAAACATGAGAAAAATCAAAACGTAAAATCTGGATTTTCTAGCAGTCTGTAAACCGAATGGTATAACTTTTTCCAGAAAACTCAGAAATTAGTGGAACCAATTTTATATGAAAATATACTCAGAGAGCTTTCCATACATATAAAATACATAAGATTCGGAGTTGAAATGAGTGAGATATGATTTTTCAAAATGGACTGTTCTCGGATTGGTTTCTGTCTGGGCAGTCTACACTAAAATGTGTATAACTCGAGCTACAAAAATGATTTTTGAGTGAGACCAAGTTTAAATGAAAGCTAAGACATAGAGGAACAAACCCATGAAACAGTTTTCTCAGATTCCTTCTGAGCAATTATAATGAGAAGTAACAATCCACTGTACCGGGAGTGAACTTAGAAACTGAACAGTCAGAATAAAATATGCATAACTGGAGTTAGAAAACGAATTTTTGAGTGGGACTTGTTTTGTTAAAAACTAGACTCAGAACCATATAAGCATATAAAATTTCGCATTAAAATGATAAAATACCAAATTATGGTGAATTTTTAAAGTCACTGCCTAGGGTAAAAGTAAAACTGTCAAAACTTAACCTTAAGTAAGACTATGCATAAATGACTTAAAAAGGTAAACGACCTTAGCCTAAAGTAACGAAACTTCATAATTTACTTAATGAAGACTTGATAGAATAAAATACTAAGCTCACCTAATCCTTAACAAGAGAAACGAATAAAACGAAAGCCAACGTGAAAGCTTGCACCTAATTTACTAAGCTAAGTTCATAAAACTTTGCTTGAGAATATGCCTATGTTTATGTTGCAAGCATGATGTTATGATGATGTGATTATGATGCCATGATAATGATGATATGATGGTGATGATATGATATGATGATATGATATGATGCTATGATACTGGTATTCTGTTTGGCAAAATTTTGGGAAGTTTCAGATTATAGCCAGTTATCTTCTTAGAAATTTTGTAGAAATTGTGGACTTAGTAATATTTTGCATCATAAGTTTAATAAGAAAAGATTCAATAAAGTGTGCGATCCTTCAATAGGGAAGGTGACCTAATTTAAGTTCCCCTCACCCACGACTCACATGAGGCATGGCATGACCCAACTAGTGTGAGTATAGGGGATAGGGCTTACATGAGGCATGGCATGACCCAGCTAGTGTAAGTACCGAAATTTTATGGTGGTGACGGCCACGGTATGAGCTCATTACCACTTATGTTTAGTGGGTGGAAAGAAAGGACTTAAGACAAGTCAAGTTAAGGAAAGAAAGGGACTTCGGTCCAACCCAAGTAAAGAATATAACTCTCAACCTGTTTATGTATGTTATGACTAGTCATATAAGCTTTCATGCATGCCATGATGTTGTTAATACAACTAAGATAAGTACTAAAAATGGAATCCACTTCGGATAGTAATGTTTTCGAAATTCAAATAATTGAACCTATTGAATGCCCACAGTTTTCATTTAAAAACCGAAGTGGCTGGGACGATGACGATGACACCAGTGTGTCAGGGTCGAGTCCTACTGAGAAATCTCATTTCTCATCCTAGTTGTTTTTCC
This sequence comes from Pterocarpus santalinus, assembly GCA_031439595.1. NCBI lineage: Eukaryota > Viridiplantae > Streptophyta > Magnoliopsida > Fabales > Fabaceae > Pterocarpus > Pterocarpus santalinus. Next base: position 42,452,135 of record CM062532.1, on the reverse strand, counting down.
GTCTCGTCACCAGATACTCATGGAGCCTCACGTGGCATGGAGCATGGAGCCTCCCCACCATGAGTGGGCCTATGATGAGGACGTCCACGCTATTGTGGCCACGACCACCATGATAGTTCGCACATACTTCTACCCGGGTCGAGTTTTTGAGCAGGAGGAGCCAGAGATCCCGCCATTTTGTGGGCGTATCATCGTCACGCCTTGGAGACGCGCTAGGTCCTTGGGCTTTCCGGCCTGAGCCATTGCCCGAGACCAAGATGGAGGCTCTGTCTCCGTGTCTACCCGTGGCGAGGCCTTTGTGCCGCTACCAGAGATTCCGTGGTCGATGTGAGTTCGACGGCCACCCCTAGGGCGCAGCAGCCGCCGCCACTCCCGAGTATCACCGTCGCATCCGAGGAGGATCCTCCGAGCACGTTCTTCGGTGGGCAGCTACACTCCTGGCCGTCGCATCCAGTCATATCGAGGTGATTAGCGGGCACCCCCGCATCATTAAATGCTCTCGCGTTCCCAGGCGGCGGCGTGGGGACTAGGCATTCGAGGACCCGAGTCGGATTCGATGGAAAGGGCATGGAAGAGGCGGAGAAGCTAGTATATGTCTACGTGGGCTTATACCATTATTGCTCCTTATCTGTTGTATTTCATTTTGCATTAGACCTTATCAGACTTGTACTTTTAATATTTTGGGGCCATGGCATGACCATGAGTTCCCCTTTATGTATTTGTCGAATATTATGAGATTAATTATAATTATGTGGTTGATGTTGTAATTTGAATGCATGATATCATGATTTATCTCTTGTTCTCTCCATTTATATCGAAATCTCTGCGATACGCTCGCTTACCGCTATCTTCTCGCGCAAGGCTTTACTTTCCAAAAGCGACGACTTTTTTCAAAAAAAAATTTTACTGTATTTTCCGCGTAATTTAATTTCAAGTGAAAGTTTAGTTTTCCACGAGCATAAGTAACAACTAATAAAACGCCGTAATATGACTTAAGCGTAATATGGATTTATTAGGGTGTTACACAGACCCATTCAGACACCTTAGGGATGGCGATATATAATGCCTAGGTGTGTTAAGTAAATAAAGTTAAAGAAAGCACAAGTGCACTTGCATGATTATATAAGGTGAATCTGTATATGTATAAATTATATTCGTTTTGTTACTATTATGAATCTACTTTCTTAATTGACAAGTGTGTGAATAAAATTAACCTGCTTCAGATAGATATTTTTGAATTTTATAATATGAAATCTATACTTGATATGGCATGATCACTTTTTTCACAATAATTCAAAGTAGTTGGGGATGATGACGACGACACTGCATGCGATAGTTTAGGATGTCCTACTAAGAATTTGTAATTCTCACCCCTGTGCATGTTCCTATGTCATCTCTAGATAGCTCAGAGATCTTGATGATGGCCATCCAGGATGAAGTTGATCAAGATTGGATGGACGACTAAAAGTCGTTGTTAAATAAGGTTCGTTTATTTTATTTATTAGTAACAACTCCTAAGTGTGATACTATGACTTAAGCATGGTATTATGCTTAGGAAAGTGTTACACAACCACATTGTCCTAGTCTCCCAGCCCCATTCTTTAGCCCTTTAAACATTTGTTGACCATCGCTCTGACTCCCGAAGTTGATCGCCGTCAGTAACCCTTCTCAGCTACTCATCTATAAGCTTTAATACCCTTAAGAAGCTACTAAGTGATCTGAGTTATATCAAGAGTAGGGTTTTAATGGATAACAACTCAATTCTTAATAAAATCTTTTGTAAGGACTAACAATTTGTTCAAGTGTTTGTTCTCATTTTACACTAGAACAGAATATATTCACGTTGAAGAAAGTTGAATCATATGAATTGCCTTCTTTAAACAAATTCTCTAAAAGTTCTTAAATATCTCATATTTATAATCCTACATAAAGAACATTTCACAAGAGAATATATGATTCAAAAATTTCTCTCACAACAAAAAGTGAATCAAAAGTTTCAGAAGGATGTACCTATGTCATTAGAAGGATATCAAGCTATCAGAAGGATCACGATCACTTTAGAAAGATAATATGTCCAAAAGGGTGATATTCAAAAAGTTAACTTACATGAAGTACCTCACTTTCAAAAGCTTGCTCTACATGATTCATGGATTGTTTCTAACGGTCAAACTTGGCAACACAAGATCCAAAAGAAGTGGTGATGCTCTGAAAAGCTGGTGGACCCAAACGGCTAGTTTCCTCTTTGATGATATACTTTCTTGCTAAGAAAGAAAGTAATCTACTTCTCTCTGTAGTCTTAGACCAGTAGATCAAAAGTCCTGGACTCAAGGTTTGAAGTCCTAATGGCTAGATTTTGAAGTCGATGTAAACCTTAAAGATGAAGAAGAAGATATTGGAACTTTGTGCATTGATTATCTTATCAAGCTTTCATGTTTCTCAACATTCTGAGCATCCAGACAGTTACTTTTATGTAACTTCTCTTGAAGAAAATTTTCTTATTTGCTTTGTAGTAGCTAATGTCCTCTTTGTGAGATTAGTGAAAAGTCACCCCATTCTGTATTTTAAAGGTTCATACACCTTGAGTGATTTAGTGAGAGTGTTATTCAAACACAAACTATCAATCTATTGATGTAACTTGACTATTAGTGGTCATTATGAGCTTAGAGGGTTTAGGAAAAATATTACTCGTCTTATTAGCTTGGAAAGGCTAGGTCTCAATACTACTTTATTCTATTAGCTTTGAGAGGCTAGGAAAAACTACTCAGTAGTAAGTTTGGAGAAGCTTGTACGAAAGAATACTCATGGCTATAAAACTCAACTAGTTTGTTGAGAACTGGACGTAGGTAAGTGGTTTGGCCGAACAGTATAAAATTTCTTTGTGTGATCTTCTATCCCTTACACTTTTACAATTTTTGTATCTTGTGTATCTTTCTACGTGTTTAATTTTTTTATTGCCTAACGAAGTTATGGTAAATACAATAATTTCTGTATCTAACACAAAATGCTTCCATATTCCAAGTCCAAAGACTTAAGAAAATTTGGTCAAGTTTTCAGGAATAAAAAAGTTTTAAAAGTATGATCAATCCCCCTTCTTGTGTTGCTTCCACCTTCAATTGGCATTACAGCTCGATCTCTAGGATTGAGCTTCCTAATGGTTGTAAAGGTTAAAGATCCTAAGAAATGGCACAACAGATTAATCAAATTGTTGAAGGACACTCCATCAACTGCCCTCTATATTTCAATGGAGAAGATTGTCCCTACTGGAAGGATAAAATGAGACTCTTCATTGAGTCTACCAACATAGAGATGTGGGAGAATATTGAAAATGGAGATTATGTATTAAGCAAGGAAGAACCTGTGCCTTAAGTAATTGTTGATCCTGACCGACCACCTTTAGTGATAGTCAGATTAGTGCTTAGAAACTTGTGGACTGACCAACATCAAGCCAAGGTGTAGATGAATGCGAAGGCCAAATATCTTCTCGCCTATGCCTTGAGCAAGAGTGAATATGTAAGATTATTTCATGTGACTCTGCCAAAGAGATTTGGGACAGACTCCAAACTTTCATGAAGGGACTGATCAAGTGAAAGAAACAAAGATTAGCATGCTTGTGCATCAATATGAAATGTTTAAAATGCTGGACCATAAAAATATTTGATAAAATAGCTGCAAGATTTATGCATATCATAAATCAGCTAAAACATTAGGAAAAAGATATTCTAATGTTGAAATGGTTAGGAAGATCTTGAGAAGCCTATCTAAGGCGTGGCATCCCAAAGTTATAGCTATTCAAGAAGCTAAAGATTAAATGTGCTCAGTCTTAATGGTCTCATTGGGTCTTTAAAGACTTATGAGATTGATTTGAATGAAACCTTAGAGGAGATGTAACACCCTCCTAAGCACAGTACTATGCTTAAGTCATAGTACTATACCCTAGAGTCATTCTTTGTTACACGAGTGCACCTGCTTTGACAAAGAACTTCAGCCGTCTTTGGAAACTTCTAAAATCATCTGGAGACAACATGGAAATAGGAGTGAGAATTATAAAATTCTCAGTAGGATTCTCTAATCTTCATACATAATGTCATCATGGTCGTCTCCAGTTTGCTTCGGTTTATTTTGAAAAAGGTGAACATGCTGCACCAACTGTTTAATTTTTTTATTTCGAAAATGTCTTATCCGAAGCAAAGTTCATTTTAATCATACACTTAGCATTTGGGAGAACCCATAAAATTCATTCAATTATAACACCGTGAATAATAACTGTCGCATATTAAAACACAGATAACATCAATATGCTGGGAATATAACATCTGCACATAAAATTACTCTTACTTAAATTCATGCCTATACATGAAACTTTGCTTTTCTTTCTTCATCTTCCTTTTCATCATAAAATCTTTAGTCTTTAGTCTTTTACTTGGCACACCTAGCCGTATCGCCGTCCCTAGGGTGCATTTACTGCCCTTGGGTAGTCTAGCCTTGGAGTGAGCTCGTCAGCCTCACCCGTGACCATCGTCACACCGACTCACCCGCAAGGGGATTCACGTGCCTCTAGTCTTGGAGGGATCTCATTCTGGTCACGTGCCTCTAGTTGAAGGGATCTTTTCTGGTCACGTGCCTCAAAATTGAGGGATCTCATCTGACCACGTGCCTTCAACATAGAGGGATCTCATCTGACCACGTGCCTTCAACATAGAGGGATCTCATCTGACCACGTGCCTCCAAGGTAGAGGGATCTCATTGTCTTAGCTGCCTTCACAGGGAGGGATTCAAGTGCAACTGCCTCCAAGTGAAGGGATTCATATCTTTATCATTTAACTGCCTTCACAGGGAGGGATTTCAAATAACTGCCTCCAAGTGAAGGGATTCACATTCAATCTTTTCACATTCTTTCATTCTCAAACATATTCAAGCATAGTTATACATATGCTACATCACTTATCCTCACATACCTCATAACATAATTATATCATTCTTAAATATAGGGTCTCTATATACCCATTTATATTTCAATTCATCCTTACATTTAAACCTTCATAACTTCTTAGACTTCTGCCGTAAATCCGGCAGTATAACGGATCAAGTCCGTTTCCTCATGAATAGTGCCAACTCTCACAGACAAATCAGTCATAGCAACATAATCAACTTATCACATATATATATATATATATCAATGTCAAACTGGCAATCCTCCATTCAACTTTATATGTTTCACTAACACTTGTAAAATCATCATCTTGGCCATTCTGCCAATTCTATTCGGTTCTGCCCGAATCTTGTATAATCCACCTTTATTTCTATTCAACTCATTTAAATCTGAAATTTGAATATGTCATAGCTCTATATGTCTACTTTCTAACCTCTTTGGTCCCATGTCATTCTGATTTATATAAATCAAGATATTCAACTTTTTCTTCAGCCTGTTCAGTCACTAGCCCGAATTACACTCCTGGGAATATAAATTCACTAAAAATCGAAACTAAGCTCAAATCTTACGAAATTGGTCTCATACTAAAGCTAACAGGACAACCTTTCATTTTCCACAAGTTTCACTCCATTTGCTTAAGTACACCTCGAGATATAAGTCCTGAAAGTCTACCTTTCTGAACTACCCTGTTTTGGCCTAGATTGGACATAGGATAACTTCCTCGAATCACTGGGAACAATTGGGACCATAACAAACTCGGAATCTTATATTGGGGTGTTCCTCTGTGTGTAAGCTTTCTAACAAAATTAGTTTCACTCGATTTGGAGTTGTATAGGGTGAGTTATACTCTCCTCATGTCACCCTGCTCGGATGAAAATCCTGAACCCTAGGTCAAACTTTAGAAATTCGTATCTCCCTCAATACTAATCCAATAAGCTTATATGATATATCTATGGAAAGCCCTGGATGTCTACTTTCATCTAAAATTAGTTTCATCGGATTTGACCGATTGTAGGCGGCGCCGTACGCTTCGCCATACGGACTGTCGTGGACTCTCCACCAAGACAGCACCCTCATCCATGTACTCCTCTTAGTTTTCTTCTTCTAATCTTAATTCCCAACTCAATATTTCACGTTAACTCAATCATGATCCATCATAATACATCTATTAACTCATCAAATACATGAAGAAGAATACAAGTTCATACAGCCATAGGGCAAATAATTCAAGAATAAAAGTAGAATCCTACCTCTTTGGAGTATGATTTGAGCTAGGTGCTGAAACTTGGAGTGTTAGAGCCTTACTAAGCTTGAAGAAGTGATGGAGTTGGAGAAGAGAAAAGAGGGCTGAACAAGGGAGAGAAAGTGGCGTAGGAATGGGGCTGAAGGAGAGGAAGGGATGAGTTTATAAGCTTGAGGTGGTAGTTAACTTGGAGGGCTTTGATTGGCTGAATTTTCTTGTGGACAGAATTTAGTTACGTCTCCCTTCCAGTGGAACTTGCCGCCATACTGTTTAAAATCGGAACTCGCATTTATCCTATTTCAAGCCGGAACTCATCCGTTTATACTTGAGGTCGGATCTCGTGTCGTTTTTACTTGAGCTGGGAGCTGAAGCCTAATGTCGGAACTCGTACCAGCTTGTTTGTGACTTGAGGAAATCTTGAATCAAAGTCGTAGGTCGGAAGCCATGCAGCTGATAATCATATAATCTCGAAACTCCCCATTTGAACTTGGGAATGCCAATGCTGGATATAAAATCGGAGGTCGGATCTAGTGTATGACTGAAATCAACCCAAAGATTTGAACTCATATCCATGGAGTTCAACTCTAAGGACGGAACTCGTAACATTCAACTCGGAGTCCGGTATTGTACCATTGTGTTAAGTTATACTTGTGAAGTCGGAAACCGCGCACACTATTTTGAAGCATGAAGTATGAGGTCGGAACTCTGGAATTCGAGTCACATTTCCAAACCCAGGAACTTAAACTCGGAAACCGTGTACATTTCCCTTGAGACATGAAGTCGGATCTCATGGAATTACGTTCATGTGTTCGGACTTGAGGGTTAAACTCGGAAGTCGTGGAAAATGATACTGAGCAATTGAGTAAGTGCAGGACATGAAGTCGAGAATTCAGCAAGACCAACTCGGAACTCGGGAATAATATCTTATCTGTGTTTCAGAGATGAAGTCGGAAATCGGGATGGATCAATCCTGAGGGCGAAGCCGAACTCGGAAATCGGGATGTTACAGGAGACAAAAGAAGAGGCAAGTCTATTACCTTAAAATCTACTCATAGAAGATCTAGTTCTTGCCATGAAGGTTTTAGAAGAATTAGATGAAGAAGAAGAAAAGCCTTCTGATGATGAGGAGGATGATGAGAAAGATAAAATTGCTCATCTGGTTGAAAAAATCTCTAAGGCCTGGATCAGAAGGAAGAAAAAGAAAGAATTTGTCCCTAAAAAAGAAAAGAAGGGAAAGGTTAAGCAAAGTGAAATCATCTTCTTTGAATGCAAGGAGCTTGGACACTTAAGATCAGAATGTCCCAAGCTAAAGAAAAACTCCAAAAAGAAGGCACTTATGAAAAAGGCTATGATGACAACATAGGAAGATCTGGATGAGGAACAAGAGGGTGCAGAATCTCAAGAAGAATAAGAGGTAGATCCAAATCTCCACTTCATGGCAGATATAGTCTCTGATGAAGATACTAAGGAAATAAGCTCTGAACCATAACTTTCCTACAATGAGTTAAAAAGCCTATGATGAGCTTTTGGATGACTCTCAAATACTTTCTTAACATTATGCTTCTCTAAAGAAAGTTTTCAAAAATTGTCCCTTGAATCTGAAAACCTTAAATTAGACAAAGAGAAGCTGAGGCATAAGAAAGATAAAATTTTAAAAGAAAACACCTTTCTCCAAAAGGATGTAAATGCCCTAAAAACTGAAGTTTCTGAATCTACTCAGAACATATCTTCTAATGTTTCTTGAAACACCCTAATAATACCATATTATGCTTAAGTTATTTTATGGGGCATTGCTAGTTGTTACTCTTAACTAGCAGAAGTTCTTATAGTTGAAATTAGCGTAATATAGGAAAATAGCTTGTAAATTTTTTGTTGTAAAACCTTTATACTTGAAAACTAAGCCTTTACGTGCTTACTTACTCGTATACATATGGATGTTATTTCTCATATCACAAAGTTACTAGAAAGACATGAAAAAAATTGAAATAACATGACACAATGCCTTAAGCCAATAATGTAATCATAGATAATCAAGAGTCATCATTACATTAATAATTATCATATGTAATAGGTCAAATTAAGTAGCATGACTTTTCACATGCGCTTAATTATACATAAACTACCTAACTAGGGCTCTCAAGAAGGTGAAAATGCTATACTACTATCTCGTTCCTCCTTAGCTAGGTGAAGAAACATGACAGCTCCTTGTCTTATCCAGTTAGGTACCATCAAAAGTGCTACCATGGATGTCATCAGCTCCGTCTGAAGACGACACGGAAATATAGGGGTGAAAAACACAAGATTTGCTAGTGGGATCCCGACTAGACCATTAATGTGTCGTTGTCGTCGTCCTAGCCACTCCGGGTTTAATTATGAAAATAATGGACATGTATAGGTTCATTTTTAATGATTTTGAAAACTTAAGCCCCGAAGTGGGTTACTTTTAAACTTAACATCATAACTTTATCATCATAACTAAACATACATACAAAAGCATAGAATAAACATTCATAATGCATATGGACCATATAAATAGATGCAATGACATGCAACCTCATAAATTTAACCATGGTTATACTTTGACTTTACTTTCATTCTTAGCACATGCTTAACATTCTTTACTTTTCCTTTGAAATAGACTGCTTTTGAATATGAGCTCATTTCGTGACCGTTATCACGCGGTACTAACCAAATCAGACTAAGCTGATATTGTTTATCTCTAAGTTGGAGGGTCCTCTATGTCACCATTGCCTCCCTCATAGAGATTCCTTGAGTCTTTGTGGATCATCATCTATTACTTCCCTAAAGTGATCGAGGGGTCATATCCCATTCTTTCTTTTCTTAACATTATACTTTACATGTATAGTACTTCTTTGACCAGACACATGTATTAATATGACTAATTCCATAATTTTGACGAAAATCTGGCAGCATAACGGCTAGACCGAAGCTTCTCCAAAATGCTAATCATAAAACTTTCAACCCACAATCCATATCATATCCTCATCATACTAATTATTCAATTAGGAGACAGAGCTCAATCAAACTTATCCTTCATCATGTCGAATGGCATCACACATTCATACCCTGAAGGGGTTCATAATTGTATTATTCTTTGTGAGATGTCTTATGAGTCATCATATGATTTCCTATGGTTACCCATAAGAAAATCACATAGCCAAAATGAATGTGTGTAAATTCTTTTAGTTACTTAGTTCTTATAGGAATTTACTTTTTTACTTGGGCACATGTCTTATGGAACACTTCTTTAAATTAACTGAGTTAGGTGATTGTTTCCTTTCCTTGAGATATTACACTTAGTGATTCCTAGGTTTATGGTATGCTTAGAGGCCCTAATTATACTTCTGTTTCCAAGGAGTTCGAGATTCCTCTAATTCTTAGGTCATGACAATGCATAACCACACTCATAAACCCATCAACACCGTGTTCACTAATCACCAAGGATGATTTTTAACTTCTTTATATTGCAAAGTTTCAAGCTTTTATTATTAACATAACAAGATCTTACCTTAAATATTATCAAAGCTATCATTCTTTAGAAAGAGGTTATAAAGTTTCATTCTTTGTAAAATAATGATGCAAGATATTAACTTTAGAATTAAAAAGTCTTATTCTTTATGAAAGTTGACACTTTTTATTATTCTAAGACCATCAAGGTCTCAACTTTATGATTCAAAGTTGTCTTAAAGTCTAAAAGATTCCTACTTTATGAACTAATGATGTAAAATATTAGCTTAAAGTTAGAAAGTCTTGATCTTTATAAAAGTTAACACTTTATGACTCAAAAGTGATATTTTTGCTTAAAGCTTAAAACTTTACTAATATATTCATCCCAAGGTTCCACCTTTACAAGACATAAAGCACAAGCTTATAACTTTATAACTTAAAGTTACCTTCTTGATTAAAGTTTAAAACTTTATGAAAGGACTTGTATCAGAATCAATTTTTGAAATATAAAGTGATAAGATATCATTCTATAACTCAAAAAGACTTCATATTCCAAAAAGCTTAAACTTTTACATATATCCTTATCTTCAAGACAAGACAAAATGAAACTCTAAGGAAGCGCAAAACTTGCGGCGCTTTTAAAGTTACAAGTAACAAACTTTTTGAAATTTCATGCATCAAGAATATGTCAAATCAAGAGAAAATGATAAAGGTGACAACTTTTCCTGTAACATCCTCAATTTCATGTCATGCTAAATTACTTCGGTAACCCTCAGTAATTAGGCACTTAATGAGAGGTTATGAGATTAAGGCTTAATTAAGGGGTTAATGAAGAGTTTATGAGTTAACTCGGGTGAGAAAAGTCAAGAGAATGCTTAATCGAGATTAGATAATCTCTAATTAAGCAAGTCAGAGCCTTTATAGCTTAATTAAGCACTACTCACCCTTAATTAGCTTAATTGAGTTTAATTAAGGTTAATTAAGCTTAATCGCAAGATTAATTTTGGTTAATTATGTTCTTCTGTATTAATCACTAATCCTTGCTTAATCATCTTTATTAAGTTGCAAGAGCACTTAATCACATGATTAAATTCAAATTTAGTCAACTAGACAATAAAACATTGATGACATCACAATATTGCTTTATGTAAGAAAAGCAATAGGTCTTGTCTAAAGTAAATCCTTTAATTAACCATTTTGTTCCCTTAATTACAACAAATTAAAGAAAATATCCTCCCCATGCCCATATGAAGGCTACGGCCACCCCTCCCCCTTCATGCATATCCATTTTCATTTTGTGACTCTTCACTTTCTCTCTAAGTTTCAAAAACCCTCTCACTTCTTTCTACATCCTTTCTTCTTCTTCTTCATCTTCTTCATCATTCTCCACCTCCATAACCAAACCTTCTTCACTAAGCCTTTCAAAGATCACATCTTTTGGTCTTTGGAGACAAGATTTATACACTACAAGACTCATTTTCAAGAGAACTCACGAGTTCTCTCCTTGCTCATTCAAAACCGCCACCAGCATCAACCAAGGAGGAGTCTTCTTCATCTTCTTCTCCTTCCTCAAAGATGCCATTTTCCAAGCTTAGGTTGTGATCTTCATCTTTTTCATTTTGTTTGCTCAAGAAAGCTTGGAGCTTGGTTCTTTCATGACCAAAATCTCTAAGTAAAAACTTGAGAAAATCCTTCATGCTCTTCAAGAGCAAAATCTTCCATTTTTGGCAAAATATGTTCTTGTTGTTCTTCAAGTGTTCTTGATATTTCTACTTTTGGAAAAATATGTTCTTGTTGATTTTCAAGTGTTCTTGATGTTTCTACTTTTGGAAAAATATGTTCTTGTTGTTCTTCAAGTGTTCTTAATGTTTCTACTTTTGGAAAATATGTTCTTATTATTGAGTGTTCTTGATGGTATCTTGTTTAAAGTTGTTCCTTTTCTTATGATGAGTTGATGATAGAAAAGCCTTATCTTTTTATGTTTTTCATGATTTGATAAGACTATGAACATTTTGAAAGCTTTAAACTTTAAAAGGTTTGCTTCTTGATACACAAAAAGTGGCACAAGTTTTAGTGCCATCATAAGGTCTTCTTTTGTTTTGTTTTGAAGACAAAAATATATGTAAAAGTCTAAGCTTTTTGGTATAATAAGCCTTTTTGAGTTAGAGAAATGATATCTTGTCACTAATGTCTTAGAAATCAAACCTTAAAGAAAAGACCTTTCATAAAGTTTCAAACTTTAATCAAGAATGAGACCTTTAAGTCATAAAAGCATTGTTTTGTAACATTTAATTCATAAAGTTTAAATCTTGAACCAAAACAATGCAAAAAGATGTTAACTTTTATAAAGATCAAGACTTTTTAACCTTAAAGTTAATATTTCATATCACTAGTTGACAAAGTAGGAACTTTTTTAATGTAGAGACAACTTTAAGTCATAAAGTTGAGACCTTGATGGTCTTAGAATAATTAAATGAGTCAATTTTCATGAAGAACAAGACCTTTTAGTTGAAAAGCTAGTAACTTGTATCATTATTATATAAAAATCTAATTTTTAATACAAGAGCTTAATTTTACAGGCACTTACTTTCATAAAGAATAAAACTTTATTACTACTTTATAAGAATGATAACTTTTATAATATTTAATAAAGATCTTGTTAGGTTAGTGATAAAAGCTTGAAACTTTGTAACTTGGTTAAGTTAAAAATTACCTTTGGGGTTTAGTGAACATGGTGTTGTTGGGTTCATGATATGGTTATGCGTTGTCATGACCCAAGGATTAGAGGGATCTCGAACTCCTTGGGAACAGAAGTATGATTAGGGCCTCTGAGCATACCAGGAACCTAGAAATCACTAAGTGCACTATTTCAAGGAAAGGAAATAATCACTTAACCTAATTAATTTGAACAAGTATTCCATAAGATATGTACTTAAGTAAAGAATAATTTCATATGAGAACTAAGTAACTAAGAGACTACGTACACATAACTATGTGATTCTCTCATGGGTAACCATGAGAAATCATATGATGATTCATAATATTCTTCACAAAGAATAACGCAACTATAAACCCCTTTAGGGTATGAATGTATGATGCCATGCGGCATGATGAATGATGAGTTTGATTGAGCTTTGTCTCATGATTAAATAATGAGTATGATGATATGATATAGATATGATGAACCGTTGGTTGAAAGTTGATAATTGGCATTTTGGGGAAGCTCCGGTTTAGCCGTTATGCTGCCGGATTTTCATCAAAATTATGTACTTAGTTATATCATTGCATGTGTCTAGTCAAAGAAGAACTATGCATGTAAAGTATAATAATAAGAAATAAAAGAATGGGACATGACCCTTCGATCACTTCCGGGAAGTGAGAGACAGCGATCCACAAGGAACCTCTATGAGGGAAGCAAGGGTGACATGGAGGACCCTCCAACTTAGATGTAGCATCCCCAATTTTTGTCTAAGCTAATTAGCTCAGTGATCCTGACTAATTAGAGAGGTTAACGATTAACTGAGGACTAATCGGCTAATCTCGATGAGCAAAAGCTTAGTAAATTGAGTCAAGTCAATGATTAATCATAATGTATTAAATATTTTAATTAAAACCTAATTTTTCGAACCTCATTACTTCGTAACTTAGAAATATAATTAAGGTAATCCAATCCTATTAATTAAGTGCAAGACAATTGTTCCACCTTACCAATTGAGATAGATAAATTCTTACACCCTAATTACATAATTCATAAGATCAATTCTTTTAGAGGAAAACGTTTTAAAAGTGTAATAAACCGAAATCGTTTAAAGAGCAATTTAACTAATCAAATTGAATTAACAACTTAGGTAATTCTAATAGCTTTGAAGATTTAAAAATTTTTTCCTAATTGATGCACCAAATTTCGGCCAAGGATAAGAGCAAAATCCAACCATCTATTTGCCTTCTCATCATGCACTCTTGGATCAAGGATCTATGTTAGTAGCATCTCTTTAGTCTAGACAAGAGAAGTACCTTCCTCCCTTAGGATTATGCCACTTGGAGTGATCATATTCACCTAAGCCAATCCCAAGAGTGGTCATGTCTTTAACCACTTGAGAAAACACTAAATGGTCTTTATCCAAATACCAAGACTCAAAGGAAACACAACTCACCCTTTTACCCCAAGGTCCCTAGCTTGCTTGCTTGAAAAAGAAGTTAAACTCACCTACTCCTTGGCCTTGATGTGAGACACCAATCAGCCCCCTCATTTACTCTCTCATTTTGCAAACTTCCACTTTATCTCTTAGACACAAAAGCTCTCACTTCTCTCCACCTCTCATTGTTCTTCCTACTCTCCTTCTTGTTCTTGTCACTTTTCCACCACCATCACCCTCATCTTCTATCACCTCCCTCATAACTTATCAAGGATCACATTCTTTGGTCTTTGGTAGAGCAAAACAAACACTCACTTAGCCCTATTATCAAGCTCAAGGAGGAGGAAGGTCATCTCCAACCCATCAACTCTTTATACTCCTCAAGAAACTCATTTGGTAGTGACTCTAACCTTCCTCTTTTATGTGTTCTTTAAGCCCTTGAACTCCTAAGCTCTCCATAGCTAGGTGGTTCTAGGACTTGTTTCCAAGGCCTCATGGCCATGCTTGTTGGTAAGATGAGTTTTCATGTGTTGTGTCCTTCTCTTTGGCATGAAATTTTTGGTTGGAATGTTTATTGTTGTTGAACTAAATTTTAGAAGTTAAAACATTGAGTTAATATCAATATCTCAAAGATTAAAAGTGGTTTAGAAGAGAAAAGTGATCACTTGAAGAAAAGACTAAATGCTCTTACAAGAAAACTCCTTGAAATCAAAACCATGGAAACTAGAAAATTCTGGCAGTCTATGTGGTACGATCAATAACTCTTTCAATTTTACTCCAAATGAATTGAAACTAATTTTAAATGAAAATAGACTCATAGAGCTTTTCATACATATAAAATACGTGAAATTTGGCCTTAAAACAAGAGAGATATGAATTTTCAAAGTGTGCTATTCCCGGATGTGTTTATGTTCGGGCAGTATGTAATAAAATCTTAATAACTCAAGTTATACAGAATATTTTTGAGTGGGGCCAAATTTTTTAGAAAGCTAAGACATAGAGAACATCCCCACAAAATAGTTTTGGCTGATTCCTTGTGAGGAGCTCATACCAAGGTTTAAAAGTCACTGTACCGAGAATAAACTTAAAAGCTAAGCAGTCAGAATAAAATGTGCATATCTCAAGTTACAAAATGAATTTTTGAGTGGGTTTGTTTTGTTTAAAAATAGACTCAGAGAAGTATAATCAGACCAAAATTCGAAGCAAAAGAGTAAAAGCTGAAATTATGGTGAATTTTTGAAGTTACTGCCTCACTGTAAAAGTAAAACTGGTTGTGGTAAAAGTTAAAGGTTAATGAGGAATAAGCTTTAAGACATTAAGACCCTTACATTAAGCATTAGAAAACGTTCATAATTCAACATAAAAAGTTTCAAAGAGGATAATAGACAAGATTGGCCCTAGGCCTAATAAAAGAATTTATACAAGAGGCAACCTCAATTAAAAGTTTGCACCAAATTTACTAAGCTAAGCTCATAAGACTTTGTGTGATATGTATGCCTCTATGTGTCATTATGATGACAATGATATGATGATGATAATGATGACATGAACATGATATGATGATGATCATGATGATGATGATATGATAATGATAATGATGATATGATATGATGATTATGATAGTGATATGATGGTGATGATATGATATAATGATGATGATATGATGATGATATGAATATGATATGTTGAGGATATGATGCTTAATGATATGTGATAAAGGAATCACATTTGGGGACGGCGATACGTAACGCTCAAATGTGGAAAAGAACTAAAATAATTTTGCATCATAAGCTTTAATAAGAAGATAATGAACTAAGGGTATGATTCTTCAAAAGGGAAGGTGACCCAAAGCAAGCTCCTCTCACCCACGACTCACATGAGGCATGGCATGACCCAGCTAGTGTGAGTATAGGGGATAGGGCTTACATGAGTCATGGCATGACCCAGCTAGTGTAAGTACCGAAAATTTATAGTGGCGATGGCCACGGTATGAGCTCATTACCACTTATGTTTAGTGGGTGAAAAGAAAAGGACTTAAGATAAGTCAAGTTAAGGAAAGAAAAGGATTTAAGAGAAAGTCAAGTTAAGAAAAGAAAGGGACTTTGGTCCGACCTAAGTAAAGAATGAAACTCTCAACATGTTCATGCATGTTGTGAATTGTCACATAAGTTTTTATGTATACCATGATGTTGTTATCATAACGAGAATATGTACTTAAAATTGAATCCATTTCGGATAGCTATGTCTTTGAAAATCTAAGAATTGGACCTTATGTATGCTCACTGTTTTCATTATAAAACTGAAGTGGCTAGGATGATGACGATGACTCCTCCATGTCAGGTTCGAGTCCTACTGAGAAATTCCATTTCTTACTCTAGTTATTTTCCGCATCGTCACCAGATTTCGATGGCTCATCCGACGGAGTGGAGCACGGATCCCTTACACTGTGAGCGGATGTATGACGTGGGATGCCAGACGATGTTGATTTGGACTTGTAGTTGCCGTAGCTCTGCATCTTCATACATTCCTTTTTGTGACGAATGATGTCAAATTAAGTTTGTATTTAGTATGTGGGGTCATGGCACGTCTATGAGCCTCCTTCGATGTAATGCTGATATATATGTATGTATATATAGTATGAACCCATATGGATGTAATGGTTAGCTATGTAATGCAATTTATTTGTGAGTTACTATTTATTTCCCTTTCTACTGCTTTATGATATTTGGATATGTGCCTTATACGACACGCTCTTTCTCTATCTACCTTCTCGCTCAAGGCTTTACTTTCCAAAGTGACGACGTATTTTTAAAAAAAAAAATTTATCATATTTTCCACTTAACTTAATTTCAAGTGAAGTTTAGTTTTCCACAAGCATAAGTAACAACTAATAAAACACCATAATACGACTTAAGCGTAGTATGGGTTAAAGAAGAACTATTCATGTAAAGTATAATAATAAGAAATAAACGAATGGGACATGACCCTTCGATCACTTCCGGGAAGTGAGAGACGGCGATCCACAAAGAACCTCTATGAGGGAAACAGGGGTGACATGGAGGACCCTCCAACTTAGAGATAACCAATATCAGCTTAGTCTGATTTGGTTTAGTACTGCTTGACGACGGTCACGGAATGAGCTCATATCCAAAAGCAATCTATTTCAAAGGAAAGGTAAAAGAATGTTAAGCATGTGCTAAAAATGAAAGTAAAGTCAAGTATAGCCATGGTTAAGTCTATGATGATGCATGTCTGTGCATGTATTTATATTATCCATTTGCATTATAAATGTTTATTCTATGCTTTAGTATGTATGTTGAGTTAAGATGATGGATTTATGATGTTAAGTTGAAAAGTAACCCGCTTCGGGGTTTAAGTTTTCAAAATCATTAAAATTGAACTTATATCTATCCACTATTTTTATAATTAAACCCGAAGTGGCTGGTATGACGACAATGACACAATGTCTGTCTAGTCACAATCCTACTGAGAAATCTTGTATTTCCCACTCCTATGTTTTCGTGTCATCTTCAGCTGGAGTTGATGGCATCCATGGTAACACTTCTGATAGTACCTGACTGGATAAGACAAGGAGCTGCCATTTTTCTTCACCTAGTTAAGGAGGATCGAGATAGCAGTATTGTATTTTTATTTTCTTAAGAGCCATAGTTGGGTAGTTTATGTGTAATTAAGAGCATGTAGGAAGTCATGCTGCTTAATTTGACCTATTACATATGTGATACTTATTAAATGTAATGATGACCTTGATTATCTATGATTACATTCTTGGCTTAATTTATTGTGTTATGTTGCTTCCATTTTGTCATATGTCTTATTAGTAACTTAGCGATATGAAGAACAACATCCATGTGTATACGAGTAAGTAAGCGCTTAAAGGCTCAGTTTTCAAGCATAAAGGTTTTACAAAAAAAAAATTACATGCTATTTTCGTATATTACGCTAATTTCAACTATAAGAACTTCTACTAATTAAGAATAACAACTAGTAATGCCATAAAATGACTTAAACATAGTATGGTACTGTTAGGGTGTTACATTTCCAATCATAAGTATCATTATAAGAAGATAGATAACTTTCAACTCAAATACAACCAAAAACATCAAGATCTCATGCATCAAGAAAGGAAAATGGAAACTTTAAAGCACTTAAAGAAAGGAACTTTTTCAAAATCTCAAGAACACTCATGAACAAGAGCATGAACATATTTTATCAAAAATAGAAACTTTTGCTCATGAAGAACATGAAAGATTTTCTCAAGCTTTCACTTGAAGATCTTGGTCATGACAGGAACCAAGCTTTAAGCTTTCTTGAGTAAACAAATAAAAGAGTGAAGATCATTACCTAAGCTTGAAAATAGTGTGCTTTTGAAGGAGAAAATGAAGAAGATGATGCTTCCCAAGGTGGATGAAGGTGGCGGTTTTGGAAGAACAAGAAGAGAGCTCTTAAGTTCTCTTGAAAATGAGTGTTGTCATGTTTAGATCTTGTCTCCAAAGACCAAAAAATGTGATCTTTGAAGGGCTTAATGAGGAAGGTTTGGTTATGGGGGTGGAGAATGATGAAGAAGATGAAGTAGAAGAAGAGGAAATATACAGAGAGATTAGAGAGTTTGAGAACTTTAGAGAGAGAATGAGAAGTTGAAAATGAAGTGAATGTGTGTGTGTGTGCATGAAGTGGCTGTAAGGTATAAGGGGTGGGGGGGAGATATTTTTGTGTTGTTTTGTGTTAATTAGTAATTAAGGAGACAAAGTGGATGACAGGGAGACAAAACATGGTCAAACTCTTACATAAAGCACTCTTGTCTAATGCTTTATGCTTTAGTGACATCACTCTTTACTTTATTGTCTAGTTGACTAAATTTGAATTTAATCATGTGATTAAGTGCTCTTGCGACTTAATTAACATGATTAAGCAAGAATTAGTGATTAACACACAAGAACATGATTAACAAAAATTAATCTTGCCATTAAGCTTAATTATCCTTAATTAAATTTGATTAAGCTAATTAAGGGTGATTAGTGCTTAATTAAGCTATTAAGGGTCTGAGTTACTTAATTAGAGATTATCTAATCTTGATTAAGTATTCTCTTGACTTTTCTCATTAGAGTTAACCCATAAACACTTTGCTAACCCCTTAATTAAGCCTTAATCTTATAATTTCTCATTAAGTGCCTAATTACTCAAGATTACTGAGGTAATTTAGCAGGACAAGAATTTGAGGATGTTACATTTTTGAACTACAGAAAATAGTTAAGCTTCTCAAATTTGATCTTGAGAAGATGACAAATGGCTCCAAGAATCGTGACTTGATGCCTGGTAGTCAAAGACTATATTTTGAAAAATTAGGACTTGGGTATAAGAAGCAAGAGAATAAGGATCCACCCAAAAGTTCTCAAAACAAAGTTCCTACCTATATTTATTGTTTCAAAAAGGGAGATTCTTTTGAGAAGCACTTTTTGAGAAGAAAAGCAAAGAAACAAAAGAAGAAAATTCCAAAAAGGTTACTAACCCAAAAAGTAGTATCTGGATGCAAGTATGTCTTAAATCACATCATCAGAAGGAGATGAAGTGATATCTGGATAGTGTTGTTCCAGAAATATGATTAGGAACAAATCTTGGTTCAGAAACCTTAAAGCCAAGGATAGACAAGTCATGAAATTTATAGATGGTATTAAGTTAAAGATCATAGGTATAGGTAATGTGGTAAGAATAACTCTGACTTGATTACTGATGTTATGTTAGTTGAATGATTGACTCAGAATCTTCTGAGCATTATTTAGTTTTGTTATTAAAGCTATAGAGTTGTGTTTGAACTTTCTCGTTACATCATAAAAGACTCCATATCAAATAAGATCATTCTTACTACTAAAAGGTATTATAATACTTATGTATCATATTTGGATGACCTTTTAGATCAAAATATAAAATGCGTAGCATCCTTCATGGATGAGAAGTGGATGTGGCACAAAAAACTTGGTTATGCTCATATAAGATTAATCTCTAAGATTTCTCAAATAGAGCTTGTTAAAGGTTTACCGAAGATCAGTTTTGACAATGACTCAACTTGTGAGTTCTGCTAAAGAAGTAAATAGACCAAGAGTTCTTTCCATAGTAAGAATGTAGTATCAACTACTAGACCACTTGAGCTTTTACATCTTGATCTTTTTGGACTAACCAGAACTGCTAGTCTAGGTGGTAAAAAATATGGTTTAGTCATAGCCAATGACTTTTCAAGATTCAAATTGGTTATCTTCTTAATCCATAAGGATGAAGCTTGTGAGGACTCTAAAGTTTTCTCAAAAAGAGTTTAGAATGAAAAAGGCTTTTCTATTTCATCCATCATATTTGATCATGGTGGTGAATTTGAAAATCATGCTTTCGAAAATTTTTGTAATGAAAATGGTATTTTTCATAATTTCTTTTCTCCTAGAACTCCTCAACAAAATGAAGTTGTTAAAAGGAAGAACATATCTTTGCAAGAAATGGCTTGAACCATGCCTTTAGAAAGTAATTGATTAAAAGGCTTTTGGGCAGAAGCAGTTAACATTGCTTACTATATTCAAAATTGTGTTTTCTTAAAGCCAATGCTCAACATTTCTTACTTTCATATATTTGGATTTAAATGTTTTATACTTAACACAAAGGACAAGCTGGCAAAGTTTGATCCTAAAACAAATCCTGGTGTATTCTTAGGATATTCTTCTGTGTCTAAAGCTTATAGGTATAAAACAAGAAGACTCAGGTTGTGGAGGACACCATACATATATCCTTCAAAGAGAAGAAGAAGGATATAGACCAAAATGTTCGTGACTTGGAAGAGGACATGGAGAATTTGTCTCTAAATAAACAATGATTTTCAAAATCAACAATCACTTCAGATAACCATAAGAGAAAATAATGATGATAAGACTACCATTTCTAAACCTTCTTACCTTTAGCATGTTTCTGATGATATTCTAGAAGATTCAGAAGAGTCCCCCATTAAGATAAGATACATAAGCACAAGAGATTTGAGAGTTGTCTCTCAAAAACTAATTATTAGTGAACCTTTTCATGGAATTAGAACTAGATCCTCCTTTAGAATAGAATCCAACATGGCTTTGATTTCAGAAATACAACTTGAACATATTGATGAAGCACTTTAAGATCAAAGTTGGATAGAAGCAATGCACAAAGAGCTCAATCAATTTGAGAAGAGCAAAGTTTGGACTCTAGTTCCATTGCTTAAAGTACATTCTATCATTGGCACAAGATGGATGTTCAGAAACAAGTTAGATGAAAGTGGAAAGGTAGTCAAAAACAAGGTAAGGCTGGTTGCTTAAGGATACAATCAGCAAGAAGAAATTTACTATGATGAGACATTTGCTCTTGTTGCAAGACCATAAACTATCAAAATGCTGCTTGCTTTTGCAGTATACTATTGCTCTCTATCATATGGATGTTAAATCTGCTTTTTCAAATGGCTTTATTTATGAAAAAGTTTATGTTAAACAACCTCCTAGTTTTGAAAATAAAACTTGTCCTCATTATGTTTTTAAGCTGACAAAAGCTTTATATGGTTTGAAATAAGCTCCAACAGCTTGGTATGAAAGACCTAGTCCTCATTATGTTTTTAAGCTGACAAAAGCTTTATATGGTTTGAAACAAGCTCCAAGAGCTTGGTATGAAAGACCTAGCTTCTTTCTACTTAAAAATATTTTTAAAAGACAAAAAGTTGATACAACATTGTTTATCATGCATAAGAAAGATGATTTTCATATTGCTCAGATTTATGTAAATGATATCATTTTTTGTGCTACTAATCAAAATATGTTCAAGATTTTTTCTAAGCTTATGCAGGGAGAATTTGAGATAAGCATGATAGAAGAGCTCAAATACTTTCTAGGTTTGCAAATAAAGCAACAGAAAATGGGATCCTTATTCATCAAGAAAAATATACTAAGAATCTGCTCAAAAGATTTGATATGGACAAAGCCAAGAGTATTAACATTTCTATGCATCCTTCTCAAGTTCTGGAAGCTAATGAAGATGGAGATAAAGTTTCTGATAAACTTTATCGAGGTATGATTGGCTCATTACTTTATCTAATTGCTAGTAGACCTGACATGCAATTATGGGTATTTGTGCTAGATCAATCTAACCCAAAGCAATTACACTTAAATAATATCAAGAGAACTATGAAATATTTAGTAGATACTACTATTCTTGGTCTCTGGTATGAGAAAGATATTTTTTGTGATGTTATAGGTTACCATGATACTAATTTTGGTAAAGGCAAAGTTGAAAGAAAGAGCACAAGTAGCTACTATTGCTTTCTTGGAAAATCATTGATAACATGGTCAAGCAAGAAGCAAAAAACAATTGCTCTCTCACTTGCTAAAGCTGAATATGTATCTACAGCAAATTGCTATGCTCAGATTCTATGGATTAAGCACCAGTTAGAAGACTTCAACCTAAGGTATAACAAAATGCTTATTCTGTGTGACAACATTAGTTCTATTTACCTTGCTAAAAATCCCATTCCGCATTCTAGCTCTAACCATATAGATATTAAGCATAATTTTATTAGAGATCATGTTTAGAAATGAAATATTGAGCTAAGTTTTGTAAATATAGAAGATTGAATAGCTAATATATTTACAAAACCTCTAGTTGAAGATCATTTCTATTATATTAAGAACCTTCTGAATATAATTAGTTTCTGAGCATACATTGATAACACACAGATCCTATCCACCTAAGCTTCTAAAAGAGCTTAAAGCTAAAATTGAAAAATCCAAGTATGTTTCCCTTCTAAAGAGGGTATCTCAAGAGTTGTTCATAAAGATTAGTTCAAAATAATCTATAGAAGTTGTTCAAAAAGATCAGCTCAGAACTGTCTATAGAAATTGTTTAGAAAGTTGTGTTCAAATGATAATTTAGAAAGGACAAATCGGAAAGGTGCTTTAACTTTTGAGTTTAGAAAGAAGATTTCTTTTAGAAAGTTAATTCAAGCTTCTGATTAGAAAGATGAATGTGAAGAGTCCAGGGAGTTTTAGAACTGAGTTGGTTTTGTAACTTCCCATTATCCCACGTTGCCACGTCTCAATGAAGTAGGAAAATCAAAAGCCATCCCTTTTTAAAACATCATCGTTTAACCTTGAACCCTTCATATTTCCATAACCGTTGGTTATTTCTTTTAATGATCAAACTCATTTACTTACTCTGAAAACCTTTTTTTCCCTTTCAAATTATTGAATTCCCATGTACTGTTTATCATTGTTCATCTTCCCTCAGGTTTTAAACTTTCAAACACCTCTCTACCCTCGCTTTCCATATCAACCCAAACACATTTCTTATTTCTTTCAAGCTCCAACTTTTGTACTCTCAAATAGCTAACAAGGGCTACCAAAGTGTTGCTACATTTTTTAAGATGAAGAAATGCAAGCAAACTTCTAAAACAATTTCTTTAGAAGGCCCATAGCTAGACGGAAAAGTTTCTACTTGGAAAGCTTCACTTCTTTTCCTAAAGTTTTCTACATTTTTGAGTTTCAAGGATGGAATAATTTGCTAAGAATTTTAGAGGACATCTACACAAGGGTGGTTCTTGCCTTTTGTAGCACTCTCATCGTCTCTGATGAAGACAACATCTCACTCGAGCATTGTTTGAAGTTTCAAACTCTAGGTTTTACCTTCTAACATTATTGAGATAAACAACACTCCTAATTGTAACATCCTCCTCTGTACAGTACTATGCTTAAGTCATAGCACCACACTCATGAGTTGTTACTGTTACCTGAGCAGACCTTATTTCACAGCAACTTCAGCCATCTTCGAAAACTTTCGGGGTATCTGGAGATAACACGGAAATAGGAGTGAGAATTTTAAATTCTCAGTAGGATTCTTTAACTATTATACATAATGTCACCATTGTCATCTCCAGTTGCTTCAATTTATTATGAAAAAGGTAAACATGTTATACAAATTGTTCGAAAATATACTATCTGAAGCAAAGTTCATTTAATTCACACACTTGCCATTTGGGTGAACCAATACAAAATCAATTCATGAATTACATTATGAATGATAACTGAAACGTATTAAAATACAATAGCACCAATATACTGAAAACATAAAATCTGCACACGCCTTTACTTGTATTTGAATTTATGCAGATACACATAATTTTCTTTTCTTCCTTTATCTTCCTTTACTTGTTACACATATTCCAGAGTACGATCATCATGTCATACTCCATCGGGATGTGATCGCCATGTCACATTCCTTAGGGTGTAGGATCATTATGCCACATTCTAGAATATGATAGCCATGTCATGCCCCATCAGAGCGTGATCGCCATGTCACGTTCTTTAGAAATATGGACTCATCATCATATCTTTCATCATAGAATCTTTATATGCCACATTCCAGAGTATGATCTCCATGTCATACCCCATCAGAGTGTGATCGCCATGTCACATTCCTGAGGAATATGGAACCTTCGTCATATCTTTTAACTGCCTTCATAGGGAGGGATCCAATTAATTGCCTCCAAGTGAAGGGACCCAATCTTATCATATTTAACTGCCTTCATGAGGAGGGACCTCATAACTGCTCCAGGTGAAGGAATCCACATTTAATATATTCATATCCTTTCATTCTCATACATAATCATGCATAGACATGCTGAATGCACTCATACATATGCTTCATTATTTACTTTTATATATCCTTGCATCTAGAATTTCATATTCATAACTTAAATCTTCATAACACAAGCTATTATAACTTCATATGATTCTGCCGAAAATTCGGCAACATAACGGAACATGTCCGCTTTTCCATGAATAGTGCCAATACTCAGAAAATCAATTGTATAGAGAAATCATAACACTTCATTCACAATTCATTCATCAAATTCATGGGCACAATTGTTACATTTAAAATATGGTTGCTGTCTTAACACTTTCATTCAACCCAGTTTTTGTAAATTAGGCCACAATTTCATTTTAACTCATCCAGATCTCAATTTTGGATATGTTAGAATGTTATGTGTCTAATTTCTAACCTCTTTAGTCTTATCTAATTTTGATAAATATAGCTCGAGTTATTTAAGTTTTATCCCGGCCTGCCCTGTAGCTGGCCAGAATTGCACACTTAAAAGTAAAAATCCATTAAAAATTGAAAACTAGTTCAAATCATAGAAAATTGGTATCATATTAAAGCTAACAGGACAAGCTTTTATTTTCAGAAGTTCTATTTCATTTACTTTAGTAGAGCTCGAGTTATAAGCCCCAAAATCTAACTTTCCTAAACTGTCCTATTTTGGCCTAGTTTGGACGTACGGCAATTTCTTTGAACCACTGGGAGCAAACCGGACTGTATCTAACTTTGAAATTTTTATGAAATGTTTTACTATGTGTAAGCTTTCTAAGAAAGTTAGTTTCATTTAATTCCAAATCATATAGAGCAAGTTTTCCCTGAACAACTTGGTCTACCCAGAATCAAACTCAAAAACCTAGGTCAAATTTCCAAAATTCATATCTCTCACTATACTAATCCAATTCCTTATATTATATATGTATGGAAAGCCCTGAATGTCTAGTTTCATATAAAAATAGTTTTATTAAATTTAAATGGCTGTAGGCAGAGCCGTACACTCCGCCGTACGGACTGTCGAGGGAAAAGCCCTAACAGCCTCTTGAACTCATGATTTCCTTAAATCAATCCACCCAATTTTCAATCCTAGCTCAATCATACATCCTAAACCACCCATAATCCATCATATTCAACCAATATAACATCAAAACAAAGGGAGAAGGGAAGCCCTAGGCTACCCCAAATCAGAGGAAAACAAGAGAAAAGACGAAGTTCATACCTCAAATTGATGTAGCAACTAGCTAGAATTGAGCTCTTGGTGGAAGAAGTGGATAAGGCTTGAAGTTTTGAGGAAAATGAAGTGAAAATCGGAGAAGGAAGAGTGAGGAATGGCCAGCTGAAGAGGGAGCACGAAAATGAGGGAGTCAGAGGGGGTTTTAGAGTCTTAAAGCATGACAAATTAGTGGTGATTGGTGGAGGCTTGAATGGTGTACATTGAGCCAAGTCTCTCCACTCTTTGGGCAGCCACTTGGTGCCACTTAGGTGGGGAAATGGTGGCTGAATTTTAGCCACTCTTTCTAGGGTTTCTAGTGTAGAATTCTATTGGTCCAGTTCTGGTGGTTTAAAATACCGAATCTCTACTGATTTCTTGCAAATCAGCAAAATGATTTTGAAGAATTTTGTGATGTTTTCTATATGTCTATTTTAATTCTTCTTAATCCTAATCTCTCTAATTAACTTCTAATCAACTCCTAGTTAACCTTTAATTAACTTTTAATTAACTTTACAAACTCAATAAAAATGAATAAATTGATTAACGATGTAACTTAAATGTTTTGCAAATTTCGGGTCTTCTGTTTTCTGTTTTCCACGCTAATGGCATTTTAGTAATTTTGAGCAAGTCTAGGGGCATCCCATGTCATTTCACATATGGATACCTTCGTGGCTCAATCAACCGAGGTTTAGGTTTCTACATTTTCGCTACGTGATTCTTCTTCGTTTAAAACCTTATTCTACTAATCCTATTAATATAGGGACCTAAATATCATTTTTTAAAAAGTTCAGGGGCAAGGTTGTAAATAATAATAGTTTGCCCAAGGACATTTTCATCATTTCCTATTACGTTATATGGGGATGTTACACTAATGATGGTATCTTGTGTCATTGTGTAGAAAACTGGTGGGAAGAACTTGGTGCCACCGAGAAAAAAGTTGTAGAAACTGTCATAGGAAAAAGAAATATCAAAGTAAGAGATATTTGAACTTCTTATTTACTTATTCCTGTTAGGGTTGTATATTCTATGGTTCAGCACACTGTGCTACCTATGACTGGTAACATAGATGTCATGACTAAGGTAGACCAAATGGTGGTTATAGGATGAGGTAGCATAAGAAGGGGGTTGAATCATGCTTCAAATTAAATTTTAGCTCCTAAAAAACTTTTAAAACAACTTTCTCAAGTCTTAGACTTGGAGTATGGAAGCAATTGAGTTAGAAATAAAATTAGCTATTTCATGAATATTTTATTATGCAGTGAATAAAATTGTGCACTAAATTAGAAACTTAATGGACAATGATATAAAAGAGTAAAACGGATAGAATGATCACATAGAGAATTTTTACACTAGTTCAACCAACTACTACCTATGTCCAGTCTCCAACACTTTGTTGAGATTTTATAAATTGAGTATTGTTTTTCCCAAGATTCTCTAAGCTTTTACAATTGAGTAGTTTTCTCAAGCCTCTTCAAGCTATACTGAGTAGTATTTTATCCTAGCTTCTCCAAACTCACAAAGACCACTAACGAGCCAGTTATCAATAAACAGATTTGAGGTTTGTGTTTAATACACTCATACTAAATCTCCCAAAAGCTTAGATGTAATGTATGTGACTTTTCTAACTTCTCAATATGAGAATTTTGGCTAATACGAAGCAAAAGAGAAGATTTTTCAGCTCAAAAGTTACAATAAGTAACCTTTTTAGTTGTTTAGAAGATTGAGAAAGAAGAGTTATTGAATGACCTTGGATAGCGCAGAGTGTTCAATGGTTCACCAACTTCTAGCTTTTTATAGACTTCAAAAATATATCCGTTAAAGCTTGTAGATTGGTAGCGAGTGTCGTAACCTACTCCAAATTACAATTTTAAAATTTAATTACACTACTTGTAGGATAGTGCAACCAAGGTCATCTCACAAGGATGCTTATGAATATTTGATTAGTAACAAGGGGGTTTTGTTTACACGCAAGAAAACTAATTAAGAAAAGAAACTAACCACTAAAATGGACACTAGCTCAAGGATTTCCCAAGGTCAAAAGCATATCTGTCATAAACGCGCATATGATCAAACACATGGTGTGTGTAACATCTATCGTTTTTCACCTAATTATTCGGTTTTATCGAATAATTGAGAATAATTAAAATTCGGATAAGCAATTATTTAGACTCAATTGATTAGCAATTACTTGAGTTTAGATATGAGAGAATTAAGTTAGAGTATAGGAGATTTTATAAAATTTTATTGAAAACCGATTTATCGATTTAAAGGAAATTGGTAAAATTACGGTATTTTAAACTGTCGGAACCGGACCAATAGAATTGCAAGCTTTAAACCCTATTTTTAGTGGCTGATAACTCAGCCACTTACCACCTAAAAGTGGCGCAACAAAGGCCACACTTCATGGAGAAGCTTGGCTGAATTTTAGCTAAGCATTCTAGACCAATCAAATTCAAGAAAAAGCCACCTAAACACCACTTCTCCCATCAGATTTTTCTGCTTCTCTTTCACCCATTCTAACCCCTTTTTCAGCACCACTTTCTCACCTCTCATTCAGCTCTCTTTCTCTCTTTTTCACACACAAAACTCCAGCCAACATCAAACCAATTCAAGCTTTGCTCATCCAAGCCTTCAAAATCCAGCAAAATCACTTGGAACAAAGGTAGGAGTTTAATACTTGCATCAAATCTGTGGATTTGGCTGGCTGGGCTTGAATTATTTTCAACTTCTTTGATGCGTTAAATGAATGTTTATGATAATATGTGATTGGTTTTGGGCTGTTTGTTTGATTAAAACCGAAGTGGAAGCAAGAAAGCATGAAAATAGAAAGAGTTGATGGGTTAGAGAACCAAAAACCCTCGGCAGTCTTTACGGCGGAGTGTACGGCTCCGCCTACAGCCGATTAAATTGGATGGAATCATTTTTATATGAAACTAGACATCTAGGGATTTCCATAGATATATCATATAAGGCTTTTGGATTAGCAATGAGAGAGATATGATTTTTTGAATTTTGACCTAGGGTTTTGACTCTGGTTCTGGGCAAACTGGGTTGTTCAGGGTAGAACTCGCCATATACCACTTGAAAATGAGTGGAACTAACTTTTTTAGAAAGCTTACACATAGAAGAATGTCCCATAAAAATTTCAGAATTAGATAAGGTCCCAGTTGCTCCCAGTGATCCAAGAAAGTTGCCCTATGTCCAAACTGGGCCAGAACAGGGCAGTTTAGTAAGGTTAGAATTCGGGGCTTGTAACTCGAGCCCTACTGAGCCAAATGGAATGGAACTTTTTGAAAATGAAAATTTAACCTGTTATCTTTGATATGAGTCCAATTTCGTGTAATTTGAGTCAGTTTTCGATTTTTAGTGGATTTTTACTTTTAGTTGCCTGATTCTGGCTAGCCATTGGGCAGGCTGGGATAAAATCTGGATATCTTGAGTTGTAGACATCAAAATTAAATGGGACCAAAAGGTTAGAAACTAGACACATAAGGCTACAACATATATAAAAATTAGATTCAAATGAGTTAAATTGAAATAAAGGTGAGATATACCATAACCAGGCAGAATGAGGCAGAATGAGCTAAAAGCCCTATTGATGCTTGTTGAAACTAATGAATGAGTCTATGAATGCATATGCATAATTACTGCTCTATACTAAAATTGCAAATTGTCTAAATGTTCTGGTATGTTGGCACTATTCATGGGGAAGCGGACACATTCCGTTATGCTGCCGAAATTTCGGTAGAACCCATGCACAAGTTATGAATTGCATGTTAATGCATATGCATTTCAAGGCAAGTTATGAAAGTTATGATAAGAATTATGTTACTATGAAAGTTCCATGCTACTTGGGCCAGCCCCGAATAAGAAGTTAAGGGGAA
This sequence comes from Pterocarpus santalinus, assembly GCA_031439595.1. Classification (NCBI taxonomy): domain Eukaryota; kingdom Viridiplantae; phylum Streptophyta; class Magnoliopsida; order Fabales; family Fabaceae; genus Pterocarpus; species Pterocarpus santalinus. The sequence goes on along the minus strand of CM062532.1, from coordinate 42,422,605 downwards.
TAGATCGGTGGGAAGGTTGGGGAAAGTAAACCCGGCATTCCTGTATAGGAACGAGCTCGATCCTGAAAAGCAGACTATTACCCAGGAGTCTAAATAGCCAAGAACTCCCAGGGGACAAAGAGATGGAAACTGATGAAAAGTAATGTAAAATGCTTATGAAGAAAGGTTTATGATGAAGTCTGCATGATCACATGACTGCATGATTACATGAAATAATTATGTCAAGATGATTACAATTGTCTGTTATACTTGCTCACTGCTATTCATTTATTTATTCTGCTTATCATTCTATGTATCAGTAATAGTAATCTATTTTGTTTCTTATGTCAACTAAAGTAAAACTGAACCTTGCCTCGGACCAGATTTTTTCTTAAACTCATTAAAACGGACAGCCTAATTTGAACACATGCTCTTATAATTAAATAAAAACCGAGGCAACTGAGAATGAATGTGACGTCAGAAAAACGCCGTACATGAACCCTACTGAGAATTTCTTGAAATTCTCACCCCGTGTTATATTTCCGCATCATTCTCAGACGCTGGCAAAGGGCTCAACGGCCACTCCTTTCACTGAGATCCCAGACTTGTAACTTCACCATGACTCCGAGTTGGACTCGTTGGACATAGTCTGCTCTTGCTATTTCTGCCTCTGCTTTGTAGCAATAGGAATCTTTCTGTTCCTTTATTTCATCTGCTGTTAATATATATATGTATAAACTGAAGCCTTGGCTTCCAACCTACATATGTGCGTATACAGTTGATACTATATCACTTATTCGTATCTTTTCTGTTATGTTATATTAGACTATGTTACGTTTTATACGGCTACTCACGTTCATCATACAACAGCACGCCGTTTCAACTGTTTAGTGATATTAATCACGAAAAATAAGCAGAATGTTAACACGGTAACATGGATTACCTAATTTCATGCTATGACTTAAGCATAACATCAAATTAGTAGGGTGTTACAGTGTGTGGCTAACTTGAGCTATCAAAGAGATCTCTACTAACAACCCCATAATTCTACCTAGAAACCTCTAGGCATTCAACCAGCATACAATTGATTAGATAATTGAGACCACAACTCTAATTAACTTATGTTGATTTTTAGCCCCAATTGCATTAGCTTGGGTTTGGACCTAAAGCCAATTTCTAATTCTTCAATTAATCAAGTTTATACTAATTAACCAATTAGTAATCATCCAACTAATTCCTCATGTATAAGCCCACATATCAATACCGTTCACGGCAAGCATATAAAAGAGTAAGAGGCAAAGAATTAATAAAACACATCACACATTGAAATTAAAGAGTAAGGTTTCAAGATACAACTCTTGAAGCCCTTTGGAGAATCCCTAATCTAGCCTCCAAATCTACTCCTCCATGGGAATTTACAACCAAAATAGAAAATAAAGAGTGGTAGTGGAAAGATGAGAGGGTGAGAAGAAGAGAGGAGAGAAAAGAGAGAAAACTAATCTACTTTAATCTAAAGAGAGAACCTAAATTCCTAAGAATGAGACTTCCTCTCGCGTCCCTATTTTCTCACTATTTATCAGACCACAAATGTGAAAATCCAACATGATCCTTGAGTCCAAATTACTTCTCTACCTCTTATCTTTAATTGGACACCTAATTTGCTTAATTTTGACTTGAAATGAATGAGTTACGGCCCAATCTTTGTAGCATATCCAGGTTGTACCTCTATTCCCATTAGACAATTTCAACATCCAATAAGCCTACAAAGATGTTATTATTTTGGAAAGTATCTTCATATGACTAGGAACTTTATGTCTTAGCTTTCAAATGGCACCAGTTTTGCCTCAATCCAATATCTAGAAGTCAAGTTATGGCCCAATTAGTATACGTTACTTAGATTCTAACAGCAGCAGCCTTGTTCTGCTTTTGTGGCCCAATTCGATCTAATAGTTATCTTTGTTAGCTTTTGACTTCTTCATAAAAGTTGTAGATATTTCTCTCAGCTTTGTTACAATATAAAATTTGTAATTTTTAGAGGTCTAAAATTAAATATATGCTCAAAATACAAAAGTAGTATAAATTTGTAATAATGTTAAAAAATATAAGTAAGCCCAATTAGAGCCTAAACTTATAACATGTGTCTAGTATTGTTCAATTAAGCACAAAAGAGGTCCAATAGATTAAATATGAGGATTAATTAATGTATCAAAATGTTACTTATCAAATTTTCCCACACTTAGCTTTTTGCATGTCCTCATGCAAAATCGAAAATATGCACAACGGTGCCAAAAGGAAACATCATATCTGAAACAAACACACAAGTCCTAGAAATGAAAAATGATAAACAACATGAAAAGAAAAAATTCCCAATAGATCCTCAAGAGTGTCACGCATATAGGCGAAAAACACACACAAGGCATCAAGAAATTCGATAATCAAGACACATCTCTACAAAGATGCAAGTAAGGCAAAAATTACTCCAAAAATCATGGATCAAGTATAGAGGACCTCACAAGATATTGTGTTTAGTATTCTTACTCTCAGGTGTTTACAGTTCAATTATACCACTCAAATCACTTCAAAAGAAAAAGCACTACCATAAGCTTGCTTATCATCTAATTCTCCACTACTCAAAAACATGCACATACAAATCAAGAGGACTTTATTCAAAGTTGTAATGGGACCAAGGTAAGAGTAGGGAAATAATAATGATATGCAAGGTTAAAACCAAAAAGAATAGAAGAACATTGGCAAAGAGATAAGGTCACAAATGTGAAGGCTCTCCTCAAATTCAAGTAATGCAACAAATAACTCTCTTTTAACCCACTTCTTCAATTTCTTTTTTGTCAAAATTGCCCCAATTTATTGACTTTTTCTTTTTTTTCTATTTTTTTTACATTTTTCCTTTTTTCCTTTCTTCTTTTTTTTTAATTTTTTCATTTATTCCCTTTTTCTCTTTTCACCACTTTGTACCCCCTACACTTAAAGTCTTGCATGTCCTCATGCAAACTCCCACACTTATGTTAATGCATATTGCTAATGATAACCAATAGTCTCGTAATCTCTAAGGCTAGGTAGAATCATGGTTTTTCGCTTTAGGTTTGTAATGTGCTAAAAACAAAGAATAGGTAAAAAAGTTCAAAAGGGCTCTACAAGGGGGAAAATACAAGAGTGGCTATTGGTTAAGTGGCTAATCACAAAATAAATGTCTCAATCATGTTCATGTATGCAAATGAATGGTGTAGCCTCAAAAAGAATCAAAACAAGTTCTAGAGTGATAAATTCTATGAGGGAACAAAACATATAAGAAAGAAAAGAATCGCATGTAATGCAACCATCCCAAAAGAAGGCTCAAAAGCGCATATGGGTCATGTCCAACATATGCAATTCAAGCAATTGAAGATCAATCTACCAAGCATGTAAAACATAAAGAATGAGATGAAAAGTCAAGCATGTTAAAATCTTAAGTCATGAATGTCTAATGCCTAAAGTTAATAACTCAAGAATCACCGCCATAAAAAATCCAACTAAACAATATAACTAACTTACGAAATCTAACACTAAACATATTTTATTCTAAAAGTAAAATGTAACACCCTACCAATTTAATGTTATGCTTAAGTCACAGTATGAAATTAAGTAGATCGTGTTACCGTGTTAATACTCTGCTTACTATTTATTTATCATATTACATCTTCTTTTTTTTTTTGTAAATAGTTAAAACGACGCATTGTATAATGAACGTGCTCAACGTCGTAGAACGTAACAAAAAAGATAAGTGGGGCCAATGTACCAAAAAGAAGGCCCGTGTCAGTCAAATCGATCTTATGGGGTCCTTAGAGGACATTTTAACTAACTGATATACATGCGACTAAGTCTATGACCCAATGCTTCACATTGCCAAAAGAGGGCCATGCTGTACAATAGAACTCTCAGTCGGGATCTACTCGGTCAAGTAGCCATCGGCCACACCAGGCCCAGCTGGGGAGTAGTCCATACTAGCTCCCGAGGAGGATAATGAGCTTGTGGCCTCGGAAGGGTCGCTTTCAGAACTAAGCGGAATGTCTGGAATCACCTGCAGAGGTGACTCTGGTGGAGGGTTAGCAGGAGCTACAGGTGCTCGGGGGTTGGAGCTGCTGGACGAGGGCGTACCATGTGCAACGGGACCGCAATATATGGTGTTGCAGGGTCAAAAGTAGGGTGAAATAGGGGAACAGCAAAATTCCTATTGCTAAAAAGGTAGAAATGGAAATTGCAGGAGCCGACTATGTACAGCGATTCCAGTATGGGATCATGGTGGAGCTGCAGGTCGGGAATCTCAAGTAAATAGAGTGGTCGTCAAGTCCATCACTAGCGTCTGAGAATGATGTGGAAATACAAAGTGAAGTGAGAATTTAAAGAATTTCTCAGTAGAGTTCGCATATGGTGTTTAACTGACATCACATTCATTCTCAGTTGCCTTGGTTTTTATTTAATTACAAGAGCATGGCATCAAATTGAACTATCCACATTTAATAGGTTTACGAAAAATGTCTGGTCCGAGGTAATGTTCAATTTTACTTAAGACAGCATAAGAAACAGAATAACTACTAAATAGTAATGTACAGAATAATGAGCAGAATAAATGAACATACAACAGTAAGTAAACATAACAGTCATACTGACTATTCAATGTAATCATGCAAAACTCATTCTTGAACTTGTCTTTGTAAAATTCTCCTTTACTTGGTCCCCTGGGAGTTCTTGGCTATTTAAACTCCTAGGTAATAGTTTGCTTTTCAAGATCGAGCTCGTTCCTATATAAGAATGCCGGGTTTACTTTTCCCGACCTTCCCACCTATCTATTCCCCTTAACTTTAATCTGGGGCTGGCCCAAGTATCATCGAACTTTCATCATAACATAACATTTATGAACTCATAACGTAACCTTTATAGACTTCTGGCAATTGCACATGGATCTCAATATATATTATAACTTATGCATAAGATTTATCAAAATTTCAACAGCATAACGGAATGTGTCCACTTCCCCATGAATAGTGCCAGTACTCAGAACACCAAATTTTCAGGAAACTCGTAACATGCCATCCACATTCTCAAACATCAATCTCATAGGAATAATTTTCACATTTAACACATAGTTGCTATTCCAGCTCATTCATTCAACCCGATTTTTGTAAATCAAGCTAAAATTTCTATTTAACTTATCTGGACCTTAATTTTAGATTGTTAGAGTATTATGTGTCTATTTTCTAACCTCTTTGGTTCCATCTAATTTTGATAAGTATAGCTCAAGTTATTTAAGTTTTATCCCGGCTTGTCTTGAGACTGGCCAGAATTACACACTTGAAAGTAAAAATCCACTAAAAATTGAAAACCAATTCAAATAATATGAAATTGGTATCATATTAAAGCTAACAGAACAAGATTTCATTTGCAAGAAGTTCCATTTCATTTGCTTTAGTAGAACTCAAGTTATAAGCCCCGAAATTTGACATTCCTGAACTGCCTTATTTTGACCTAGTTTGGACATAGGGCAATTTCTCTGAACTAGTGGGAGCAAAAAGGACTGTATCTAACTTTGAAATTTTTATGGGATTCTCTTCTATATGTAAGCTTTCTAACAAAGTTAGTTTCATTCAATTCCAAGTCGTATAGGGCAAGTTTTGCCCTGAAAAACCTAGTCTGCCTAGAATCAAACTCAAAAACCTAGGTTAAACTTCAAAAATTCATATATCTCTCAATACTTATCCAATGGCCTTATATGATATATATATATATGCAAAGCCCTGAATGTCTAGCTTCATATAAAACTATTTTCATCGAATTTGAATGGCTGTAGGCAGAGCTATACACTCCGCCATATGGACTGCCGAGCCAATTTGGTCTCGCAGCCCCTCATATCTTCCTATTCTCACTTTTTCCTACTCCTTAATCAAATTTAAACACAAAAACAGCCAAAAATAATTATATTCATTCACTAATCACATCAAGAAATGAGAAGATAAAGCCAAAATCAGCCACCCATAATCAGAATAAAAAGAACAAAATTGAACCTCTACCTCTTTGTATGTAATCTTGCTAAGTTTTGGAGTTTGGTTGAGAGGAGAAGAGAAGAAGAAGAGGAGAAGAGAAAAAGGAAGACTGAAGCAAGGAGATAGTGGTGCAAATCAGCAGGAAACAAAGGAGAAAAATCTGATTTAAGCATTGAAGAGATAATTGGCTTTGTGAGTTTTGGTTGGCTGAAATTTTGTTGATAAAGTTCTGCCATGTTTCCCTTCTTTTGTGGCTACAAATTATTCTCCATTTTCCCTAAAATTGGAATTCATTTTCATTCCGTATGAAATCAGAGCTCGTCTCCATTCTGCTTAAAGTTGGAACTCATGTCCATTTTATTTGAACTTGGAGATTAATTCGGATATCGGAACCCATGTCCATTTTATACCTAATGTGGAACTCGGAACTTAGGAAACACAAAAGTCTTGGAAGACTAATTGTGGCTTAAAGTCGGAGATCGGAAATCACGCAGCAAACAAAGCACCTTAAAATCGAAAGTCAAGGACAAGAATATGAAACCTAAAATACTTAAACCTGGAAGTTGAGGATCTTCAACATAAACTTAGAAGTTAGTACCAGAATATAAAACCTTATATCCGCATCTCGGAAGTCGATAACAAGTACGCTTTAAAACTCTTATTACACGAAATTCTAAAACTCGGTCCAGGATCAATCTTGGAGATCGATTAACAACCCCGGAAGTCGGGAATTAAAACATTAACCTTATGCACTAGGAAGTCGGAACTTATATAATCTTGGAACTCAATTCAATCTCAGAAGTTGGTCATAAGCTCAAACTTAGGAACATCAATAGAAATGAAAAGCTCTTGGAAATAAATTCGGAGATCAGAACTCGTATCTAACTTGGAAATCAATTTGGAGGTCGGAACTCATGGTGGATGCTACATAAAATGCAAGACAGAAAATTAAAAAGGAAAAAAGTGATGAGAGCTCCCTCATGGTGGTTTATGTTGAAATTTGTCCAGGAATTCCCACCAAGGTTTGCATCTTTTGCTTCCACCAAGATTCCACAAAATGTAGACCATCTTTTGGGCCTTAAAACTATTTTTTTCCTTGGACCCCAATGTTGATGACTGCAGTGCATCCCTTGGAATCGTGAAGCTACACCTGGTCCGCATATCCCAGAAGCAAACTACTCCTAATGGGGAAGGATTTGTATCCCCAAAAGGATTCTTCCACCTTAATCTACCTCCATCAAGCTCCCTTGAAGTATCAACTACTACCTCCTCATGCATCTTTCAGATAGCTCGAAGTTGGGCATAGTTCTCCAAATATGCATATTCATGTGGGCCCAAAATGTGCTCAAGAGAGAGAAACTCCAACTCTGATGAAAGTGGCTGGGTGTAGGGGGAGGTAATGGGGTGAGGAGAATAGTCTCTTATATTTGAGCCTCTGTTGCTTGAATCTGTTTTGTTAACCTCTCATTGTCATGCTTATCATCTCTCATATAATCACTTGCCTCAACTGCACTTTTTTTACACAACTCAACACCAACACAATGGTCACAAAAGAAGTCACCACTATAGTTATCAGTATTAAAAGGATTAGGGAAGTCTTCTTGGGCACTATCCTAACACCCCATAGCCAGATCATCAATCATACTATCAGTATAAGCAGTATCACATTCTCTTGGCACTAGAGGATCTCCTCTTCGGCATGCCTCAATCTTAGCACATATTTGGCAGATGTTAACACTGTCATGGTCAGTACATATGAAACCAACAAAATCATCAAAGACTAGATAAAGGAATGCAGCATATAGATCACTCAAAGGTTCTTATGAAGAAGCAGAAATCTCCATGAACATAGACATGGTCATATCCTCAACACAAACAAGATCATGGGATGTCTCCTCAAACAGCTTCTCATGTAATGGCTCATCCAGACCATCCTCTGCAACAGAACTATAATCCATTCCCTCTACTACTGCATGTGAATGTGCATTTGACAAGTATGCCACAAGAGAGGGAACAATATAGTAAAATATTTGGGTGGACTCTGGGTCTCAAATTGGCTTTTTTCAGGTCTAGTAGTTGGCTCAAGTATTGGCTTATTTGAAACACTCTCCTCAAGAATAGGAATAGTGTTGAATAGGGGTTGGGTAGACTCTAGAGCTTGCATCTAGCTCCATGTAGAAGTTAGCTGGCTTAACTCTATTTGCAAGTCTTGAATGGTTGCATCATTCCTTTACTGCCATTGAAGGTTACTCTCCTCCAATTGCTTCATTAAGTCTAGCAAAGAAGGCTCAGATGGAGTGGTCACTGAATTCTCTAACTGTTGCATTATAGATAGTGGCTGGAACTATAGCTGTTGATACGACTATTGGAATGGTTGCATGTCCTGCTGAAGCATAGGTGGCGATAGTTAGAATTTTTTATGATGATACTGAAGTGATGGCATGGGTGTGCTATCATATCCCAGATTGAGATTGTCATTCCACCCAACATGACATGTGTATGAGTAAGAATGACATCTCTGCTGCAGTTGCTGGATGGGGTTCTTTCTAACTAATTGCTCCAACCAATATGCCAACTCATCTGATTGGTGCTCTACTCTTTAGTAATAACCACTAGAACCATCATCAACTGCTCCAGTTCCTATAACATTCTAAATAGCATATATCTAGGAGCTAGGAGGTACATTAGTAAACATGATGAACAAAGTAGAAGTAATGAAAAAAAATGCAAAAAGAAACTAAGAAACAAACAAAAGAAACTATGTACAAAATGATATTACACTAAAAATTAAAAATAAGTAAGCAAAGATGACTTACAAAATGTAAAGATAATAGGAATTAATTTGTTTTTTTATTTTATTTTTTTGAATACCACACTGATAAGTAACATTTTGATGCATTGATTAACCCTCATATTTAGCTTATTGGACCTCTTTTGTGCTTAATTGAACAATATTGGGCACATTTTATAAATTTGGACTCTAATTGGGCTTAATTGTATTTTTCAGTATTATTACAAATTTATACTATTTTTGTGTTATGGGCGTATCTTGAGTTGTAGATATCTAAAACTTACAAATTTTATATTGCAGAAAAGCTGAGAGAAAGATCTACAACTTTGATGAAGAAGTCAAAAACTAATTCAGATGTCTATTAGGATGAATTGGGCCACAAAGTCAGAATAAGGCTGCTCTGCTGGAACCAGAGCAATGTGCACTAATTGGACCATAACTTGAGTTGTAGACATTGGATTGAGGTGAATCTGGTGCCATTTGAAAGCTAAGATATACATCTTCAATTCTTATGAGAACTCTCCAAAATAATGACATCTTGATGGACTTATTAGCTGTTGAATTTGATTGACGTGAATAAATGTACAACCTGGACATGCTATAAAGATTGGGTCATAACTCTCTCATTTCAAGTCCAAATAAAGCAAATTGGGTGTCCAATCAAAGCTAAGAGGCAAAGGATTAATTTGTCCTAAAGTGTATTTTTGGATTTTCACATTCGAGGTCTGAGAAGAGGAGAGAAAACCAAAATGCGAAAGAGACACTCCTCTCCAACATTTTTCATTTTTCTCTCTTCTCTTCTCCTCTCCTCTTCTTTTCTTTTCTTTTCCTTTCATTTTGTAAGATACTTGTTTTGGGTTCTATTTTGTAACCTTCACTGCTATGGAGGAGTAGGACTTCAAGTTAGTTCAAGGAGACTCCAAGGCATTATGGTTGTAATCTTGAAACCCTATACTTGAATCTCAATCATGTTTGTTTTATTCATTCTTTCCCCTCTTTTATTAGTAAACCTCCATTGAATAGTATTGATATATGGGTTTATGAATAAGGAATTAGTTGGGTGATTGCTAATTGCTCAATTGGTATGAACTTGATTAATTAAAGAATTAGGAATTGGGTTTGGGTTCAAACCCTCGCTAATACAATTGGGGCTAGAAAATAACATAGGTTAATTAGAGTTGAGTTCTCAATTATCTAATCAATTGTATGTTGGTTGAATGCCTAGAGGTCTCTAGGTAGAATTATGGGGTTATTAGTAGAGGTTTCTCTAGTAGCTCAAATTAGTCACACTCCATGTGTTTGATATATTGTGTGTTAGTGATTAATTCACCTTATGCCTAAGAAACTCTTTGAACTAGTGTTTATTTTTATTTCACTTAATTTTCTTTTATAGCTTATTTACTACATGTTTACACAAAGTCCCTTGTTACTTAACTAGATAGCAACAACATCCTTGTAAGATGACCTTAGTTGCAATATACTTCAAATTTAGTGTAATTAAATATTTTAAAATTATAATTTGGAGCCAGTTACAACACTCATTACCACACACAATTAAAACTGCACCTAATTGAAACATGAAAATGCAATAAAAATTATTAAAAATTCAACAAATTGGTTAAAACAGTGGAATTTGGCCAAATATGTATGTAAGGGAATTTCTATTTTCCCTATTTGCTTGTATATGTATATGTATATCACAGTAGCACCGCTAAGTGTGATATTATGACTTAAACATAATATTATAGTTAGGAGGATGTTGTGTTTTGATGTTAGGGCACTTCGTCCTAACCGGACCTAGGGATGGATTGACTATGCTTTTGAAGCATACATTGAAAGTCTAGAAAAGTTATGCTTTAGGTCGTTGCATGATAACGACATAGGTGTTTGTGCATGGCAGTCTTGTTATATATGATATAGTTTATATGTTACACTTAACTGTATGTTGAGCCTGATCACCTCAATAGAATGTTCTATTCAGGCAGGAATCTATGGCATCCAGTTAGCTTATTATGGATAATAGAATTTTGAAGGCCAAATTCTTTTAAAAGGTGGATAGTATTGTAACATCCTAATTTAGCTAATTAACATTATCAATACTATTTAATAATTAATTATTAGATAAATTATAGATATGCAAGAAGGTAACAAGGAAATATTAACTAGAGGGTCATGTGATTACAAATTTTCTCTGTAGTAAAATATAATAATGTTTTACCCGGTTGGAGAAAATATCTTATTAGCAGTTTCTTTAACATAAAAAACTGATCTGGTAGGGATCTATAATATAAAAGAACATAAATATCTCCTTAAAAGCCCTGGAATGTATGGCTAGAAATTAGCTGCACTAGTCATTTTTGCGGAAAAAGGATGACCACATGATGGAACTTAAGGAAATTTAATTTTCCTTTTAAGTCCAATTTCCTTTAAATATCAAAAATTAGAAGAAGGATGAACATATTTCTTTCTCTCCCCTCTTGCATTTCAGCCAGCCCCCCTTATATCTCTCCCTTCATTTTTGATTTCTAAGCTACCCAAGTTCTTGCACTTTTCTTGTTCTCACTCAAATCATCTAACCATTTTACTTGTTCACCATCAAATAACTCTTATTCAAGCTAAAAACTCCTTCCTTTAGGCCACGTAAATTCAGTCAAAGAAGAGCAAGAAGGAGGTTGGTGATCATCTTCGGGTTTTGAAGAAGTTGAAGGCACCAAAAGATCAAAACTTGAAGAGTTTAAAGCTTTGGATTCAAGGTAGGCACCTAAACTATCTTATATATGGTTATGTTGTTAGATGAGCTAGGGTCTTGTATTCCTTTGTTTCTCATATCTCTTGGCTGGAAATGATGTTCTTTAGGCTCATATTAATGAGTTAGAACTAGTAAAACTCAAGCTAATGAAAGAAATAAGTTAGGAACTCAAGGATATTCATGAACACCAAATAGGAAAATAGGATAACTCTAGACAGTATTAGGTCTGTGAGATATATCTTGAGTAAGGGACCTTTAATTTAAGTGAAACCAATTTTAGATAAAACCTAACTCATAGAGAGTATACTCACAAAATTTGAAGTTCATTAGACATAAGATGAATAAGTTATAAATTTTTCTAGAAGCTATAGGTGGAGTGACTCATGTTTGGGCAAGGTGTATTCTAATGGGCATAACCTACCCTATAAATCTGTAAATTGAGTGCAACTAATTTTGCTAGAAAGCTAACACATAAGAAAACAAGCTCGTAATTTTTGAGATCTAAACACCCACCAAGTTGCTACCAGTAATTCCACAAAATTATCCCATGCTCTATGGGTCCTGAAACAAGACAACTACAATGTAGAGCTTATATCCTAAGCTCTGCTTAACTAAATTGAGCGGGGCTTAGTTTCTTTGAAATATAAGATTTTAGAGAAAATGGATAAGAATTGGAATTTTAGTAATTTTTTCCATTCTAAAGTCCAAATCAGCCCCAAAATAGGACTATTGTCACTGGTTCAAGACTAGTATCCTAGTTCCGTTTTCATGAAATAGAAACCAGTGTTCCGAATTCTAAGTTTATCGTGAGAGACAATTTGAGTGAGATTAGAACACTCATCTTGGAAAAGTGAATGTTAATGTCTATCCACTTTTACTGGTCATGATTGGGCTCCTATATCTAAGGTCTAAGCTTGAAGGTTCAGGATCGAGTGTCCTAGGTTTGGGGTCAAGGTTGTGCACTAGGAGCATGGGATGAGTTCCGAGATACGAGTTCTACTCGACCATGAGCAGGGATGCTTGTATGTTCCAAGTTCACATGATAAAAGATAAGGAAGCTAAGTCTGGAATTAATGGGAGTACCAGATTTATCTCGGCTTTGAGTTACAAGTCCCTAGCCCAAACGTAACTTAACTTACCATTCCAGGTTTCTAACGTCCGAGTTCCAAGCTCGGTCCTAAATTGACTTAGCTAAGTTCCTGGTTTCCATGTTTATGAGCATTACATGTTGACATTGTTACGTTCTTTTAATGAAGAAACGCATATGAGCATATGAATTATGATAGTATGTGAACAAATAAGATGAGATCCCTTCATTTGGAGGCAGTTATGAGGTCTCTACACTTGAAAGTAGTTATATTATACTTATGAGGTCCCTTCATTCGAAGGCAGTTATGAGGTCTTTCCACTTGAAGGAAGTTATATGAAGACTGTGAAATCTCTTGCTTTGGAGGAATGTAGCTAGATGAGATCCCTTCAATTTAAAGGCATGTGGTCGAAATGAGATCCCTCCCAATTTAGAGGCACGTGGCCAAAATGAGATCCTTCTAGATTAGAGGCACATCTAAGATCATATCCTAAGGATGGTGATTCGTAATGCTTAGGTACGCAAAAGGCTACACTCTTAGGACAGCTATACGTAATATTGAATTGCAGGTACATGTTGACACCCTAGGGATGATGAGACATAATGCGTAGGTGTGTTATGCAAAGAAAGTTAAAGATAAGTAAAGTGGACAATGAATATTATTTTGGCTTCATAAGTATCTTTGTCTAGTTTTTCAAACCATGTTAAATAAGGCTTATTAATTGTTAACTTACTAGGATTAAATGTGTGATAAAAGAAAATCTACTTCGGAAAATCATGTTTTAAAACTTTTAAAATGAATCTTGTTTATGGTATGCTCACTTTTTGTTTTATAATAAACCGAAGTGGCTTGGGTGATGGCAACGACATTGATTGCCTAATAGCTTAGGATGCCTACTGAGAATGTTAAATTCTTACTCCTTTGTATGTCCTCGTGTCATCTCCAAACAGCTTAGGAGATCTTGAGGATGACCATCTTGGGAGAATTTCATTGAAACTAGATTGGCTAGCAAAGGTAGCTGTCAAATAGGTGCATATGTTAGCACTCGATGGCTACTTTAAGAAGTGCTACTACTGTGATGTAAATGTTTATTTATGTGTAACGTCCGAAATTTTTCAAAACTTTTAATTTAAGCTGTTAATCGATTTATTTAATTTTATTAGATATGTAGAGTTAATTAGATGTCAATTAAAGATTAATTAAAGGTTAATTAAAAAAATTAGGATTAACAGAAATTGAAAATCAACATGCAGAAAATTTCAAAAGATTACTAGTAATATTTTACTTGTTTGAAGGAAATCGGCTGAGATTCAATATTTTGTATTGCCATAACCAAATTAGTGAAATTTTATACTGAAAAACCCTAGATGGGTGGCTAAAATTTACCCATCATCCCCACCTAAATGGCACCACATGCAACCATAAATGTAACATGCCCATGTAGTGTAATAGAAACGTTAAAATATTTCATTCAGGTAGTATGAGAATTTTTCAGATAGTGCTATGCCATGACAATCTTCACATTTAGAATTATAAAGTAGCGTAGCACTGCCATTGAAAATACGGCACTGTCATATACTAAAATTAAGAAATTACAAAAATACCCCTATGTAAACTTTTGTTATTTGTAGTTTTGTCCTAGAACTTTTAGTAATTACATATTGACCTCTAAAGATTCTTTCCATAATTACCCTTGAACTTTTTAGAAAATGATATTTAAATCCCTACATCAATAGAATTAGTAGAATAAGGTTTTAAACAATGTACAATCACATAGTGAAAACATAGAAACCTAATTCTTGGCCATTTGGGCCATGGAGGTGTCCACATGTGAAATGATGTGGGATGCCCCTAGACTTACCCAAAATTATGAAAATACCATTAGCTATGGAAAACTGAAAACAAAAAGGCCCTGAATTTGCAAAATGAAAACGTCCGAAAATTTTTAACATTGTTAATTGATTTATTCGGTTTTATCGAATAAGCGAGATTAATTAGAAATTGATTATGTATTTATTTAGCACCAATTAGGTATTAATTAGAGAAATTAGAATTAGAAACAATTAGAATAGAAATATAGAAAATCTTATAAAATTCTTCAAAATTATTTTGCCAATTTGAAGGAAATCGGTAGAGATTCGGTATTTTAAATCGCCAGAACTGAATCAACAGAATTACACATCAAAAACCCTAAAATTTGTGGCTGAGAACTCAGTCATATTCTCCCCATAAGTAGTGCCACTAATCAGCCACAAAAGAGCAGAAATATTGGATGAATAATAGCCACCAAGCTAAGCACCAATAGGATTCAAGAACCCTAACTACCATGCTTCACCAACTCAAAATTTTCCTTCCTTATCCCTTCATTTTTTTGCCCTAAGGACCAGCAGCCCTCTCTCCCTCTTTTCTTCCTCTATTCCATCCCATCTCATCTTGCTTGCAAGCTCTAATCACTCCTATCCCTCAAGATTTCCACTTCTTGCTACTAGTTTCGCTAAATTGAGGTAGGATTCAAGTTCTTGCTTGATTTTAGTGAATTTGTGGTTGTTAAGAAATCTTGCTCTACTCATCTAATTGAGCAAACATGATGTGATTATGATGATTTATGGCTAGTTTGGCAAGTATTTGGTTCAATTGGAATTGAATCTTGCATGAAAAATAAGAAAGATAGTAAATCAGAATTTGGAAACCTAGGAAACTTCATAGCATCTATACTTATCGAGTGTACGACTCCTCCTAAGACCACTGAACTTGATGAACCTATTTTCATGTGAAACTAGACATCTACAGCTTTCCAACCATATAAATTATAAGACCATTGGATTAGTATTGAGTGAGATATGATTTTTCAAAGTTTACCCTAGGTTTCTATCTCTAGATCTGACCAAAGTGGGTTAAGCAAGGCATAACTTGCCCTATACTCCTCCAAATTGGGTGCAACCAATTTTGTTAGAAAGTTATGACATAAGGTAACAAGCCATAAAAATTTTAGAACCAAATTCTATAACACCCTACCAACTTAATGTTATGCTTAAGTCATAGCATGAAATTGGATAGGTTACGTTACCGTGTTAGTATTCTGTTTATAGCTGTATTCATTATATTATATTCTCTTTTTCTCTGATATGTATATATATTTGATGAATATCCCTATGAAACGGTGCACTGTAATATACGTGATCAGTATTGTAAAACGTAACAAAAGTTAATAAGAAGCACTACAAAAATGAATACAGACAGGTAGTATATCATCAGTCATATACATACATATGTAAGTTGGAAGCCAACGCTTCAGTTTATATGTATAGGTTCAAAAGTGGGTAAAGTAAAGAAACAGCAGAACTCCTATTGCTGAAAAGGTAGAAACAGAAATGGCAAGAGCCAGCTTTGTACAATGAGTCCAACTCGGGGTCATGGAGGAGCTACAGGTCTAGAATCTCAATAAAAAGAGTGGCCGTCGAGTCCACCGCCAGCGTCTGAGAACGTTGCGAAAATATAAAACGAGGTGAGAATTTAAAGAAATTCTCAGTAGGGTTCACATATGGTGTTTAACTGACGTCACATTTATTCTCAGTTGTCTCGGTTTTTGTTTAATTATAAAAACATGTGTTCAAACTGGACTATCCATTTTAATGAGTTTAAGAAAATATCTGGTTCGAGGTAAGGTTCAGTTTTACTTTAGACGGTATAAGAAACAGAACGAATTAATAAATAATGACACTCAGAGCATTGAGCAGAATAAATGAACATACAGTAGTAAGTAAATATAGCAAACAACTGTAAACATCGTGAAATAACTATTCCATGTAATCATGCATTCATGTAATCATGCAAACTTATTCTTAAACCTTTCTTCATAAACTTTTCCATTACTTTTCATTATTTTCCATCACTTAGTCCCCCAGGAGTTCTTGGCCATTTTAGACTCCTGGGTAATAGTCTACTTTTTAGGATCGAGCTCGTTCCTATACTGGAATGTCGGGTTTACTTTCTTTGACCTTCCCACTGATCTATTCCCCTTAACTTTTTATCTGGGGCTAGCCCAAGTAGCATGGAACTTTCATAATAGCATAATTTTTAACATAACTTTCATAGCTTTCTTGAAAATGCACATGTATTAACATGTATATCATAATTCATGTATAGACTTTACTGAAATTTTGGCAACATAACAGAATGTGTCCGCTTCCCAGTGAATAGTGCCAGTACATTAGAACACCAATTTCTCATACAGGTCACAATATTGCATTCATAATTTAACATTGAACTTATAGAAACATTGGTCTCATTAAGGCAGAGTTACTGCCTTAGAATAATCATTCAACCCGGTTTTTGTAAATTAAGCCATAATTTTTGTTTAACTCATTTGGACCTTAATTTTGGATATGTTAAAGTGTTATGTGTCTATTTTCTAATCTCTTTGATCCCATCTAATTTTGATAACTATAGCTCAAGTTATTTAGGTTTTATCCCGGCCTGCCCAGTGGCTAGCTAGAATCAGACTCCTAAAATTAAAAATCCGTTAAAAATCGAAAAATAACTCAAATCATACAAAATTGGTCTCATATTAAAGATAACAGGACAAGATTTCATTTACAAAAAGTTCCATTCCATTTGACTTAGTAGGGCTCGAGTTATAAGCCCAAATTTTGACCTTCCTAAACTACCCTGTTCTGGCTTGGTTTGGACATAGGGAAAATTTCGTGGATAAGTGGGAGCAAACGGGACCTTATCTTATTCTGAAATTTTTATGGGACATTATTCTATGTGTAAGCTTTCTAACAAAGTTAGTTTCATTCATTTCCAAGTAGTATAGGGTGAGTTCTATCCTGAACAACCCAGTCTGCCCAGAATTAAAGTCAAAAACCTAGGTCAAGATTCAAAAATTCATATCTCTCTCAATACTATTCCAACGGCTTATATGATATATGTATGGAAAGCCCTAGATGCCTAGTTTCATATAAAAATGGTTTCATTGAATTTAAATGGCGGTAGGCAGAGCCGTGCACTCTATCGTATGGACTGCTGAGGGTTTTTGGTTTTCTAGCTCCTCAACTCTTCCTATTTTCACTCTTTCTTGCTTCCAATTCGGTTTAAACCTCACCAACAGCCAATAAACCAGCCATATATCATTATAATCATTCAATCAATACATCAAAGATTGAGAAAATAAGCTACCACAGCCATCCAAGATCAGAGAATCCATACAAGAATTAAACCTCTACCTCTTGTTATGTTATGATTTGGCTTGATTTTGGAACTTGGATGAACAAAACTTGGTTGGGCTTGATGATTTGATGGAGTTTAGTGAGCGGAGAGGAGAAGAAGAGAGCTGAAATGAGGGAAGAAAGCAACGTAGAAATGGGTTGAATGAAAAGAAGAGAATTGTGTTATAAAAGCCTTAAACTTGGTAGTTGAAATGAAGGGTTGTGATTGGTTCAAAATGCAAGGCTGAATTTCAGCCAACTCTCCTTGTTTTTGTGGCCAAAGTGGTGCGACTTTTAGGAGTTAAGTGGCTGAGTTCTCAGCCACTTAAAGCAGGGTTAATGAGTTGAAATTCTATTGGTTCGGTTTCGACAGTTTAAAATACCGTAATCTTACCGATTTCCTTTAAATCGGTAAATCGGTTTCAAGAAAATTTTTATGAAATCTTCTATACTTCTAACTTAATTCCCTCATATCTAAACTCAATTAATTGCTAATCAATTGATTCTAAATAATTATTTAATCAAATTTTAATTAATCTCAATTATTCAATAAAACCGAACAATTGGTCGAAAAACGATAAGAGAATTTCGGTGGGTGTTACAAATTCAATCCCTGTTATTCCTAGTAATTCATGAAATTTTCCCCAAGTCCTAACCAGGCTAAAACAAGGTAGTTCAAGTTAGCCAACTTTAAGAACGCATAACTTGAGTTTTCTTGTTCAAAAGGGATGACACTTTGGAAATGAAAATTGATTCAGTTAGCTTTAAAACCATATAGATTGCATATAGTTTCAGCTAGTTTTCCATTTTTAATGAATTTTTACTTTTCATGGCTTAAATTTGTCTAAATAGGACAAGTCTAGATAAATCTTTAATAACTTGAGTTATATATGTCAAAACTTAATGGGACTAAAGAGGTTAGAAACTAAACAATTAACACTTCAACATATCCAAAATTTAGTTCTAAATAAGTTAAATAAAATTTATGGCTTAATTTACAAAACTAGGTAGAATAAAAGGAAAATGGAAGAAACCTAATTCAAGATCAAGGTTGTAAATTTTGTTTGATAATTGAAAGATAGATACCTTATATGGATTTTCTGTATGAATGACTACCTGGCTGATTGATACTATTCATGGTTAAGCAAACTCGATCCGTTATGCTACAAAATTTTTGGCAGAATTATATGACTCATGCATCATGAATATGATCCCTCTAGCATATGCATTCATGACTTCATGATTAAAGACGTAACAATAATTCCATGCTACTTGGGCTAGCCTCAAAACAAATTCAAGGGGAAACACAAGTCAGTGGAAACATCAGGGAAAGTCAACCTAGCAATTCTTTACAGAAATAAGCTATTATCCAGAGGTGAGAGAGGCCATTCACCTCCAGTGGACCAATTACGAGTGAAAGATAAGTAAGGGGGTGAACTTGAGGACGGCGATACCTAATGCTCAAATGCAGACTGGTAAACACATCCTAGGGATAGTGATACGTAATACCTAGGTGTGCCTAGTAAAGAAAGTTAGCACTTGAGGACGGTGATACATAATGCTTAAGTGCAGACTAATCAATGCACCCTAGGGACGGCGATATGTAACATCTAGGTGTGCCAAGGTAGGAAAGTAAAGAAAGTTAAAAAAGGCAAAGATACTTACACCAAGAAGTCATATGCATTCATTTATGCATGACAATCAGTTGTTCCTTATGTTATCATGAATCTCTGCACCTTATTCAATTATCCTTCATGTTACTATGTTGATGTTTAGATTCTCTCTCTATTTAACAAATGTAATGAAGCTTGCTTTCGGACAATATGTTTTCAAACTACAAAATTGAATAATTTATATATCATATTTACCTTTTTTGTAATAAATCAAAGCAACTAAAGATAATAACGATGATACTATGTGTGAAAATTTAGAGAATCCTACTAAGAGTTTTAAATTCTCACTCTTATGTTTATTTCCATATTATCTCTAGATAGTTCAAGAAATATTGAAAACGACCAGAAGTTGTTATCGGACAAGCTCCACTCAGGTAATAGTAACAACTCCTGAGTATAGTGCTATGACTTAAACATGGTACTATGCTTGGAAGGGTGTTATAATAAACAAGGGGAGAGTTGGTTGAATCCCAACCACTTAAGACAACAACCAATCAAAAGCCAAAACCTTAACTACCATGCATTATAAAAGTCCATAATTTCCTTTTAACTCCCCTATTTGGTCAACCATCTCAGCTACCTTCTCCCTATCCTCTCTTCTTCCATTTCATCTCATTTTCATCCCACCTTCAAGTCCTAACCACCTTCTCCATCAAAAAACCCAATTCTAGTTAGCTATTTCACCTATTTAAAGTAAGATTCAACCTCCTTACTTGATTTTTATGAATTGATGGTTGTTTGGAATTTTATCTTTATTTATTTATTTGATGTTATACGGAGTTTATTAGGCTATTTATGGCTAGATTAGTAAGTATATACTGGGTTTGGAGTGAATACTTTTTTAAAAGGAATCAACCTGAATGGATTGAATTGAGAAACCCTAGGACAGTCTATACTACAAAGTGTACAACTTTGCTTACAGACATCAGAATTTGATGAAACCAATTTTATATGAAACTAGACATTTATAGATGTTCAATCATATAAATTATAAGGTTATTGGATCTGTATTGAGTGAGATATGAATTTTTGAAATTAACCTTAGAATTTTGCCTCTAATTTCTAACTAGATTGGGTTGTGCAGGGCATTGCCATACAACTTTAAATAGAGTGCAACAAATTTTGTGAGAAAGCTAACACATAGGGTAAAATGCTGTAAAAATTTTAGAACTTGATTCATCCCCTATTTTCCTTAGTAATTCACCAAATTTGCCACATGTCTTGACTAGGCTAAACTAGTGCAGGCCAATTCAACCAATTTTGAGAGCTTATAATTTGAGCTCTGCCCATCTAAATAAGACAACTTGTGAAATTAAAGATAGGTCTATTAGCTTTAAAATGATATAAGTTTTAGAGAACTCCAATGAGATTTCTATTTTTGACAATTTTACCCATTCAAACCCCAATTCTATCTAACCCCAAGGCAGACCTAAGTTAAACTTCAATAACTCAATTTATAGTTATCAAAACTTAATGAAACCAAAGAGATTAAAAACTAGACACATAATACTTCAACATGTCAAAAACTCATATTTAAATAAGTTAAATGGGAATTTTGGCATAAATTACAAAACCAGCTAGAATTGAATGAGGTTAGCAAAATTACCAAATTGAAGGCTTATGCACCTTAGTATATATATAAAACTCCATTAGGCTTTGAATGTTGCAAAATGCATATAAATATTGAAAGCTTGATACATTATATTGGTTCTACCATTGTGAATGATTGTCTGTTTAAATGACATTATTCATGAGGAAACAAACTTGATCCATTATGCTACTGAAATTTTGGCAGAGATTATGCAATAATATGATATACATTTGGGTGCATATGACCTTCAAGTAAATTCAATCATGATTATATAATTCATAATAACTCTATGGATTCCATATTACTTTGGCCAGCTCAGGATTAAAGTTAAAGGAAATAGATTAGTGGGAAAGTCAGGGAAGTAAACCCAACAAACCTGTATAAGAACGAGCTCAGTCCTAAGAAGTGGCCTATTATCCAAAAGTTATATGGCCAAAAACTCCCAAGGGACCAAGTCTGGAAACTCATAAAGTATGAACTTAAGCAATGATTAAAGTGAAATACATTCTATTTCAATAAAGTCTCATCATTAATGCATGTATCTAGTTTACATAATTAATCTGATTTGCTTATACCATGATATCTCTTGCAACTGTTTACTATTTCTATTACACTGTGTAATATTCTGTATGGTAATTATTCTACCTCTTAGATGAGTTTCTTTATGTCTCTTACCTCTTTAAAGGAAAATAGAACCTTGGTTCGGGCTATCTTTTCTTAAAACCAAATGAATGAGAATATAAGATTTGTTATTCACCTTTTCGTAATTAAATAAACACTTGAAGCAACTGGGAATGGACAAAATGTCAGTGTAGAATAGTTATAAGAATTCTACTGAGAATTTTACAAATTCTCACTCTACTATATGTGTCTACATCATTCTCAGACTATAGACATGGTGGCAGCGACCATCCTCTTCATTGAGTTTCCTGAGTTGCAAATCCACCTCGAGTCGGTGATAAACTCTGTCTGTATCACCGGTACCTACCATTTCTATTTGTATTCTTTTGTCCATGGAGATTTCGCTATTCCCATCTCTCACCCGCTGTTTGATCCTGCTGCACCCTTGATAGCCACTTTGCTATACATGGCACATCCCACTTCACCTTTAACCGCACCGGTAGCTTCACCACCTGCCTCACTACCTTAGATAGTTCCCTCTCTTTCTCCTGATGATGATGACCCCTCAGAGACAACAGACTTATCCTCTGGCTCATCCTCTAACCATGGTGACAACTATGTCCCAGCAAAGCCTGACATGGCTAATGGGTTCCTTTCTTCGGAATCTAGTTAGAGGCATCATCCACTCAACTGACCATAGTGTACAGTGTGGCCCTCTTTTGGCACTTTATGTAACATCCCCAATTTTTGTCTAAGCTAATTAGCTCTGTGATCCTGACTAATTAGAGAGGTTAACGATTAATTGAAAAATTAATCGATTAATCTCGAGAGCAAGGGCTTAGTAAATTAAAGGCAAATTAATAAGATAAGTGCAAGTCAACGAATAATTAGAAAATTCAACAATTGAAACATAATGCACTAAAGGTTACAATTAAGAACCTAATTGCCCAATCCTTATTAATCCATGATTTAGAACATACAATCAAGGTGACCTAACCTTATTAACTAAGTGCATGTCAAGCATCATATCCTAATCACATGAAAATTAACCCTCACATCTTCTTTACATAATTAATGAGGAAAAATCATTTTCAATAAAAAGGTGTTAAGGTCCCATTGAATCAATGGAATTAATTAACATTTAGAGAATTGAAACAATTATAAAGATTTAGAAACTTCCCTTTAATTATTGTTTGAAAGTTTGGTCAAGGCAAGAGTCATATCCAACCATCCATTTGCCTTCTCATCATACACCCCTAGATCAAGAGTCTATGTTAGTAGTATTCTTTAAGTCATGACAAGAGTTGCACTCTCCTCCATCAAGATGATGACACTTGGAGTGATCATAGCCATCCAAGCCAAATCCTAAGAGAGCTCATGCTTTTAACCACTTGAAAAACACACTACATGGTCTTTACCCAATTGCCAAGACTCAAAGGAAACACAACACCTTCTTTTGCCCCAAGGTTTTTCCCACTCTCTTGCTTGTTGTAAGAAGCAAAGTCATTCACTCTCTCCCCCTCTTTTTGCGCCACAATCAGCCCCCCCTTCCCCCCTCATTTCATTTTCCATTCCTCTCACTAAAACACAAAAAGCTCTCTCCTCTCTCAAAGTCTCATCCTACTCTTTTGTTCTTCCCATCTTTCTTGTTCTTCTTCCAACCTTCTCACTACTTCCTACCTCATCTCCATCACCATTCTCACAAGCCCTTCAAGGACCACCCTCTTTGGTTCTTGGAGAAGTAAAACAAACACTCACCTAGTCCCAATATCAAGCTCAAGGAGAAGGAGGCCATCTCCAACCATCTTCATCCTTCAAGCCTTCAAGAGAAACTTTTTGGTAGTGACTCTTATCCTTCTTCTCCATGTATTTTTTTCAAGTTCTAGAACCCCTAAGCTCTTCATAGCTAGGAGGTTTTAAAGCTTGCTTCAAGGTCTCATGACCACATTTTACTCTATGAGTTTTCTTGCCTTGATGAAAATGTTGTTTTGAAATGAAATTTTGTGGTATAATGATTTTATGTGTCTTGCTTTATTTTGTTTGAAAACACTGATTTGGTAACTAAAATATTGAATATGATGAGGAGATAAAACATGAAAATGGTGGTTTGAAGTGATATAACAATTTCTCCATAAGCTTGGAGTGAAAAACTTAAAAACTAGTAAATCTGAAATTCTGGCAGTCTGTAATACGTACGATATAAATCATTCTACAAAACTGAAAATGTAGTGAAACTAATTTTCTGTGAAAGTAGACTCAAAGAGCTTTCCACACATATAAAATATACGAAATTTGGTCTTAAAATGAGAGAGATATGAATTTTTAAAGTCTGCTGTTCCCGGATGTGTTTCTGTTCGGGCAGTATGCAATAAAACGTACATAACTCGAGCTATACAGAACATTTTTGAATGGGACCAAGTTTGTTAGAAAGCTAAGACATATAGGAACATCCCCATAAAACAGTTTTGTCAGATTCCTTGTGAGGAGTTCACAGTAATGTTTAAAAGTCACTGACCCGAGATGAACTTTCAAGTCTGAACAGTCAGAATAAAATGTGCATAACTCAAGCTCCAAAATGAATTTTTGAGTGGGGTTTCTTTTGTTTAAAAATAGACTCAGTGAAGTGTAAGAATACCAAAATTCGAAATAAAAGAGTAAAATACGAAATTATGGTGAATTTTTGAAGTTACTGCCCCACTGTAAAAGTAAAACTGGTTAGGGTAAAAGTTAAAGGTTAATGAGGAATAAGCTTTAAGACATTAAGTCCCTTACATTAAGTATTGGAAAACCTTCATAATTCAACATAAAAAGTTTTAAAGAGGATAATAGATAAGATTGGCCCTAGGCCTAATAAAAGAATTTATACGAGAGGCAACCTCAATTAAAAGCTTGCACCAAATTTGCTAAACTAAGCTCATAAGACTTTGTGTGATATGTATGCCTCTATGTATCATTATGATGACAATGATATGATGATGATCATGATAATGATGATATGATATGATGATGATGATGTGATATGATGATGATAATATGATATAATGATGATGGTATGAAGATGATATGTTGAGGATATGATGCCTAATGATATGTGATAAAGGAATTACATTTGGGGACGGCAATACGTAACGCCCAAATGTGGAAAAGAATTAAAATAATTTTGCAGCATAAGCCTTAATAAGAAGATAAAGTAAACTAAGGGCGTGATCCTTCAAAAGGGAAGGTGACCCAAAGTAAGTTTCCCTCACCCACGACTCACATGAGGTATGGCATGACCCAGCTAGTGTGAGTATAGGGGATAGGGCTTACATGAGGCATGGCATGACCCAGCTAGTGTAAGTACCGAAATTTTATGGTGGCGACGGCTACGGTATGAGCTCATTACCACTTATGTTTAGTGGGTGAAAAGAAAAGGACTTAAGATAAGTCAAGTTAAGGAAAGAAAAGGATTTAAGAGAAAGTCAAGTCAAGAAAAGAAAGAGACTTCGGTCTGGCCCAAGTAAAGAATGAAACTCTCAACATGTTCATGCATGTTATGAATTGTCTTATAAGTTTTTATGTTTACCATGATGTTGTTATCATAACGAGAATATGTACTTAAAATTGAATCCACTTTGGATAGCTATGTCTTCGAAAATCTAAGAATTGGACCTTATGCATGCTCACTGTTTTCATTATAAAACCGAAGTGGCTGGGACGATGACGATGACACCTCCGTGTCGGGCTCGAGTCCTACTGAGAAATCTTATTTCTCACTCTAGTTACTTTTCCGCATCGTCACCAGATTTTGTTGGCACATCCAATGGAGTGGAGCATGGAGCCACCGCATTATGAGCGGACGTACGACGTGGGATGCCAAACGAAGCTATTTTGGGACTCATAGCGACCGTCACTCTACATCTTCGCATATTCTTTTTGAGAGGAGCTTTGTCATTGAAGTTTGTATTTAGTACCTAGTACTTGGGTCATGGCACGACCATGAGCTTCCTTCGATGTAATGCTGTTATATATATGTATGTATATATAAATATTATGAACCTATATGGATGTAATAATTAGTTATGAAATGCAATGTACTTGTAAATTACTATTTATTTATCTTTCTCTTGTTTTATGAGATTGGGTTATGTATCTTATGCGACACGCTCCTTCTTTATCTACCTTCTCACTCAAGGCTTTACTTTCCAAAGCGATGACGCATTTCAAAAAAAAAAAAATCTTACCGTATTTTCCGCGTAATTTAATTTCAAGTGAAGTTTAATTTTCCACGAGCATAAGTAACAACTAATAAAACGCCATAATACGACTTAAGCGTAGTATGGATTTATTAGGGTGTTACACTTTACGACCTTGGGCCATGGACATAGTTACTTTTGTATTCTTAGGCAGTGACTTAGATGGGATGTCTTTTTAGACCATATGGAGCTGCACATCAGGAATACGGACCAAACTACTTTGTTTGATGGTCCTAACTCATGTACTCCCTTCATCATATGTATGCGAAATCTTGGGACTCTATACACACATACACACAAATATATATATATATAAATAAGATGTTATGTTATTTTATTTTTTGCTGAGTTATTTAAACCTTTTCATTGCGCTACGTTTGTACAATAACTATCTACCGCATAATCACGATTTTTGTCTAGTTAATAACTATATCCCAATTTAAGAGGTTAATCAATTAAGTTAATGAAATGAGGTAAGACAGATAAAGAAGAGCATTTGCACATGACATAACTACCAAGCGAAATATTATGACTTAAGCATAGTATTAAGCTTGGTAGGGTGTTACATTTATTGGTATCAGAGCAGTTGATCCTAATAAAGGCCTGAGAATTGGACTGACTATGCTTCGTGCATACTTTGTATTTCTTTAGATAATTTCATATATTGAATCTTATTGTATGGGTAAGATACAAGAATGTATGTGCATAAATATGCTTGACCATTTGAGTTGTTAATTCCTGGTACACTAAACTTGGTGTTGGGCCTAATCAACTCAATAACTTTTATTTTGTGTGTTCAGAATTTGATGGCTTCCGGTAGGCAGGATAGGCCACAAATGGCACCCGCTCAAGCAGATCCTGCTAATCTCATGGGTACAATGCGAGAAATGGCATATGCAATGCGAGAACAAGCTGCTACAGCACATGATATGATGGACTAGTTGGGAAGGCAACTTGAGACTAGCCATGGCAGGAACCCAAATGGTAATAGCTCAAGTCCGTTGAATTCAAGAAGGCAAACCCTCTTAATTTCAGAGGAGCCTTTGACCCTGATAAAGCCAAGGGATAGGTCTAGGTGATGGAAAAGGTTTTCTCTATTTTGGATTGCATTGATCATCAGAAGATGGCTTTTGCCACTTATATGCTAAAGGCAAATGCAGAATTTTGGTGGGACGGTGCAAAGAGGTTGTTGGAAAGTTCCCATCTAGAGATCACTATCAGAAGTATTTCCCTGCATCAGTTCGAAATGCCAAGGAGTTGGAGTTTACACAACTTTGCCAAGAAAACAGTAGCCTATCAGAGTACATCACCAAATTTAAGGAATTATGTAAGTTTTCTACAATTTATTAGCGGAACTCAGATGAGGCATGGAAATGTGTCAAATTTGAAAGTGGGCTGAGAGAAGATATTCTCCAACTATAAGACTGATAGAGATAAAAGGATTGGCACTAGAAGGCCCGAAGTTCAAGCCCAATTTCCAGCAGCAAAAGAAGTTTCAGCCAGTGGGCAATAAGAGCAAGCAACCCCTAGAGGTCCTTCATTGAGTCCACAAGTCTCGATATATGGGAAATAATAGAGAATGGTGACTACGTACCCACTATGGAACAACCAACACGACAAGTAGTAGCTGATCCAGACATCCTCCATTAGTTGAAGTCAGAATCATTCCTAGAAATGAATGGACTGACCAGTATAAAATATAAGTTCAAATGAATGACAAGGCAAAATACTTGCTCATGTGTGCCTTGCGCAAAAGCAAATATGACAAGATTATATCCTGTAATTCTGCCAAAAAAATATGGGATAGACTTCAAGTGCTTGATGAAGGAATAGATCAAGTTAATGAAACAAAAATCAGCATGCTAGTTCATAAATATGAAATGTTCCATATGCTAGAGCATGAGAATATTGATGAAATGACTACCAGATTTATGCATATCATAAATCAACTGAAAGCTTTGGGTAAAAGGTACTCAAATGTAGAAATGGTAAGAGAGATCTTAAGGAGTCTTTCAAAGGCCTGACTTCCCAAAGTTACTGCTATCCAAGAAGCTAAAAATCTGAATGTATTTAGCTTAGTTACCCTCATTAGATCCTTAAAGACTCATGAGATCGAACTGAAGGAAATTTCTGAGGAATCTAGCAAGAAGGGAAAATCCATTGCCCTTAAAACCACTCAGAAGAATCAGATGAAGAAGATGAAAATTCCTCTGATCCTCATTTTGATGATGAAAATGATGAAACAACTCACCTGGCGAGAAGAATCTCAAAAGCATGGCTCAGAAGGAAAAAGAAGAACTTTGCTCCAAAAAGGGACAAGAAGCGTAAAGTCAAAGCAGATGAAGTAATATGCTTTAAGTGCAAGGAACCGGGGCACATCAGATCAGAATGCCCCAGACTAAAGAATGCTGGAAAGAAAAAAACTCCAAAGAAAAAGGCTATGATGGCCACATGTGAGGATCTCGATAGAGAGCAAGAAAATGATGAATCTCAAGAGGAATAAGAGATTGTTGTGAATCTCTGTTTCACGGCTAATATCATATCAGATGATGAAACTGAGGTACGTGAGTCTGAACCTAAACTTACTTATGAAAACTTTCAAAAAGCTTATGATGAACTCTTGGATGATTCCAAGTCTCTTGCTTCTTATTATGCATCTCTGAGAAAAGATTTTTGAAAATTGTCTTTAGAGTTTGAAAAACTCAAGGCTGAGAATGAGAAGGTTGGGCATAAAAAGAACGAAATGCAAAGTGAAAATTTTGCTCTTTAGATGGAAGTAGTAGCCCTAAAAGGCAAAGTTTCTGAAAGTCAAAGATAGGACATCTTCTGATGTTTCTAAACCTCATAAATTAGTCAAACTTCTTGTAATATCCCCAATTTTGTTTAAGCTAATAGTAATTAAGGACTAATCAGCTAATCTCGATGAGCAAGATCTTAGTAAATTGATTCAAGTCAATAATTAAATTATAACATACTAAATATTTTAATTAAAGTCTAATTATTTGAACATCATTAATTCGTAATTTAAAAATATAGTTAAGCTAATGTAATCTTATTAATTAAGTACATGACAATCATTTTACCTTAATCAATTGAGATAAATTAACTCTTACACCCTAAATACATAATTCATGAGAACAATTCTTTTAGGGGAAAAACATCTTAAAAGTGTAATTAACCGAAATTGGCTAAAGAGAAATTAAACTGATCAAATTAATTAACAACTTAAGTAATTCTAATAGCTTTGAAAATTTAAAAATTTCTCCTAATTGTTGCATGAAAATTTTGGCTAAGACAAGAGCAAGATCCAACCATCCATTGCTTCCTAATCTTGCACCCTTAGATCAAGCCTATTTTGGCATTATTCTCTAACCAAGTCTAACCTAAGGAAGAGCTAGTCTTCACTAGAGTCTTGTCACAAGAGTAAGTAGACCTTGCTTTTGTCCACTTGAGAAAACACAAAATAGTCCATAGCATGCACCAAGACTCAAAGAAAACACAACCAACCCTTATACCTCAAAGTTCCTAACCTTCTTGCTTGTAAAAGGGGCAAAACTCACCTATTCCCTGTTGCTTGTTGTTTAAGAAGCAAAGCAACCAGCCCCCCTAGCCAAAAGTGGCATCCCCCTTTGCCTCATTTGGCACCAATTGCAAGCTTTTATCCTCTCACTTCGAAGCAAAAGCTCTCACCTCTCTCCACCCTTCCTTGTTCTTCCTAATCTCCTCCTTGTTCTTCTTACTTTTCCACTATCATCAACCCCATCTTCTATCACCACCCTCATAAACTCATCAAGGACCATCCTCTTTGATTCTTGAAGAAGCAAAACCAAATACTGACTAAGCCCCATTCGCAAGCTCAAGAAGAAGGAGGCCAACTCCAACACCTTTCTTTCCCTTCAAGCTTTCAAGAGAATATTTGTGGTAATGACTCTAACCCTTCCTTTTTCTATGTTTTCAAGCTCTAGAACTCCTAAGCTCTCTATAGCTAGGTGGTTTTAGAACTTGTTCTAAAGGCCTCATGGCCATACTCTTATTTTAAGAAGTTTACTTGTGGTGGTTGCTCTTCGCTTGGAAAATGACTTTGGTTGTACATTTTGTTTTATGTTGAACCTAAATTTTTAGAACTCAAAATATTGACTTTTATCAAGATCCAAAAGTATAAAAGTGGTTTGGAAGAGAAAAGTAGTCACTTGAGGAAAAGACTTAATGTTTTTACGAGAAAACTAATTGAAACAAAAACTATCGAAGCTGGAAATTCTAATAGTCTGCTTTATGTGACCCATAACTCATACAATACAGCTTCAAATACAATGAAACTAATTTTAAATTAAAATATAATCGTAGGACTTTTTATACATATAAAATATGTCAAATTTGTCTTTAAAATGAGGGAGATATGAATTTTCAAAGTGGGCTGTCCCCGGATGTGTTTCTGTTCGGGTAGTCTGTACAAAAATCCTAATAACTTGAGCTATACAAAACATTTTTAAGTGGAGCAAAATTTGTTAGGAAGTTAAGACATAGAGGAAGACTCTCATAAAACAATTTTGGCAAATTCCTTGTGAGGAGCTCCTAGTAAAGTTTAAAATTCACTACTCCAGAATGAATTAAAAAGACTGAGCAGTCAGAATAAAATGTGCATATCTCAAGTTATAGGATGAATTTTTGAGTGGGGTTTGTTTTATTTAAAAATAGCTCAAATCTAAGTCAAAATATTAAAAGATGAAATTATGGCAAATTTTTGAATTTACTACCCCACTATAAAAGTAAAACCAGCTATGGTTAAGTTTAAAGGTTAATGAGAAATAAGCTTAAAGACATTAAGATCCTTAAATTAAGGCATGGGAAGACTTGATAATTCAACTTAAAAGTTTTAAAATAGATAATAGACGAAATTGGCCCTATTCCTAATAAACGAATTGACACAAGAGGCAAATTTAATTAAAATCTTGCACCAGATTTACTAAGTTAAGCTCATAAGACTTTGTGTGTTATGTATGCCTCTATGTGCCAACATGATAATGATGATGATGATGAAGGTGATGATATGATAATGATAATGTTGATATAATGATGATAATGATGCTTTGATAACTCCTTGTAGTGAGTTATATTTTTGGTTAATTTTTATTTAATTTAGGATATAGTTGTTTGGTTCAATTAATATTTTGTTTTATTTTCGTTAAGTAATTTAGATTAGGTGGTACTTTTATTTTCTATTATTTTCTTATATTTTAGATACTTATTTATGTTTTTGGTCTACTTGTTATTAGATAGAAGTGTAACATCCCCGTCTGTACAGTACTATGCTTAAGTCATACTACCACACTCAGGAGTTGTTACTGTTACCTGAGCGGACCTTATCTAATAGCAACTTCAGCCGTCCTTGCAACTTCTCGAACTATCTGGAGATAACACGGAAATAGAAGTGAGAATTTTAAATTCTCAATAGGATTCTTTAATTATTATATATAATGTCATCATTGTCATCTCTAGTTACTTCAGTTTATTATAAAAAAGGTGAACATGTTATACAAACTATTTGATTTTATAGTTCAAAAACATATTGTCTGAAGCAAAGTTTATTTTATTCACACACTTGTCATTTGGGTGAGCTAATACAAAATCAATTCATGAATTACACTATGAATAATAACTGAAATGTATTAAAATATAATAGCACCAATATATTGAAAATATAAAATCTATACACGCCTTTACTTGTACTTAAATTTATGAAGATACACATAATTTTCTTTTCTTCCTTTACTTGTCACACACATTCTAGAGTACGATCGCCATGTCATACTCTATTGGGGTGTGATCACTATGTCACACTCCTTAGGAATATGTTCTTCCTGCCACGTCCCAGAGTATGATCATCATGTCATACTCCATCGGGATGTGATCGCCATGTCACATTCCTTAGGGCACACCCCATTAGAGTATGATCATTATGCCACATTCCAGAGTATGATCGCCATGTCATACCCCATTAGAGTGTGATTGCCATGTCACGTTCCATAGGAATATGGACTCATCATCATATCTTTCATCATAGATTCATAAATACATAGGCTTTACACCTTATTCTCAAATGATAATACTTGCATGGTATTCATACACGTTGCATAACAATATTAACACACCAATATTTAGAACTATCTCTAATTCCTGTCGACAATTCAGCAGCATGACGGGTCATGTCCGCTTCCCCGTGAATAGTGCCAGACAACCAAGAAATTTTAATCAAATAGCAAATCCAATATAGAACATCATATCTCCATTAGTTGTCACACACAACAAAGTCTTATGAGCAAAGCTTAGGTAGTTAGGTGTAAGTTTTAAAATCTTAAGTCTTAATAAATCTTGCAAGCTTTTAAACTTTTATTAATGTTCTCGAATTTGACCTTAGGACTGACTTCCGAGATTACATTGGTTCCGAGTTCCGAGATTATATAAGTTCCAACTTTCGGGGTTATGTATATAAGGTTAATGTTTTGATTCCTGACTTCCGGGGCTATGTTTAGAATCGATCTCCGAGATTGATTCTAGGCTGAGTTTGAGGTTATATGTTTAATGAGATAGTGAGTTTTGGAATTACGCATATAAGAGTTTTAAAACTTCCTAGTTCTCGACTTCCGAGATTCAGGTATAAAGTTTCATGTTCTGGTACCAACTATCGAGTTTATGTTGAAGATCCTCGACTTCCGGGTTTAAGTATTTTAGGTTTTATATTCTTGTTCTTGATTTTTGATTTGAAAGTATTTTATATGCTGTGTAATTCCGATCTCCGATGTTAAGCCACAATTGGTCTTCCAAGAATTTTATGAATGTGTTTCCTAAGTTCCAAGTTTCGACATTATTTTTATCAGTCTAGTTTTCTATTCGCTTAGTTCCAAGTTTCTGATATTAACTATACCCGATCTAGTTTTCTATTTACTAAGTTCCAAGTTCAACATTAAGTATACCCGATC
The DNA here is from genome assembly GCA_031439595.1 of Pterocarpus santalinus. Classification (NCBI taxonomy): domain Eukaryota; kingdom Viridiplantae; phylum Streptophyta; class Magnoliopsida; order Fabales; family Fabaceae; genus Pterocarpus; species Pterocarpus santalinus. The sequence continues at coordinate 42,389,659 of CM062532.1, read as the reverse complement.
TAGCTCATTGTTTGCCAAGTTTCGAGTTCCGATAGTAACTTAAATTATTTGTGTTTTATTCCAAACTACCCTATTTCTAGCCAAAATTGCACTCTTATAAGAGAAAATTCACCAAAAATAGAAATTTGGGTGAAATCATGCAAAATTTGTATCAGTATAAAGCTAACAGAGCTAGCTTTTAGATGAAATAAGTTGCATATCATTTGAATGAGTATAATTCGAGATATAAGCCCTGAAACATGACTCTACTGAACTACCCTGTTCCAGCCCGGATTGAACTTAAGGTGAATTCATTGATGTACTGGGGATAGTTGGCAACAAATCTAACTCTGAAATTTTTACGAGATATTCTCTCATATGTTAGCTTTCAAACAACATTGGATTCACTCAAATTTAAGTTTGTGTAGGGTAAGTACCTTTCTCAACTCACACTGCCCGGATGAAAGTCCTGATTTCTAGGTCAAACTTCAAAAATTCATAACTGCCTCTATACTGATCCAATGACCTTATATTATATATGTATAGAAAGCCCTGAATGTCTAGTTTCATATAAAAATAGATTCATGAAATTTAAATAGCTATAGGTGGAGCCGTACACTTTGTCGTATGGACCACCGAAGGGTTTCTCACCTAGATAACATCCTAATTCTGCACTTCTTTTAGTTTTCTCCTTCTAACTTTAATTCTAACTCAAGATTTCGTGTTAATCCAACCATAAACCATCAAATACATCCAATATATCATCAAATAAATGAAGAAGAATGAAATTTTATGCAGCCATAGTTTAGAGAAATTAAGAACAGAAATTGAATCCTACTTTCTTGTATGTAATCTTGCTAGATTTTGGAGTTTGGATTGATGGAACCTTATAAAGCTTGAAAGTTTGATGAAGTAGATTGAGAGGAGAAGAGAAGAAGAAGGCTCGAACTAGGGGAGGATGAGGCACAACCAGCTGAAGGAGAAAGGGAAGGAATATGTTATTAAGGCTTAATGAGGTGGTTGGAAACTTGCAATTTGATTGGTTGAGAGCTTAAGGCTGAATTTTAGCTAACTCTCTTCATCTTGTGGCCTTTGTGGTGCCACCAAGGAGTGATGGAGTGGCTGAGTAATTAGCCTTGAGTCATGGGATTTTGGGTATACAATCCTATTGATTCGGTTCTGACAATTTAAAATATCGTAATCTTACCGATTTCCCTTAAATCGGTAAATTGGTTTTGAGAAAATTTTTATGAAATTCCCTATGCTTCTAACCTAATTACCTTATATCTAAACTCAACTAATTGCTAATGAATCGATCCTAAATAAATATTTAGTCAAATTTTAATTAACTTCAATTATTTGATAAAAACCGAATAATTAGACAAAAACGATAAGAAAAATTCTGGTGGATGTTACAAGAAGCACTCAAGTTGGAATTTGGAGCCATGAGAGAGCTTATCTTGCATAAAATCAAGATCTTTTAGCATTAGAAATTCAATTTTTAGCTCTCTAGAAGTTGGATTATGATGGTTCAAGATTCTTTGGAAAGAAAGGAAGAAGATCTTCAACTTTGTTGTTGGACACTTTTCCTAGTTCTCGAGTCTTCTAGGAGAAAAAGGTGAAACAAGATTGAAGCTTCATCTTGTTTCTGAAGCTATCAAGTTTGACCTTTCATCACTCTTTCGCTTATATCTTGAGCTACAAAACTCCAATTGAGGTGATTCTTATTGCGTTAGAAAGCTTACTCAATGATCTACAATTTCTACTTGACCTCTGAGGTCAAATTCCAACTATTATGATCGCTACAGAGCACGGAAATGTGTAAAAACCATTAGCGCTGTCAGGCAGGCACATTATAGCGTGATGCCATTTGGCTCTGGGTATTTTAGTTGCTCTATAGTGTGACTCCATCTGCAGCAATTTGCTGGTTTAGGCCAAAATTTGAGCAAAGGGATCCTAGACTATAAAAGGCAACATGTAAGGATAGAAAAGGAGATCCCTAGACACTCTTACACCCTTCCCAAAATAGAAGACTTCTTCCAAAAGAGATTGAAGGTGAAGATTCAAGGATTCCAGAGCTCAACTTCAACACGGAAAGATACACATTCTTTCGAATCTCTTGTCTCTAGCCAGAAATCTTTATGGCTTTTGTTTCTTCTATCTTCTTATCTTCGTACTCTTCTGCTATTTTCTTTTCTTCAATCATGAACTAAGTTTCTCTTGCTAAGGCGTTAATGGACCCTTTTTATTAGATAATTTTACTTATGAATTAATGTTAATCATGTTTTTGTCTTAATTGCTTAGTATTTTTGTTTCTGCTTAATGCTTTTAATTGCTTGATCACCAATTAATTGATTTGGGAATTTACAATAACTCGAGAGAAGGTTTGTGAATAAAGCTTCTTAACATAAACACCTTAAGCTAAGCGAAAACTAGAGATAGACAAACGTGGTTCATGCAGTTAACATAGGAACCCATGGAGCTTCAACTTTTACCTAGATTAGTTTGTACTAAGAGATTAGGCAATCAGTTTAGGATAAAAAGTATTGCTTGACCTCAAGAGAGGCTAGGAATAAATTAAGGGGAACCGACCGTGAGTCAGTTAGGATTGGAACTGATTAGCAGAAATTCATAGTAAATGCATCTATAATAGGTGAAATTAATTAGCCCTAGTATCCATTCCATTGCATTTGTTTACCCACTTAGCATCCGTCTACATTATTATTTTTCTTATTTATTTTATTTTATTTAAATTTTAATTTCTTTATCTGTGAATTTATTCTGTCCAAATAGTCATCCTTTAGACTATCCGGTATTTGATCTATCCTCGTGGGTATGATACTTTACTTATTACTTTATTACTTGTACGATCTGATATACTTGCCAGAGCCGCATCAAGTTTTTGATGCCATTGCCAGGGATGGTATCAATATCATTCTTAGTTGACGAGATGCTAGATTGGATTTTTTTATTTTATTCTATTTTATTTTATTTTGGTCTTGTTTATTTTTTTATTATTTATTTTTCCTTTTATTTTATTTTTTTGTTTCTTTTTCTTTCATTATTTATTTTTATTTAGCTTTTGTTTTATTTTAGTCTTTCCTACTTTCACTTGTTCTTGTGTTTTATTTTGTAGTTTATGCTAAGAAGCCAATATTTATTCTTTGATCTAGAGATCGAGCAATCTTTGCATCAGCTCAGAAGAGAACGAAAAGCAGTTGAAAGAGTCTTTAAAGCTACCATGGTAGATGAAAACGAGTAAAATGACAGGACCATGAAAGATTATTTGGCACCCACTCTTCAAGGGTTCTCATCCAGTATTGTGAGGCCACCCTTCCAAGCAAACAACTTTGAGCTAAAGATGTCACTTATTCAGTTCATGCAACAAAATTGCCAATTTGCTAAATTGCCTAATGAAGACCTCAATGAGCATCTTAGCAACTTTCTCGAGATTTGTGACACCATAAAAATTAATGATGCCACGGATGATGCTATTCGGCTGAGATTGTTTCACTTCTCATTGAGGGACAAGGCTAGAGCCTAGTTGAAGTCTCTACCATAGGGGACACTCATTACTTGGGATATGGTGACTAGAAAATTCTTGGAGAAGTACTTTCCTCCTGCCAAGTCTGCTAAGATGAGGAATGACATCACCTCTTCACCCAAGCAGATGGTGAATCATTTTATGAATCATGGGAGAAGTACAAGGAGCTGCTGGCTAAGTGCCCACATCATGGCATCCCACTCTGGATGTAAATCCAGACATTCTACAATGGTCTCCTTATGTCCACTCAGATCAGGGTTGATGCAGTTGGTGGTTCTCTGAACAATAAGACACCCGAGTAGTCTTAGGAGCTATTTGAAGTATTGGCTAGCAACAATTACCAAAGGCCTAGTGAGAGAACCCACAAAAGGGGAATTCTAGAAGTTGACACTGCCACTGCCCTCTTGGCCCAGATGCAAGCCCTTTCTGCCTAAAATGCAGCCATTCGGAAGCAATTGGGCTTGCTCAACACCACTTCACCAACACATGTTATGCGTTGTGATTTTTGCCATGGGAACCATCCGAATGGAGAGTGCACTATAGCTCTTTCCTCTGATGAGTAGGTTAACTACATGAATGCCCAAAAGCACAACTTCTACTCCAACATCTATGTTCTTGGGCAATAGTTTAATCAACCTCCATAAGAGAAGAAGCCCAACTTGGAAGACATGTTTCAGCAGTTTATGAGGAGTCATATGTCTTTTTTTGAGAAGATTGATGTAAAACCCTCCCAAGTATGGTACTATGCTTAAGTCATAATACCTCACCTAGGAGTTGTTACTGTCACTTAATCAGACCTTATCTGGCAGCAACCTTTGGCCACCTTCAGTCTTACTAGTCAACTCCGCCTCGGAGGACCTTCTTTGGAACTTCTGAAGTATCTGGAGATAACACGGAAATAGGAGTGAGAATTTTTAAATTCTCAGTAGGATTCATTAAACTACCTTATGCTATGTCATCATTATTATCTCCAGCTGCTTCGGTTTATTGTGAAAAATGTGAGCATGTTAAATAGATTGTTCAGTGTTATAGTTTTGAAAATATATTGTCCAAAGCAGAGTTCATTTTATTCACGCACTTGGGTCACATTGGCAATATTTCATATTTAGAATAAAAATCACTACATAAATAGATAGAGCAGGCTCAGCATCAATAAAACATGGGATATAATTATGCAAATACTCATACTTGAATTCATGTAATTGCACTAGTGTCTTTCTTTAACTTTCTTTACTTTCTTTTCTTGGCACACCTAGGCATTACGTATCACCATCCCTAGGGTGCTTGCATATGTTTTAATCTTTAGTCTGTACTGCCCTTGGGTAGTCTGATCTAGGAGTGAGCTCAACTCATGACCATTGTCATACAAAACTAACCTTCAAGGGGATTCATGTGCCTCTAGTTTTGGAGAGATCTCATTTTGGCCATGTGCCTCTAAATTGAAAGGATCTCTCCTGGTCACGTGCCTCAAGAATAGAGGGATCTCAGCTGACCACTTGCCTTCAATGTAGAAGAATCTTATCTAATCACGTGCCTCCAAGGTAGAGGGATCTCATAGTTTTATACGGCTTTCATAGGGAGGGATCTCATTAACTGCCTCCAAGTAAAGGGATGCACATTTAATATATTCATATCCTTTCATTCCCATACATAATCATGCATAGACATGCTGAATACACTCATACATATGCTTCACCATTTGCTTTCATATATCTTTGCATATGGAATTTCCGCATACATATTCATAACATATAAATGCTTATAACCTCCTTACTATTCTATCGAAAATTCGGCAACATAACGGATCATGTCCGCTTCCCATGAATAGTGCCAGTAACTAAGAAACTTTAATCAAACAGCAACCTCAATGTACAACATTATAATCATAGCAAGAATATAACAATATCAATAGGTGCAAGTTTTAAACTCTTAAGTCTTAATCTATCTTGCAAGCTTTTAATTTCTAATGATGTTCCCGAGTTCGAGCTTAGGACCGACTTCCAAGTTCCGAGATCATGTAAGTTATGTACATAAAGTCAATGTCTTGATTCCCAACTTTCGAGATTATGAATGTCCTGATTCCTGACTTAGGGATTGTGTTCGACCTCCGAGATTGATTTTGGATCGAGTTTTGAGGTGATATGCTTACGGAGATACCGAGTTTTGGAACTATGTGTATAAGAGTATTAGAGTATCCTAATTTCCCGACTTCTGCGATTCGTGTATAAGGTTTCATATTCTAATACCAACTTCCAATTTCCGACATTATGCCATAATTGGTCTTCCAAGACCTTCATGAAGGTGTTTCCTATGTTTCGAGTTCCGACATTAACCTTACTGGATCTAGTTCTCTATTTCACTATGTCTGAGTTCAACATTAAGTATACCTGATCTAGCTCTCTATTTGCTAATATGTTTGAGTTCAACATTAAGTATACTTGATCTAGCTCTCTGTTTGCTATGTTCTGACCGACATTAACTAAACTTGATCTAATATTCTTACATTTCTAGCTAGAATTATACTCTTATAAGAGAAAATTCACCAAAAATAGAATCTGAATGGAATCATGCGAAATTTATATCAATGTAAAGCTAACAGAATAAGCTTTCAAATGAAATAAGTTGCATATCATTTGAATGAGTATAATTTGAGATATAAGCCCCAAAACCTGACCCTAATGAACTACCCTATTCCAACCCAGTTTGAACTTAAAGTCAAATTCATTGATGTGCTGGGAATAATCGACAATGGATCTAAGACAATGGATCTAACTCTAAAATTTTTATGTGATACTCCTTCATATGTTAGCTTTCAAACAGCATTGGATTTACTCAATTTGGAGTTGGGTAGGGTGAGTTACACCCTTTCAACTCACACTGCCTGGATGAAGGTCTTGATTTCTAGGTCAAACTTCAAAAATTCATATCTCTCTCAATACTAATCCAATGGCCGTATATTATATATGTATGGAAAGCCATGAATGTCTACTTTCTTATAAAAATAGCTTCATCAAATTGAAATAGCTATAGACAAAGCCATACACTCTGCCGTATGAACTATCGAGAAGTTTTGGTTTTCTAGCCTCTCACATCTTCCTACCTTCCCCCTATCTTACTTCTTAATCAATTTTTTGACATCAAAACAGCCAACAAACCAGCCAAAAAACATCATATTCATTCAATCATTACATCAACAAGTGAGAAAATAAAGCCACAATCAGCCATCCCATACCCAATAAGACAAGAACAAGTTGAATCTCTACCTCTTTGGGGTGATTTTGCTAGATTTTGGAGTTTGGATTGATAAAACCTTGTTAAGCTTGAAGGAGTGATGGAGTTGGTTGAGAGGAGAAGAGGAGAAGGAGACTGGAATCAGAGGAAAAGTGGCACAAGTCAACATGAGAAGGAAGAGAGAAAATCTGATTCAAGTAGTAGAAGGGTAGTTGGCTTTGTGAGTTTTGATTGGCTGAAATCTTGTGGTTTAATTTCAGCCATATCTCCTCCTTTTGTGGCTCCCCTTGTGCCACCAATAGCTAAAGGAATGGTTGTGTATTCAGCTATTAGTTATAGGGTTTAAATTATACAATTTTATTGGTTCGAGTCCGACAATTTAAAATACCGTAATCTTACCGATTTCCTTTGAATCGATAAATCGGTTTAAGAAAAATTCCTATGAAATCTCTTATACTTCTAACCTAATTCCCTTATATCTAAACTCAATTAATCGCTAATTAATTGATCCTAAATAAGTATTTAGTCAAATTCTAATTAATCTCAATTATTCGATAAAAATCGAATAACTAGGCGAAAATGATAAGAAAATCGGTGGATGTTACAACTGAAGCTTTTATGGAGAGGATAAAGGCTCAATTTAGAGCTCATGATGCTGCAATCAAAAACTTAGAGCATTAAGTGGGGCAAATTTCCAAGTAGTTAGTTGAAAGGCCATTAGGTTCCTTACCTAGCAATACTAATGAAAATCCAAGGGAGCATGTGAATGCAATCATATTGAGAAGTGGTAAAGAATTGGTTGAATCTGAAAAGGAAGAAGCAAGGGTAGAATTAAAGCCTGCTAAAGATTCCAATATGGCACTACCTGAGGAGAAAGGATATGTGGTACCTCCTGCTTATGACCCTCTAATTCCTAATCCTCAAAGGGTGAAGCAACAAAAGAAAGAACCAGAAGGGTAGCAATTTCTTAAGGTTCTTGATGTGCTTAAAAAGCTCTGCATCAATATTCTGTTTGCTGAGACATTGGAGCGAATGCCAAACTATGCCAAGTTTATGAAGGAGCTACTCTCTAAGAAAAGGAAATTGGATGCTAATGAGACTATACCACTCACTGAGGAGTGTTCGGCAATTATTCAGAGTAAACTGCCACCTTAGTTGAAGGACCTTGGGAGCTTTACTATTCCATGCACCATTGGTGATTTGAGGACTGACAAGGCACTATGTGACCTTGGAGCAAGTATCAATCTGATGCCTTTGTCACTTGTACATGGATTGGGCATTATTGAAGTAAAGCCTATAAGGATATCTGTGCAGTTGGCTGATAGATTTGTCAAACTTCCCTATGGTATTATTGAAGATGTTTTGGTGAAGGTGGACTATTTCTTCACTTCCACTGATTTTTCGATTCTTGATATGGAGGAAGATGTCAATCTCTCTCTAATTCTTGGGCATCTAGTCTTGCCCACTAGCAAAGCCCTGGTAGATGTGAAAGAGGGGGAGCTAACTCCAAGATTTTAAAACAATAAAGTGAAGTTCAAAGTCTTCCAAGCAATAGACTCTACCACAAAGACAGCTCAATGCTATAAAGTGGATGTAATGGAAACTAACTTGAGTGCTTCAGTCCCCGCATCACATGCCACACCTCCTTGGAAGCCACAATTAAGGAAGAGCAAAATAAAGAAGAAAAAGAAAGGGGTGGGGGATGATGATCTTAAGCCACCTGAGAAACAGCCAGAAGCTCTCCATTTGCCATTCGAGCCTAATTCTATCTCATTGGTTTTTGGGAAGAAGAACCACTATCTTGGTGACGAGTCACCAAAGAAGGAGAGAAAGAAACCACCATGAGTGACAGGACTATGTCTAACTTAGGGACATTAAACCAAAGTGCTTGTTGGAAGACAACCTAACTTTTCTAACCTTTCTTTGATTTTAATTTTTCTTATTTAGGATCTTTTTAGTTTTTTTTTTTATTTGGGTAAAATTTTAGTTTTGATTAATTTTAATTTATTTAATTTTGTTTTATAGGTTTATTAGAGCAATTAGGAAGTACATAAGTGGAGGAAGAAGCCACATGGGGTGTGCAGCAGAGATACATGCACTAAGGAGAACTTTCCTTTCCTTTCTCTTTTAATTTTATTTTCATGCATTAGGAACAATGCATAATTTTAAGCTGGGGGTTAGGAAAGTCCATTGTTGCACTTTCTTATTTGTTCCTGTTTCCTTTTGTTAGTTTTGTTCATTAGGTTCTTAGTGTTTTTAGTTTCAATTTTCTGCTAAAAAAAAAAAAACAACCAAAAAGATTTTTGTTTTTAGGTTTTTTCTTTTTTTTTAGTTTTTGTTAGTCAACTAGTTGTTGTCTGCCTATGCCTATGATATAAAGATTGCTGTATTTGTTAACTCTTAGGTAACTTTGGATCCAAATTTAAGTCATGAAAATCTTCTTATGCTTTTACTATTGAATTGAGAAGATTATTTTCTTGCATTTTGATAAGAGTTAGCAACCGAGGATAGGTGACCTTTATGCTTTTTATGCTTTATTTAGGTTCAGACATGCATTCTTATTCATGTGAATCTCTCTTGAAATGTATGTGAGTGAATCTTAGCTTTGGAAGTGATTTAGGCCATATTTGGTAGCCATATTTAAGCCTTATTGGCCCACCCTTTGTCATTGATCCTTAGTCATCCCATTTGAGCCTTAAAGCCTATTCTTGGATTGAACCATATTACAAGCCTAATGCCCTTCCTTTCTTTCCCCTTTTTGATCCCATGGTTTACCCTCAAGTCTTAGCTTCTAAATTCATTTGAATAAGGTAATACCTCCACTACCATAACCTCATGCTTGCTAAAGTCAAAAGGTGGAGTAAGAAAATATGAAAAGAAAAAAAAAGAAAGAAGGAGAAAGAGGGTGAAAGAATGAAGGAGTAATGAAAAAAAAAAGGAAGAAAATTTGGCAATACAAGGAAAATATAATGCCAAGGTTCAACAAGAAAAGCATGATGGTTGCCAAGCAATTAAATTGGGGGTATCCCAAGGAGAATAAATTAGGGGTGAGGGTTCCTAAAGTTAAGGGTAATATTGAGCTTAAATGACTATTCCATTTACCCCGTACCTTGGCTTGCCATTACAAGCTAAGAAAAGTCTTTCTGATCTTTGGCTAAGTGACATTGATATAGAACTAGAGAGAGAGGATCGTGGATAGTGTGATGTTTGTCTTTTCTTAAACATTGCATAAGCACAGGGGTTGTTAATTCTTCGTTGTTTTTCTCTTATACACACACACTTGATCCATTCTTTTGACAATATGATTACACAATTAGATGGTCTTGATACTTAGATTTGGATCCTTGGTAACTTTTAAGTGAAGTTATGGAGCAGTGATAAGGAATTTCATGGGCAAAAAATTCTATCTTAACCATTTTGTCTAGTGAGTGAGTCCTTTTATTTTAAGTATTTTTCTAAGTCTTTTGTTTCTCTATTTTTGAGTCTTTGGTTTGAGTCTTGCTTGGGGACAAGCAAGGTCTTAAGTTAGGGGTTGTGATAACTCCTTGTAGTGAGTTATATTTTTAGTTAATTTTACTTAATTTAGGATATAGTTGTTTAGTTTAGTTAATATTTTGTTTTATTTTCGTTAAGTAGTTTAGATTAGGTGGTCCTTTTATTTTCTATTATTTTCTTATATTTTAGATACTTATTTATGTTTTTGGTCTACTTATTATTAAGTAGAAGCACTCAAGTTGGAATTTGGAGCCATGAAAGAGCTTATCTTGCATAAAATCAAGATCTTTTAGCATTGAAAATTCAATGTCTAGCTCTCTAGAAGTTAGATTATGATGGTTCAAGATTCTTTGGAAAGAATGTAAGAAGATCTTCAACTTTGTTGTTGGACACTTTTTCTAATTCTCGAGTCTTCTAGGAGAAAAAGGTGAAACAAGATTGAAGCTTCATCTTGTTTCTGATG